>CM062804.1:340291911-340643066 GCA_031772625.1 Pinus tabuliformis | reverse complement strand
GGTTTTTAAAATTTTAAAGAAGGTGCTAACTCGAAACCTTCGTGCATCACCAACAAAAAATCTTATGACAAGCCCGAAGCTAATCTTATTGGGTTCTTCAGGAAACATAGATCAAAGGTTGGCTGGTCCCAACTTAACATCTTTCCCCAACGCCCAAGGATCTTAAATCAAGATTTCCCTACAAAACTCTATCCAACCATAAATAAATAAAGCGATAAAAAAATAACAATAAAATTTAGACAAATAGAGATACCTGCTATTATGTTCAAAATTTAAATTATTACTCAAACCCCAGTGGCTGAGCAAGATACCTGTACTCAAATCACTCTTTAGAAGTTATCACCATTGGCTTTAGAAAAAATTATGCATGAGAACAGCACATCTTACAATATTCCCATGAAGAGTAACACCAACAAAATTTGACCACAAAGTTTTTCTTTATTATCCAAAAAAAAATATTACACAAGAGCTTCTTACTAAGCACACGACTTAGATATCGGATGGATCAACTGACAAACAACTTCCTATTTAAATATAAATCCTCCAACGGCTAGTTTGAGTGATCCTCATCAAAGCAATCTTCACCATTGATGAAGATTAAAATTTCTTTTATTCTCATCTATCAAAATATTTAAATACTTGGGGAAATTCGAAATTTTTGATTAAATGCATTTTAATTAACTCAAAAATAGAATTTTTGAGTTAATTTCCCAAAAAATTTGACTTTGGCTTAATCCCCAGGGATCAAAGGTTTAAAATTTAGCAAAATAATTAATTTACGTTAGTCCGAGACCTTTTAAAATTTAATTTTTTAGGACCAACGAATTTTGCCTTTGAAGAATTTTAATTTACTTAAGACCTAGAATTAATTAAATTTCTAGCTTAGGATTTTAATTAATTTTTTGCCAAAAAGTTTAATTAATTAACCTATGAGGGGATAAATTATTTTTCCAACCCTGAAGACACTTCACATCATGATTTTTATTTTTTTTATATCATAAGGGGGAAAACCGATTTGTAATATACCCTCACAGACCACCCATTTCTACAACACAAATATAATCCAACAGACCAAGAAATTTGTAATAAAATATCCTAACCAAATAGTTAGGATTATTCCCAGATCACTTTCTTATAGACTCGATCTAGAACACTAGGACTCGCCTAAGATCCTAGCGACAAAATCCATTGAGCTTTGGGTAAGACTGGAGGGGAAAACTTGCCGACTATTCGAGAATGGATCGGTGAGACAAAAAACCTCCCAGAATGGAGATCGTCACTAGAAATGTAGGTTTACCTAGGTTGTTACATACATAACACGGTTCTGCTAAGATTATTTACATCATATACATGCATAATGGGTTTATTATAACATAATGATCAAGCTGATGATGATAGCTGGATGGCACGGACACATCAATCAGGCTCTATCCCTTTTGTGAAAAATGGGGGTGTATTGCTATGGGTCGTTGACACATAGTAGTCAACACACCCCACCTAACCCTTGAAGGTAACTCGATGATCATGGCAAACTGTTCCTCCAATCTGGAGGACAACCTGTCGATCTGAATAGATGCAGCCTGCTGATCCTGATTCTCCTCTTTGTGCTTCTTTCTGAGAGGACATTGAGTGCTGTAGTGGCCAAGCTCACCACACCTGAAGCACTTGATCTTAGAAATGTCCTTCTTCCTCCTGCGCTGCTCCTATTGTCGCTTTGATGCAAGGGCCACATCTTCCTCCTCCTTTACTTGTTTTTTCCCACTGCTGCTGCTACCACCACTGATGGTGCTCTTCACCAGATCTCGCCTCATCTCCTCATGTTGCAGATCAAACCACATACATTCCTAATCTAGCAATTTCTCTCTGCCCAAGATACTTTAGACAAAAACTTGCCATTATTTGGAAATTTTGTTCAAATCTAATCGTACAAACTCTATAGGTTGGCGAGTTGACCCTACTAAAGACAACTGATCCCGGATATCCTAAAGCCTAGTAAGGGAGGGGTCTATATGCTCCCCTTTTTGCATCCTCGTGCATCTCAGCGTCTCCTCAAGATACATATTCCACTTCTCGTAAGACCCTTTGTACAGCGTAGTTAGTATCTTTGCCAGCTATGTGAGATACGACGTGATCTCAAACCCCATCGAGAATCAACCTCTTAGCTTTCACCATCTCCTTCTTGTATTTATTAAGTGGATCTACATCTAAGTGTACAACTACCACACTATCGATATATGTCTTGAGATCATGTTCATCTAGAAGGTAGGAAATTCTAGCCTTCTAGATCACATAGTTGGCCGCTTCGTCCAACCGATCTTGATCTCCCAACCTAGCCGATGTCATCTCTCTGAAAATGTTGAATTCCTTGTCTTCTCCTCTGCGCAACTGCTAACTAGCTATTCACACTCCCTTCTGGAGTGAAAAATCCCGCACACAACCACTGCTGCTCGGCAAGGAAAACTAGAACTTCTTGGCTAGAAGTCCCCTGAGGAAATTCCCTCAGTGTGTGCTCTGCCTTCCTCCTGACGCTATTTGCACTATCGAACTGCTGCAAAATATGCGTCCCATCTGAGGATGTGCTTTGCAAGGAAACCACTACTACTCCCTCTGCCTCTAGTACTCTTTGATCTAGAAAATTTTATTCTCTATCGACTCACTCAGAGAAGTAAAATTTCCACGAAAAACTGAACCTCCTGGCCAAGGAAATACACTACCCCTAGGGTTTCAAATTGTTTCCTATGCAGAAATTCAAACCTCCGTCTCCTCTTCTGCTTTGAGCTCTTCGGCTTACGATTTGTGCTATGATACCATGTGAAATGTTCTTGAATCGTATTGTAGGAACTGATAATGTTTCTTCTATTTGTTAAATTAATCAAACAAATTACTTGTAGTTTCCTACAACAAATATCGAAACATATACACTGCAGCCTTCACAAATACAATATTATGGAAGAAATAAAAACACTGGAAGATCAGATGCATACACACACAAAACACCGTTGTTTTTGGACAAACATCCCCGGAAAAACCCAATGTGGGAAAACTGGTGGAGCAACTAAAGGTTTTAATTATTATGCAATAGTAATCTCAGTACAAATCTTTAGATGCCCAACCTGACAATCTGATACAGAGAATAAACTAGAAAAGAGGTAGTGAGAAATATTATTGTTGATTTGGGTAGCATTAGATGTGCTCTAGCCACAAAAATCAGTGGTGAGGCTAAAGCACATGAGATCTCCAAGACCCAGAAATGGTTTGGGTAGAATCTAACCAGTTTGGGAGATATTAAAATGATTAATATTTTTAATGGAGTTCCTAAGTCTAAACTTAGGAAAAATAAAATATTAATGGGTATTAATATAAAATTGGGTTAGAATGGTCTAAAAGTCATGGATCAAGCCAAATATAATCTTAGCCGTTGATTAAAGATTTAATCTCGGTCGTTGATAGACCAACAAGAAAAGTATAAGAGAAGGCTTGAGGGTCAGTTGGAGTTCAAACCAAGAGAGATCAAGAACTCGATTTTCTGGGGTAGGGTTTGCTGAGGAATTGAGTGAGTGATCTGAGTTGTAGTTGAGGGGCAGTGAATACATAGTAGAGAGGCAGAGTTAGTACCAGGAGGATCAATGTAGAGTCGGGGGTGGGAGGCAAAGCTAGCTAGAGGCCATGCAGAGGCAGCCAGGAGCTGTGCAGAGCTAGAAAGAGCTAGCGTGTGAGACGCAGAGGATCCAGGGGCTGACGCAGAGGCTCTAAACGTTGACGCAGAGCCCAGAGAGGCTGATGCTGGGCCAGAGAGGTTGATGCAGGGCCTAGAGGCAACACTAGGAGAATTTTGTGGGACAAATTGAGAGCTGGATAAGGTGACGCAGTCCCTATCAGAGTGACGTAGAGCAGCAGAAGAGCTGCATTGTTGCTCTGGGACGTTCATCTGGTGATTTAGCCAGAATATATGTCTTCAACTGAGAGGTACTACTGCCAAGGGAATTCTCTGTTGGGTGAGCCATTTCTGGCACCCAGGTTGTATTCTAAAACTACATAATAATAAAACGCTCTGAATAGCTGCAACGATTTTCCCGCATTAGGGTTTTCCGGGGACATTAGTCCAAAAATAACGGTGTCACTTGTGTTCTTGTTTCCCTCCAGTTGATGATCTGTATGTGTTGATACTGTACTTGTATTTATTTTCAGTATTTACATGGTAAATAACTTGTTAAGTAATTGAACAAGTAGGAAGAAATAAATTAGATAGTACAAGAAGAACTTCTAATGGGTTAAACTTAGAAATTCCAACAATTCTCACACTGTCACTAGCGATCCGACTCTGATCCAGGATCTGGATGGCTAGCCCCACACTGCCTCTATGCAGTCTCTATGTGGGCTCACGCAATCACTACGTCACAGCTTCTAGGAGCTACATCACCCTTCCATCTAATCGATTCACTCACTGGGACTTGACTCTTCGGCCCTCTGGTCTCACACCCCAAATTCTAACACTAGATCTCCATTGCTCCCAGCAAAATTGGGGACTCCCTCTGAAGCACTGCGTTGCCTCTGTGGGACACTCGCCGCCTCTCTGGACCTCTCGATGCCTTCACTGCCTTGCACTCACCGGGATTGGAAAATCCCCTCGGTCTACTATCTGTACCCCTTACTACAAGAAGATCACTCAATCTCTCTCCAGCAACTCAATGCTGCTACTCTTGAGAAATTCGATCTCTAGATATCACTATCTCGGTGTGTTCTCCAAGTGCCCATTAAGCTCCTTCTTATAATCTCTTGTTGGAGCACCAACGGCCAAGATTAAAACATAATCAAGGGCTAAGATTAACTAAGAGTTGATCCTCTCGTCTTTATCTAGAAGATTCACACCAAATTTAATTAATACCCTTTAATTAATCACATTTCCTAAGTTTAGACTTAGGAATACATTAAAAGTGATTAATTATTTTAATTAAACCATCTCTAGGTGGAATTTTCCCAAACAATTTCTTGGTCTTGGAAAATGCATGTCTCAGCCTCTCTGCAAAATCTCGAAGTTAGACCACATCCAATGCTACAAAATCAATACCTATAGCTTTGCAAATAGGTGCATTATATGTGATAACTTGCACCACATTTTCTGGCCCTACTTGTTCAATAACGTCAATTAAAATTTCAACAACTAAGGATTGCTAGTGTCACCCATACCTATTTTGCTCCTTTGATCCTTCAATCTTTGAGCATCATCTTGCTCTCTCCTAAATGTAGCCCTCACTTATGGGTTTTTAGTATGTGCACAAAATTTAATACCCTTTATATCTTCATGCAAAAAGCGAGCCTTCACTCTTAGGTAACAACCCTTGAAGATCCTACCAATTTTACATAATTGCACCTCCATTCCCAAGTACCACCTCAACTTCCATAGTTCTCCCACCTCCATTCCCAAGTACCCCAACACTCATTTTCTTGACTTTGGTAACATACTTCCAAAGAGGATAGAATTCTTTCTTCCTGATTGCTTGGGAAGATCTATGGGCACTCGAAACAACACTTTGAGAAGCTATGAATGTTGCAAAAGCAGAAAATAAATCCATTCACCCAAAAAACTATTGCTCGTGCCCTTCTTCTTGCTATAAATGCACCAAAGCTTGCTCCCGATGCTCCAAACACAAACTGGAATGCTTGCTATTGTTGTAGGAAGCTCCTCTTGCTGAAGAATGTGTGAGAAATGAGTGAATGAAGTGCTTTTTTATAGAAAGCAGAGACTTTTAGGGTTTCTAGAGAATTTTATTTTTATTATTTTCTAGAGAACTCTAATTTTATTTTTTTTAAATGAAATTAGCTTACGAGTGAATTAATCTTAATGAAAATGATAATTTGTATGTTTTTGGGCAATTAAAGGTCCCCATTCCCTTCTTGGACACTTGAGCAAGCCCACATAAGTCATTAAACGCATCAAAATGCCATGGAAATGGCCCAAAATAGCCCCAAAACATGACCATCTATACCACACGAAATTTCAAAATTGTGAAACATCTTACAGTGCAATCAACAACATTTCAAGGGCATTTCAATATTTCAGCAGATTTTAGGTACTAGTACGCCTATTGGGGTGATGTTTCTTGCAACATACATTTTATTTTTTTATACTAGCCTTAATACCAAATTTATAACTAACAGAAGATGGATCTACCTCAATGGTTAGCAAAATGTTATGATCCAGTTAATTTTCTAGGTATGAGGGGTTTTCCCCATGATATATTTGGGTCACATGATAGACTCAATTTTCATGGATATTGGGAATCAATTGAAAATCATCTTTCCACATATATCAAATAATGTAAGAAAAATGGCTTCCTCCACCAGGATTTCATGAGGACTTTGGAAGGATCTACAATGATTTGGTACGAAATACTTAGAAAAGGCAAGTTTACATATTTTATAGAATTCTTCCAAGCATTTAGTGCAAGATGGGATTATGATTTAGGAAGTTGGCTTCCCCTTGTCTGAGAAATAGAAAGGCTATATATTTCACGAAAACTTCAAGAAGCATTAGAGAATTTTTGAGGTTAAAAATGGGCCATAAAACAAAAAGGTACAACAGAAATCAACTTTATAAGAACCATGGGGATGATGATTCACCACTTTTGGAGAAAAAAGGTAAAAAGACAAAAATAAATAAATTAAAAAGCCATTTTTTAAACTTATCTCCCTATGATTTTACTCAAATTTCGAGTGGGAGCACTCGTTGGATGCAGATTTTAATTTTGCATCCATGGAGTACCCATGTTACGTAATTTTGATGGACCCTACTACATGAAAAATATGAAATACATGAAAAATCACATTTTTTCATGTATTTCACATTTTTCATGTAGTTGGGTCCATCGAAAGTATGCAACATGGGTACTCCATGGATGCAAAATTAAATTCTGCATCCAACGAGTGCTCCCGCTCAAAATTTGAGTAAAATCATAGGGAGATAAGTTGAAAATTCAAAATATGAGTTGACAAATAGTTTTTTCTTTTTTCCCTCCAAAAACTAATGAGGTAATATAATCTTATTTTATTATTTCCACTAATATTTTGTAGTATTCCTTAGGAGGGCCATTTTAGACCTCAAAACTTCTCTAATGAAGGCCTTTGTCATTTACCTTCAAGTCGGGATGTCAGTGAAGAAGAAGAATATTTCCATGAAGAGGTTCATCCTTCTCTTTCATGTCATGAGCCAGAGAGCAATGACATGTGGGTTTCCTATTTGAAGTCTTAAAGAATTCATCAACAAAGAAGATCTTGATACAATGGAATTAAATGTGTCATTTCAAGAAGAAAATAATGGTAAAGAGTCTTGTCATGCATCATGTCAATAGGGGTACATACAAAAACTTTTGCAATATTTATCACCACCATTGTAAGCCCAAGGTCACATGTGAGAGCACTATAACAACCATGGGAGGTTTTGTATTAGGTATCCCAACTCGTGTCTTGTTCTCATTGTCTTTATTTTGTCATCTATTCAGAGCATGGTTGGTCCCCTATAGATCATTTTGGGTTTCTCTCGTCTTGTATAGAATTGGAGAGCCTTAGGTGAGTCTACTTGACGACTCATGGTTTTATGAGAGCTTTCTTTTGTAGAGGTGATCACCATTGTATGGGCCATTCTAGTCTGCATCAAGGTGCAACTATGTCTTACCACATAGTTAGAGTCTATAGAGTTTGTATATGGCCTTGGCTTTGGTGCAATATCTCTTAGACAACTCTCATGCATGACAGTCTCATATTCACAATTTTCACAATTCCCAAGGTAGTTCATGGTTTCCAGTGCAAAGTGGTTTCCAAGGTAAAAAGGTCAACTTGGTCTCAGGTTGTTTAGTTTGATGAGAGGAATCCATTCCATGTCGAACTTTTCCAATCAGAGGTGGTTGTGGCTAGTTATAACTTGGTCAAACTTGGTCAACAGGTTTCCAGGTGGAAGAACAAGGGTAGCAATGGGAAGAATGATGCAATGCATTGCATAAAAATTTATCACCAAAATGAGAGGAACAATACCCAAGTGTCATATTCCCAAGATTCCTTACGGTATTATGGAAGTAGCGGAGGTGGAAGATGGCATGGCATAGCAACTGATGAAATGGAAATGCTAGGAAAGATTTGAATATTTTGAGAGACCTAGTTTATATCATGGCCATTTTAACCAAACTGAGGTGCTAGAAATACCAACTTGTCCAAAGCTTTGAAGATCCAATGAATAGGCGACCAAGTCGAATTAGTAAAGGGAAAAAGTGAATCTAGATGTTGGAGAAGTCAACTAGCCGTTGGAGACTTCATGGACCAAGAAGTTGACTAATAGACCAAGAAAGTAGTCATTAAAAGACAAATTATTCCTTCAATGACGAAGTTGAACCTCTCAGTGCAATCACACATCAAAAAGGACCAATTTGAATTTCTTCAAAGGCAAATAAGTGGAATGTTGAGCAACAAACGTGTACTATTTTCCTTCTTTGACCGTATCAGTCCATAAGCAAAGGGATTTGTGGACTAAATTAGGAAGTTGAAGCCAAGACGAGCCCTTAATGGGCAAATAGAAAATTGTAACGAAATATTTATGAAAATTTACTATGTCTCCAACTTCTGGATGACTAGTAAAAATAATTATTTGAAGAGTCCAACTAGCCATTAAAAATGTTCTATAAAAGGCTAGCCTCCCCTCTTGTAATAGTCATTGTTGTCATATGAGATTGGTGCCACCAAATGATAAAGAGCTTCATTTTCCCAACCCTTGCTCAACATTTTTGTTCATTGTGTGCAATGGATTTTACTTACATTTCTTTTCTTGATTAAATGTATCATCATGTATATAATCTAGTATTCAATTTTAATAAGTAAAATTGGACAGAGTTAATTGGTTGAGCCACCGAGGGGCTACAGGTCAGGTGGAGAGGGAAAACTAGGGGACACCCACTTTGTTCACTTGCTTTGTAGGTGGATTCCTTTGAACAATTGAGCCATTCCAAAGAGATATTTAATTTGGGGAAGTTCATATTCATCGATCAGTCAACTTGATGACCGGAGAACACCACAAGAAGAGGCAGCTCCTAGTTAAGTTTGAAAGTTAAAGAGGGTGCTATGCCAATAGTGGGAGCAAATTCTCTTTCAAGAGACCAAATTCACTCCCTTGATCATATACAAAATCAACTTAAGAAAATATGAGTTTCACGTCCCAGCAAGGTGAGGTAATGTTGGTATAATGTATACCCGCAACCACTCTTATTTACAAAATATTAATTTTTTTTACTTTTTAGAATTAGATTAGGACTTAATTACTTGCTGGTTTTTAACTGATTTTATCTTATTAGAAAGTTAAAACCTTGGATAACTCGAGTTTATTGTTAGATATAATCTAAGGAGAGTTACATGGTTTTACTAGAAATATTTTGCACCTGTATCTAGTTGAAATCTTGCAAATCTGAACTTGTTTATTGGATGTACCTTCTGAAACATGCAACGAAAACCAAAGGTTTCACGTTCCCAAACAGGTGAATACCTTTATGAAGTCTTATTTCAGGACTCTTATGCTTGCTGATTTTAAATTTTTTTGAGTCAAATATTTAAGTTTCCAGCCATAAATAAATTTGGAAATTATTTAGGCACTTGGCCTAGAGGGATATACTCCTAATCAACAAAAAAGGAAATTTCCATTGTTCGAAATTGACTTTATTTGTTGTTACAATCTAACGAGAGGCCTCACAAGCCTCATGTTTAATCCTTAAACTGTCCCATACCTAGAAAAAGAATCTAGAAGTGGTGTGTAACTCCTATAGTGGCTGATTTGAGCTCAACAACTTGTTGTCATTGTGATTTTATGCAGAATTTATAGTCTGGTATAACAGGACAGCAAGTTGTTTTGATGCAGAAGTCCTAAACCAATAGTCCAACAAGAAAAAGAATAATATATTTGGTTAGGATAGTTTCAGAACACCAGAATAAACTGGTCACACAATGTACTTTCTAGTATTTGATGTCATTTAACCTGTTGTTTAGTTTTTTGTTCCACAGTTGTAGCCAGAAAGAGCTAGACAGTCTCAGAAATTAACTCTTCCACCTCACTTTGACCCCATATAAGGCATTGGTCTTGCATTGAGTTGATTGAGGTTTCAACTGGGACTCCTCTCCTAACTATTTAGTAGATTGTTGGGTCGAAAGAGCAGGGATCTGGGCTGAGGTGACACTAGGTCCCTACACTTTGTGTACCCATCTAGAAAGTTCGTCAGGACCCTAGCAACCTTGCTAATTGGATCGGTAATAAGTCCCACCTTATTGAGGATGAAAAAGTTATGGTAGATACAAACGAGGATATTTTTGACTGTGCAAATAAAAAAGATGAAGAAATTAGAGAAGAAATTAATGAATCTTCTTGTTTTCCCATCAAGAATGAACAAATAATTAAAGAACAAGGATACAAGAAGAGCCTTGATGTTAGAATCATTCATGAAACCACCCACCCTCCTCTAGATGAAAACACATGTTTAACAAATTACCTTCCTTTCCAAGAAATTGATTTGCATGACACATTTCCTAGTGTTTTGGAAAAGGAAGATTTAGTAAACACAACCTAAAGGCTAATATTGAAGAAGGTGGGGAACATAAAGAACCTGAGTCTAATGATGCATTCATTAAGGTTGATAGATATATATGGGACTTGTTACCCACCAAAACATGGGTAACCTATAGAAGATTTTTTTTCCTAGCTAGCCAACGACCATTAGGAAAATTCTGAGCTAAAAAATGGGCCTCAAAACAAAAAATGTACTAACAAAATTAACTTTAAAAGAACCAATAGGATTCAAGAAGATGATGTCATCCCCAGGGGTAAATATTTTGGAGGGAAAAGAAGAAAACTACTTTTTTTTAATTGTATTTTTAGCTTATCTCCTTATATATTTACTCAAATGTCAAGTGTAGACACCCGTTGGATTAAATTCCAAATCCAAAGAGTACCCACCCTGCATACTTTTGAGTAGACGAACGTGGGACAAAATTGAAAATAAAAGAAAAAAACGTGTTGAAAATTTGAAAATACACGAAAAAAACATGTTCAACACATTGTTTTCATTTATTTTGATTTTTTTCGATGTGGGTCTACTCAGAAGTATGCAGGGTGGGTACTCATTGGATGTAGAATTTAATTCTGCATCCAACGGGTGTCTACACTTGACATTTGAGTAAAAGTATAAGGAGATAAATCAAAAATACAATAAAAAGAGTAGTTTTCTTTCTTTCTCTTTAAAAATCATAACTCTCATTTTATTATTTTAACTATTAATTTATTATTTTCCTTAGGAGGCCCATTTTACACCTCAAAATTCCCCTAATGCATATAGATAAACACATGAAATGGTGTCATATACCTTCCACATATTGCTCCAGCCATATTTCTTTCTCCAATCAGCCATTACTTCTTGAAGGAAGGTGGGTGATCCATCGATAGGTACTTTAACCATTTTGTAATCATTTGATTTTGCTTGATGTTTTGGGGCATACAAAATGAATCAAGGGATGATATGGTTGATTGAATGAGGTTGACTGTATCCTTGTTCCCTCAATTCACTTGGGAGGTTAGTCTTTGACTCCAGTCCAGTGCGACCTCCTATGAGGTCTTAGGGTTATAGGAAGGACACTATTGGGGACGCTCTAACTGAAGTAGTGTGACCATGATTTTCACCACCTTTTGTTATTCCCTCTATTCCATATCCATTCTATAGACTGTGGCCATGGTCATTAGGCATTGGTACTTTCTCATCCCTATCACTGAGTCTGGGTTGGAAAAATTTTCCTTGGAGGTTGATGCAACTAAAATAAATATAAAAAGAAAAGAAAGCTACAATGAAATAAAATGATAAAATGCAAAAGGTGGTTGGGACAAAAATTAGTGCGTGGTAAAAATCCTAGCATGAGCTTTACCCACCACATTAGCCATCATGTAGTTCCTAAAAGACTTGATGCTCCATGCATAAAAGTGAACCCCTGTATGGTTCCAACCCTGACGAAAAATAAACTACTACATCATTAAAGGGTAATAAATGCTAAATCTCTCAAATGTAAGCTTGAGGTCCTGCAGAGAAGGATGTTACTACAAAATCAGATGAGGTCATATCAGATGAAGAAGGGAGAACTGATTGACACCTTCCTCAGAGGACTGAATGAGATCCGAGATCATTTGACTTCCATAGGAGCAATGCCGAATCAAGAATTGATGGTGACGACAACCCTGAATGCAGTCTCAGAAGACTGGGAGGTATTTGTCCAGAGTATACTGGGCAGAGGGACACTTCCACTTTGGGATGAGATGTGGCCAGCTCTTCGCCAAGAAGAGATCAAACGTTAGACAAAGGCAGGAAGCAGAAGTAAGGCGATCAAAGTCAAAAAGGAGGAAGAGGAAGATGTTGCCCTAGCATCTGAGGGAAAGCAAGAAAAGCGGAAGAAGAAGGATCTCTCCAAGATCAAGTGCTGCCACTGTGGGGAGCTGGGTCATTATGCGACCCAGTGTCCAAGGAAGAAGAGTAAGGGAGAGTCTTTCGAGACTAAGGCAGCGACAGCAAGGGTAGAGAAGGAAGTGGAGACAGACGATGATTATGCCATGAGTGCACACGCACCACCTGAGTAGAAGTGGGGAGACTTCGAGCTATAGTCAGGCGGACTACAGGCGATGAGGGGCAGGATGCTCGAGGTACCCAGCCTCTTCGATTAGATATTGCTACGGGAGCCTTGAAGAGGACTAGCAGGACTCGCTGATGTGGGTAGAGATGGATGCGGATGGAGCAGCAGAGAGAGCTACAGTGCAGAATTCCCAGGACAGCGCGAGGCTAGCAGGCTGCAACAGTGCGAGAGGCATGGGAGTGTTGCACCAGTGCAGGATGGCATGGAGAGGTGTGCAACAGTGGGAGATGCAGGGAGTTGTTGCAGCAGCGTAGAGGTCAGAGAGGGAGCACTTGTTAGTGGCAGAGGGAGCTTCAACATCAGGAGGGTCTCTAGCCCAACAGAGAGGTCAGAGTTGAGAGATCAGTTACTTACTTCTTAGTAACTGAGTTGTAGGGCAGCAGTGGGCAGCATGATGCAGCATGATGAGAGGAGATACAGTGCAAATGCAACAGTGGCAGTGACAGAGCCATGGGCAGCAGCACGGATGCAGAGGGAGTTGCAGTACGGATGCAGCAGTGGCAGTGGCAGAGCCATGGGTAGCAGTACAGGATGCAGCAATGCAGAGGATGATGGGAAACAAGCCTAGCATCACCATAGGGACTGATGCCGAATGATCAGGGCGATACTCAGTGAGGAGTATTATTAGAGCACACTCCTCGCTGAGGGAGTGTTGATTTGGGGTAGCATTGGATGTGCTCTAGCCACAAAATTTGGTGGAGAGGTTGGGGCACATGAGATCTCCAATACCCAGAAAGGGTTTGGACAGATTCTAAATAGTTTGGGAGATATTAAAATAATTAAATATTTTTAATGGAGTCTCTAAGTCTAAACTTAGGGAAATTATAATATTAATGTGGATTAATATAAAACTGTGTTAGAATGGTCCAAAAGACATAGATCAAGCCAGATCTAATCTTAGTCGTTGATTAGGGACTTAATCTCGTCCGTTGATATGTCAATGAGAAGAGTACAAGAGGAGGCTTGAGGGTCACTTGGAGGACACATCAGATGATCAGTCATTCTATTCTTTAGAGCGGGGTTTGCTAAGAGACATAGAATCAGTGATCGGAGTTGCAGCTGAGGGGTAGTGAGTACAAAGAGATAGAGAGGCAGAGATAGTGCCGGGAGATCAGCGTAGGAGCTAGAGAGAGTGACAGAGTAGCATCCAAGGCTCATGCAGGGCCACTCAGAGGCAGCTAGGAGCTGCGCAATGCTTCAGAGAGGCCAGCATAGCCGACGCAAAGGGCCAAAAGGCTAACATAGGGCCTCCTGAGGCTAACGCGGGCCCATTCAGGGTGACGCAGGGCCAGCGCTGGGCAGAGAGGCTGACGCAGCCCAGAAAGGCAGACGCTGGGGTTTCTGGGGCAGATTGGAGCTGAGGAGCTGCCGAAGGGTTTATCCAGGTTTTGAACCGGGACATCTGTCTCAGACTGAGAAGTACTAACCAAAGGCATTCTCTGTTGGGTAAGCCGGATTTGGCACCCAGATTGTACTCTGAAATTGCTTAATAAGAAAACCCTCAGATAGTTGCACTGGTTTTCCCGCATTGGTTTTTCTGGGGACATTGGTCCAAAAATAACGGTGTCATTTTGTGTGCTTGTATCTGTTTCCTTCAATTGATGATCTGTAATATGTTGAGCACGCACTAGTGTTTATTTTCAGTATTTACATTGTAAATAACTTGTGAAGTAATGAAACAAGTAGGTAGGAATAAATCAGTAAAGTGCATGGAGGGTTTCTAACTGGTAGACTTAGAAATTTCAACAAAAAACAAAGGTCAGGGTAACTTATGTACCATGATTGCTCCCTCCTACACTCATATACCCAGGTGTGGGCTTCCTTTATTATAGTTTCCCTTGTACCATGACATGTAGTCTGGATGATTCCCCTGATCCCCACTCTGTTCCATTACTATATCATTCACCACCTTCCACTTGAGGAATGTACCATAGACATGTCATCCCCTTTAAAGGTTGAAACAACCTAATAGGGTCCTTGATTAACCCCCTATTGAGCTTGGATACTTTTGTACATGCCAAAGCCCACTATGGAAGGGCATGCCACTATGAGGTCCCCATTGATTTCATGACTTGTAAGCTATTTTACTTGATTATTCTAATGAATTTTTGTATGGGAGCGAAAGGGAACGCATTGGATCTTATGCAGGATTGCAGGTGGGTCTCCATTTGGGGCTTGGTTTCCTTATACAGGGTCCTAGCCCTCCAGAGGGCCACATTGGCACTTGTAGGGTGAGTGTTGAGAGCCATGGGCCTCCACCATAGCAGAGAGTACTTCGTGGATCCCCAACACCACTCATTAATTGCTCGTGTTCCACCTTTTAGATGAGGATGATGCACCTGGTTCACCATGCACATGTCGGCTCCACACTTTCATCATACACTTGGCAGATGATCTTGGGTCCAGATGAGCACCACAGAGGGATTCTGACATAATCCTAGCCCTTATGGATGATTTACAGGTTTTTTTGATCGACTTGGAGACCCATGAGGATGTCCTTGTGCCCCTCATAGCCACTTAGTATCACCACATGGATTTGCTTGGAAACAAGGGGTCAACCCTTTGCCCACCCATTCTCACATCATGGCACATTTTGGACTTCATTAGGCCTCCTCAAAGGCCCAATGACTCATTAGGTTTATCATTATACCCTCTTGAGAGGATTATCTTTATGTTATTGAGCTATTTGGTGGGCTTGTCACCAAAAGTATTGTTATTATGCACCTATGTTGCGGGGGAGCGGGCCCCCCCCCCGAACCCGCTCCCGAATCGCGCTCCAGGCGGGAGCGCGCTCCCAAAATTGCTCCCGGACGGGAGCGATTTTCGGGAGCGCGCTCCCTCAAAAAATTTGCGCTCCCTGGTCTGTTATGAAGCGATATAGGGAGCGATCACTCCGGCGCTCCCGGAGCGATTTTTAACGCTCGGGAGCGATCGGGGAGCGATCGCTCTCGGCATTAAAAATCGCTCCGGGAGCGGTTCGGCGGAAAAAAATCCGCGGACCCGAAAAATAAAAATAAAAAAAAAAAAATTTGGGTTTTAAAAGCCCAATGGGCCAAAAAAAATTCATTCTAACTTCATTGAGCTTGAGTTTGGAGCTGGAGCAAGAGCAAAGGAGCGAGGAGCAAGCCTGCAGAGGTAAGTAACTTAGTAATTTAGTTAGTTTAGCTGGTTAGATAGTAATTTAGTTAATTTAATTTAACTGTTTGAGTTTAAAAATCATGTATTTAAATTAAATTAATAAATTAAATTAATTAATCCCAATAAATTAAATTAATTTGCAGATTCAAGAATCAAAACCCTACAAACATCAAACACCATGGACCTGGCTATATTTATTGGCATTTTCCTCTTCCTGGTCCCTTTTATGGTTATTATGGTGCTGGAGAGTAGGAAATGGAGGGGGCCCCAAACTGAAGAGGGGGATGAAGAAGCCGGAGAAAGTCAAATGGGTGAAAACCCCGATGAGGAGGAGTTGGAGGAGGGTGAACATGACCCTCAAAAAACTAAACAAGACCAAACTCCATTGTGGAAATATGTTCACAGGGCTGAAACAGGGAGAGGGGGTGGAACCACTAAATTTCATTGCCCTCATTGCAACACTGATTACACAGGTTCATACACCCGTGCTAGAAGACACCTCTGCGGGAAAAGGCCATGGGATGGAGAGAAACAAATAGGAATCAAAACTTGTATAGTGGTGTCAACAGCGGATAGAGCCAAATACATAAGGGAAGAGGAGGAAGCCCAATACAGAACAAAAAAATCAAGGGGTTTCTTTGAACCAAGCTCACAATCACAAAGAACTCCTTCAGCATCCTCCCAAGGCAGTGGATATGGACATGGAGGCACAGGGTCATCATCTTTAAGGCGTAGAACCATATCAGGTTTCCTTGATGAGGGGTGTAGGAATGATGTGGATTCAAAAGTTTACAGGTTTCTCTATGCATGTGGGATACCATTCAATGTTCTACGCTCACCTTATTGGCACAAAATGGTTTCTGCCATAAATGATGCCCCTAAAGGATACAAGAGCCCTGGGTATGACAAGGCAAGAACCGTTGGCCTTGATCATGAAAAAGCAAAAATATCACATTCTTTGAATAAAATGACAAGTTCTTGGACTGACCATGGGGTGTCCATTGTATCTGATGGATGGACAAATGTAAAAGGCAAGCCATTGATAAGTGTTCTTGCTGTGTCCGTTAGTGGTCCCATCTTTCTAGCTGCACATGATTACTCAGACAAGTTCAAGACCGCCATCAACATTGCAGAAACATTACTTGAAACAATTGAGCGTATTGGCCCATACAATGTCATCCAAGTCATCACTGATAATGCTCCTAATTGTAAGGCAGCGGGAGCAATTATTGAGGATAAATACCCCAACATATTTTGGTCTGGATGTTTGGTTCACACATTGAACCTTCTATTGCATGATATTGTCAAAAACAAAAATGAACAATACCAATGGATTGGTAATTTGTACAAGAAAGGCAAACAAATGATAAAATTTATTACAAATCATAGCAATACCCATGGCCTTTTCCGCAGTCACTCGAGATTGGAGTTGCTGAAGATTGCGAAGACTAGATTCGGTAGCTATTACCTCACCTTCAGGCGCCTTTTGAAGGTAAGAGAGGCATTAGCTAGCATGGTATCAAGTCCACATTGGCAGGTATTAAAGGAAAGGGCTACAAATGCAGCTGACATGGGAGGTTTTGAAATGGTGGAGGAGGCCGCTCTTGATGGGCAGTTTTGGACAAGTGTGAGGCAGGTATTGGATTTCACCAAGCCAATTTATGACATGATTCGGTTTGCAGATACAGACAAACCAGTGATTGGCGAGGTGTATGAGCAAATGGATACCATGTTGGGGCAAATAAAAGATATTGTTCATAATAGAGATCCCAACTTGTACAAAATAATTCATGAATGTGTGTGTGAACGGTGGAATAAGCTTAATGTTCCACTACATTGCTTGGCGTATATCCTTACGCCAAAATACTACTCTACATCTTGGTTGGGCCAACCTGCAGCAGGGGTTGGGGTTAGGACCAAACCCCATTTAGATCCAAAGGTAACTAAAGGATATTTGGAAGCATTAGAAAAGTTGGTACCTGACAGGGAGGAATGTGCAGCTGTGCGCCTTGAAATAGGCAGATACTTCAGTGGCACTGGTTTGTATGGTAACTTCCATGCAATGGACGACAAAGATAAATTTGAATGCTCTCACATGGTGGGAAACATATGGCGGCCACGGACTTCTGCCAAAATTGGCAAAAAAAAGTTCTTTCACAGGTTGTAAATTCTTCTTCTGCAGAGAGGTGTTGGAGCACCTACAGCTATATACATAATGTGAAAAGAAACAGACTCAATGAAAACCGAGCAGAAAGCTTGGTTTATGTGCACTACAACTTGAGGTTGTTGAGTCATTATTGTGATCGGGCTAATGAGGATCCCACATATAAAATTTGGGACAATCACCCAGAGGATGACAATTTGGAGGATGGCGTTGTACATATTGAAGAACTAGAAGATGAACTTGTAAGGGATGAAAATGAAGCCATGCCACCTCCACCTCCACCTCCACCATCTACTGGTAGCAGTGCTCGAGGTCCGAGTCTTGTTCCTTTGCTGTCGCCACCTCCATCTACACCCTCGCGTGGAGGTTCTAGTTCTGGTCGTCGGTCTGTGCGGGAGACTCCTAGAAGACCACCACGACCTGCTTATACTCCTGGAGACTCTCGTGGCAAGGGCCACATGTAGATTTACAGTTTACTTGTCTTTTTTAGTTTCTATTAGACTTTAGTTTTCATAACTGTTGAGTTTTGAGTCCTTGACTCTTGACTCTTGACTCTTTCATATCATAATGATATTTTTTGTAAACATTATATCACTGTGACAATGAAAATTTGAAGTTTGAAGTTGGGCCTTGGCAATTATAACTCATTGGTAATGATTGTGAATTATGAATATGATGCTTTGTGAAAGACTAAAGTTGTTTCATTTCATCTCATTATTCATGTTTCATTTTATAAATTTTTAACATTTCATATCATGTTAACAGTTAGAAGTTAGGACTTAGAAATATCTTCGATATTACTTCTTGTAATGGTTAAACTTAGCTTACAAGTACAACTTTGGTGATCAATGATGATAAATGTTATTGAATTTTGAAATTTTCAATTCTGAAAGCTTGAAGTTGAAACTTTAAGATTGAATTTGATGAATCATGATTTATAAGAGTCTAAGACTCAATATGTTGCAGTTGTAATATGTATTTTACTAACTTGTGGACATGGTTGATGACGATTATAATTTCTAGATGATTGATGTGATATGGTTCAATGATCAATCTATGTTTTTTTTATGTTTTTTATGTCTAATTCATCATTCTACATGTTTTTGTTGACATATATGTATCAAAAATTAAAAAATATAAAAAATATATATATTTTTAAAAAATCGCTCCCGGATTCGCTCCCAAAACGGGAGCTTCTGAAAATGGTCGCTCCCGCTCTCATTTTCGCTCCCGCTCCCGCTCCCAAGTAACATTGTTATGCACATTATTTTATTTTAGGGGCATTATTAGTCCAAATTAGGCCATTTGAATCCCTTAGAGGATTGTATAAATAGAATAGAGGCATTCTCTCTCATTCATCATCACTTGGATTGGGATTTAGTACCTCTTGTGAACTTCGCATTCCCTTTTGGAGGATGAATTTGGATGTTATGGATGAATTTTGATGTTTGGATCTACTTCTCTTGTCTTGGAGCTTCATTATTGGCATAATATGATGATTGGATATACTCTTTTGTACATGTATGTAACCTTTTTTCATGCTTATTCTTGTCATCTACTTTGTCACATGAATGTTGCTGAGATTTTCACTATACAAGTCTGAAATTTACTGCTTTCTTGTACGAAATTGTGGAAATTTTTGTTCTTTTATAGCGTTGCATCATTGCATGGGCCATGTATGAATGGGTGAATATTCCTAGAGGTTATTTTGTCAAATATATACCTTGATAAGTCATCATTTACTGCATATTGAAGTGTAAAGATCTCAAGTAGCTACTCCCATGCCCTAATGCCATGTGAAGTTGCTTGATGACCTCCTTGATTGGGTGAACCTCTTCCAAACCATAAATTATCCTGACTCCATCTTCCCCAAAGGATAAGGCATTGGTCCTTCCATAAGTGATCACTTTGAAAAGCATATTTCTCTCACCTCTCCTCCTCTTTCTAGGCCTAGCCTCCATAGGTCATCTAGGGCATCAATTATCTCACATTCTAGCCATCAAAAGACTTCAATCTCTTGCCCATTACTATGCTAGGGTTTCCTATAGAGGCCCTCCAAATTTCCCGAAATTCTGACGGTGGGATCTCCAAATATTGTAAGCCCTAACCCAAGAATCGTCTTTTGCCCTAGGTTTCCCTTGGCTATTAACCTCATTGGGATCATTGCACTTTATTCCAAGAAGATTTTTTCATTGATCCTCTTCTTATCCACAATTAGGTCAAGCCCTTCCTTGAGTGATCAATTCCACTTCCTCGACCTAATTTTGGGTCCACTTGGTCTCGTGTGGTCTCGCAACCTAACAACTCCAATCCCACAAAGATCCTATGAAGGCCAATTCTCCATAAGTATTTCTAGACCTAGGAATCATCTTTACAAGATATATTCCAAAACCCTAGCCTCAGGAATCCTTTTATCCCTTCCTAGAGAGCCTATCACCTTTCTTCCCAAGCAAGAAAGCCATACAATTGAGTCCCTCTCGTGAATAAGCCTTAGGAATCACTCCTTATCGCCTTATTGACCTATTCATCTAGTGATTCCCCTTTATACTGGGTCTCCTCCCATTGGTGAAAGTTCATAAAGAGCAGGGAGCCTTAGCTGAGGTGACAGTGGGGTATCACTCCATTGTTTCCCTTGATCTAGTAGTTTCCCTCTAGGATCCCCTCCTAGGACCCCTGCTAGTTTGAGAAGTTCCCCATATGTCAACCAAAGAATGAGATAAATCACCTGCTATCATGGTTGTACTCACCATGAAGTGGAGCGATCCATCAATCAGTTAAATCCATGAATCCTAGAACCACACTGGAATTTCACAACTCCCACTCCTCATTGGTTGCTACTGTGAAGCCCTGCTATCTGCTAGAACCCATATGTCGCTCCTCTCTAACTTTTGTATGTAATCAGATGGCCACTAGTCATCAAGATCAATCCCATACATGCCAAACTGCTTTGCTCCTACCAGACCACCCAGTGAACTTTATTATCCCAACTCTCGATGATGCACCCGGACACTGCTTGGAGTCTAGACACCCTCCCGTAGATGAAGTATACTATCCATTATACTTGATGCTCATATAATTCCTTGGACGGTCCTACCAAAAGTGCATCATGTGGCTCCCTCACAAACATCCCCCTAAGTGTGAGCTCAGGGACGGAACATATGATACCTCTACGAAAAACTACACAATCCTTGAGCCTGTATCCATCATCTCATGCCCTGACAAAATGCCATTGCTGAAAAGTCTCACTTTGGGTACTCTGTGCCCGGACTCGCTGTCTCAAGTGAGCCTCCCATGTCCTGTTGTTCACAATGAAGGCAACAAGGGACAACATCCAACTCCTTTGTGCTTGCAAATCAATGTTGCATTAATCGTTATTGGGATAATATCGGCGCGAGGAAAAAATCAGAAAAAATCATAATTATCGGGAAATAATCGGAAATAATCAGGAAAAGATCGTTTGGTACAAAAATATTCATTTTTTTCATTTTTTTCAATTTTTTTAATATCTAAACCATCTACAACATAAAATAAATACATTGACACATAAATATGATAAAAGAACTAATATATAAGATGTTTAATATCATTTCTAGTGCTAAAATCACACATAACATTGAATCATGTCCTGAATAGTAAGTCCTGACTCCTGAGTCTCAACTCAGCCTCAAAATATCAACAAAAAATATAATAATGTATCTCATCATGTCATAATGTCATATACAATAAAATGAAGAAAATAACTAAAGTCTAATCCTATTGATTTCCTCTACCCCTCTTGCGAGAAAATGCCACAGCTTTCCCTTTCCCTCTAGATGTAGATGCTGGTGCTGGTGGAGTTGGCAGTGGAGTCTGTTTTGCTCTAGAAGCTGAAGAAAAAGAAGTAGGAGCTATAGTACGTAGACCACGTCCTCTACTGGTGGCAGGGGTAGCTCGGGCAGGTGGTGTCACCTGGAAACATTACAATCTCCCAATCTTGAAATCCTGAAAAACTGATAAGTCTGCTAGATTTTGAATGAAATCTAGAATTCCACTTTCTCCATATGAAATCCAATGAGGCCGGAACCACTCTCAAACATCCTTAATCTTCATTTTCATCTCACTTTTACTTTAAGAATTTAACATTACCATGAATAACATATCAATACTAGGGCCTAGACTTGATCATCAAGTTGCCCCACTAAAATATTATTTGTTTCTTTCAAAAAAAATTGCATTTCGAACATTTAGCATCCCTTATAAAACTGCGCTGCCCCGACCCTCGGTGATAAATTGGGAAAAAATCGCGATTTTTTCGAAAAATCGCGTATAAAAAAAACGCGATTATTACTCGCGATAATATCGGCTTCGGGAAAAAATCGCGATAAAGGGATAATATTGCGATATTATCGCGATTTTAACAACACTGTTGCAAATAATGTGGAAGTGAGAGAGGCGCATGAGTTCCCATGGTTATCATCAAATGATGCTCATTTGTGTCCTCATCAATCCTGGGTGAGCTACACTCAATGGCATGTCCGTCATCCCTATCAGGCGGCCTCCCTATAGGTAATGCTACAAAATCCCAATGGGAAGCATCATCACACATCACTACATACGGCCAAGCATCCCTGCTCTCTCCTGCATATAAATATGAATCTCCACGTCCCTTGGCACACGACTGCACCTAGTTGCACCCCTTTGTGCACTGCTAGATACCACTACCAACTACCATACCATTTTGAATCAACTGGCATCCCTCCTGTGTCGAAGCATCCATCACTTCATGTTGAAACTCCAGGAGGTGTGAATCGATCCTCCTACTCCACAGGGAAAGCCCACACATCATGACACACCACCATACACTTCTGTGCTCCCACTGGATACCATTGCCTACTATCATACCACCCTGCATCATAAGGCATCTCGTATGTGACAATGTATTTGCCACTCTGCTAGTGAACCCACCATGTCACGTGTCATATCTCCTCATCTACCCTGGTAGACCTGAGCGGCCTAAATCCCCACATGCTAGGGGAAATATCATTGTTGTGTCGATCTTTGGTGGCTCCTATGCCCAATACATCAATGGGAGGGCATCGTCTCCATACAATGCCCTATCTGGTGGCCTGCCGATGCCTTCTCTTCCGACAAACTCCTGCCAGAGTATACTAATGATCATGTAACTCCATGCCTAACCAACATGTCAAGACAATTCATGGTGTCTATCCATTGTCTTTTCAATCCATCCTGTCACTAATGTTGCTTGGGCATCTGATGAAGACCTGAAAGCGTGGGTGCAATTAGTCTCCGGATCCATCACACCGCTAACACCATCTCTAACCAAGTCCATGATGTGATGGGGAATTCTACTTGGATCCCAACAACAATCTCGCCCCCTATCCCCTCTGGTAATCCATGGCCTCTACTGAACTGTGGCCATGGATGTATCCAACCTCCTAGCCTACTCCATCAGGTACCAACTCAATACCCCTTGCCATCCAATCTGCCAAATACAAGAACACCTGTACACCTAACAACTACATCATGTGAATGTTGCACCCTGTGCAACTCATGTCACCTCGTCCCACGGTCCTGATCAATACATAAAATCCATCTAAGTAACCATAGAAAATTTTAGGGGCGAATGTTCGCCCTTTGGCGAAATTAAGGGGTTTTAAATTTTTAGTGGGCGAATATTTTGTATCATGGCACATTTTTACAAATCACCTCAAATAGCCCACCTTATTTTAAGGGAGAGGGTAAAAAAGGTAAATTTAGCCCTTGAAATTAGGAGTTACAACCTTCCATTCGCCCATTTTCAAGAATAGGTTTTATTTAAGTGAATCCATTCGCCCATTTTCAAGAATAGGTTTTATTTAAGTGAATCCTATGGGCCAAAGGCCCAAATACCATATTTGTAAAAGAGGTATGGTAAATTAATAAAAATATAAATAAATGAGAGGTATGGTAAATAAATAAAACATTTTTTTATATTTACTCCATAAGTCACTTTATATACATGCAAGGGTGTAAACAAATAAAAATATAAGTAAAGTGGAGGTATGGTAAATAAATAAAACGTCTTTTTATACTTACTCAAAAGGTATGATAAATAAATAAAAATATAAATAAACCAAAAGCATAGTAAATAAATAAAACCTCTTTTTATATTTAGTCCATAACCCTCGTTCTATTTTAGAAGGCTCAAGAAAGAGGTTTTATTTAAGTGAATCCTATGGGCCAAATACCATATTTGTAAAAGAGGTATGATAAATTAATAAAAATATAAATAAACGAGAGGTATGGTAAACAAATAAAACATTTTTTTTATATTTACTCCATAAGTCACCTTATATTTACGAACACTCAAAAAATGCGTTATATTTAGGTGAAACCTATGGGCAAAATACTATGGGACAAATACCATGGACTAGATTGTTATTAATACCATGCAAAAAAACATTATTAACCCTAATATTAGTATTAATAAAAATAAAAATGGCACATGGTATTGACCCATGGTATTCACCAAAATGGCACATGGTATTGACCCATGGTATTCACTTGGAATGTAGCCTATTTAAATGGGGGAATTAAACCAACATAGATCCATCTTTACTCTGGATCTACTAACCCCCAAGAGGTATCAAATATTGTGATATGCAAACTAGCATAGAGTGAAAAAATATTTGATCTGATCAAGAGTAGAAATGGATGTTAAATTTATTTTTAAACATTGGTTAAAATAAAAAATAAAGTAAAAATCAACTATTAATTTTATTATTTTTTATAAATTACTAATAGTAATTTTTAAGCTCCAGGTTTATGATAACCCATGGTATTGACGCATGTTAATACCATGGTATTCATGTGAGCATAGACTATTTAAAGGGGAAATCCTATCATCTTAGATCCATCTTAATTCTGGGTCTACCAAGTGCTCAAAGGGATAAATAGATTTCATCCCCCTAAGAGTGGTAGATGTGGAGTTAAGATGGATATAGGTTGGTTTTTATGATAATGAAGATATTAAATAGACTTAGGAAATTATATTGTAAAAACATCTTAAGGTGAATGGTTAAAGCATAGACATTGGACACGTATATTTGTATACTTCTATTTTAAACTGAAACAAATCCAGGGCTAAGAGGAATGGATTGATTGCACTAGTCATCCTTCTATAACTTTCCAACATATGCTGGAGTAAACAGATTGTAATTTGGGTAATTTTTCTAATTGCAAACAGGAACATACTTGTGTATTGGCAGGGTGGTTACGAGGTCCCTAGAAGTGATGAATTTGAATTTTTCTTGGTTTTATATATAGTATTAGGTTTTTTCTCATGCTTTCTGTGAATGGCACGGGTGAATTTTATGCTACACCCACTAGGTTATCGATATGTAATTTTGGTAATTTTGATTTCAAAATATATTTTAAAGAAATGCAATGATTTCATTTGTGTATTCAATAAACACAAGATTTTATAATTGAGTAAAATATTTGCCATGCCTGGTGAGAGATTCGCCAAAAAAATATATATACATATCATATTATTGATAAAATCGCCTTCCATTTTTCCTATATACCATGGAGATTCGTCCATTTATTATACATGTAAATTTGGGGGGGTTCTTAAAATTTTCCCTATAAGTAACCCTACCTCCTTGTATCTAATGTGTAGAGGTAACCTAACAATGTCGCAAGCCCCATCCATATAAGCTTGAAGAGAGCTACTGTTAGGAAGTGATGCAGCCTCGCTGGCTGCTTGCGCATCTATCTACTCCCTGTCGATGGCAAGCCCAAAATATGAATGCCCATTCTCCTCTACCATGGGCTCAACAGTAGTCACTATTTGTCCCTCTACAAATAGCTCATCATGCATAACATCCTCATCTACCTCACGCTCCTCAAGGTGCTCTCCATGCTTCTGTAGGTGGTTACCGTCTGGAAACTCTATCATGGCTCTGGGTATCTTTGTGCCTATTAGTTCCTCGTTAGTGGATGGCCCTACAGGAGTATGCTCTACCCTCTTTGCAAATGTCTCAACTTGATCCATCAATGGGATCTCCAACAATGGTGACTCCCAAGTAACACTACACCGACCTAATTCCTCGTCACAGATACTGATATTATCTGTCTCACGAGCCATTTCCTCATCCTTGATGTCAGGAATCACCTCCACGAAGTGGGCCTTGCGCTTAGTGTACTTGTGCCCTGGATCCATGGCTCCTGATCTATAAATCCAAAGTTCCTCCACCCGGTGTCTCTCCAGATCTCATCCTCTAACTGTCCCCATCTATATGAAGATCCAACCCCTGATATATGCTTATCCTTCAAATGACAAATCTCCCTAAATGATAGAGCCCTCTTGACCCTGGGGTCCATTGCATCATACTCATTAATCCCCTTTGTGAAAGACCTCATCAAGTCTGCAAAGGTGTTTGACTTTCTCTTCCTCTGGTTCATCCAGGAAATGAGGCATGGTAGGACGGCTATACAGGCCATACGGATGGATGTTGTTTTGCTGGGCTATGCGTGCATTTTCATGCCTTTTCTGCTGGTTATGTATCATTTGTTTCATCCTCTCTAGAATCTACTGGGTCTGCCTCACCAACTATTGGTTATGACTCGTCAACTCCTCCATGATACCTTTTGTACTCCTCCCTTTTTGCATCATTGGAGTGTCGATAAATTCACCAATCACTGTGCATGCATGTCTAACACCGCCATGATCTTGCTAACTTCTCCACAGCTAACCAAGATCATGCTCTGACACCAATGTACTATTCCTAATAGGAAAATACAAGAAATAACAAAGGCTATGAACTAACTACAAACTGCAATCTCAAAAACATACAAGCATAGGAATTAAACACCAGAAATATGAACCAAAGCTCTGAGCCATTCTATTAATATGAGCAAAATGGGTACAATAGATGGTAATAGTAGAACTTGGGCTTGCTACAAGCAAGCAAGGAAAAACTCAGGTGATAATAAAGGATCTCAAGTGTTGTAGAAGCTCCTCCCCAATTTCTGCATTGACCCAATAAATTTTTCGTTGTTGCTACTAGATAGGAAATGGAAAATATTCCCTTAGAAGTGCTCAAAAATTCTAAGAAATTAGCTAGTGCACTTTCTCAACAAGGCCAACGAAACTCAAAAAGGGTTTGGCCCCAAACCAACTCTTTAGGAAACCCACAAAGGGGTGCAAATTGTTAGCTGACTAGTAAAACGCATTGCTGAAAGAAAGTAAATTTTTGGCCTGAATACTGCCAAGATCACACTAAAAATGCAACCATAGACTCTTCTCTAAATACCCACAAAATCCTAGTAAAGGTTTGGGCTGATTCTGAATGAGAAAGAGCCCACCAAATAGTGTGAGTGACCCTCTACCTAGCGACACGCACTACTGTGAAATAATGCTCCAAAAACTCCCAAATCCTCTGTTGAATTGCCACTAAAATTCCACACAAAATACCCTCCGGAAACTACCTTCTCCTCCAAGTAATCTCCTTTGGAAATTAGTTTCCCTCATCCCCTGCACAAGCTTTCTCTAGTGAGCTCTATGCACTCACAGAATGAAGAAATTCGGCCCACCAAATGGCCAAGACTTTTGCCTTGCAAAACACTACCAAAGTTCTGGTCTCAAGGTAGGAAATCTCTCTACAAATCACCAGATCTCCCGACTCACTCCAGTTGAAGAAATTTGTGCTCCACAAACTTCCTCTGTGCCCAGGAAGTGCGCAGAACTGGGTAAACACTTGCCAATAAAGCTCTGTGGAAATCCTAAATTGTACTCCCCAAATTTCTTCACTGGGGAGACACTCTGAGTTCTGCAAAATGACGGTGGAATTCCGCTTGGAACTTCTGTGCTAAACAACTCTTCTCTTCTTGTGCTAAACAACTCCAAGAGAATATGTAATGCGAAGTGTAATAGTCAAAAGATCCCTCAACAAATGAGTCCCTCCTCTCTTTACAATTTCTCTCGTGCTTCTAGACTCCCTTTTTAATTATTATTTTATTGGTGGGGGCCATTTTCCACAAAGTGGTTTATTTCTTCATTTTAATAAAGTAATAATTTGCCACCAATCTCCAATAAAATAATACTTGTCACCTTTCTCCAAAATAATATTTTCCCCTTCTAATTAATATTACCAAATTTGGGAAAAAAATTCCCAAGCTCACAAAATTAGGGATATTACATATGCACCCAAATCAAAGCATTATCATAAATAAGTAAAAGGTGCATCAGAGGGGTGAAGAAGTATGCTAAGGAAAGGGGTAACTCATGCCTCCACAATTGGTCCCTCATTACATCTATACACTCAGGATGTTGGACCATTGTTAGCTAGTCACTTGGCTATGACACCTTGCCCTGATGTCATGCCCACTCCATGGCCACCATTTTTACTTGCATCTATGGATTGACGGGTTAACCCAAGACTTGTCACTTCTCATTGAAGGCTGGTAAAAGTTAATAGGGTTATTGATTTAGCCATCCCTAACATAATAGAGGGAACACTTATATGGGACTTGGTCTAGTTAGAAATTTGAAGGTGATATCTGTGTGAAGTATTGGTTATGCCCCTAACATTAAGTATGGTCCACTATGATGTATCCATGGTTTTAGGTACCTAATGATTGTTGATTTACACTTGATCTTGAGTAGGTTTTGTGAGGTGGTTCTCATCATAGCAACAAAGGCTTCTTAAGATGATTGACCCACCTCCTCAACAAAGTAGCAGAGATTGTACTATCCACTTGCAAAGAGAGAGATTGACTTTGATGATGCAGTGTTGCCCGCCAAAAACAAAGCGTTGGGCTATTTTATGACCCCACATGATTCTCAACACCTCAAGGGACCCCTAGTTGCTGATATGTTGATCCCACGAAGCTTGTTGTTGGAGATATTGATGATATGCCCAGTAGACTCAGGATGTCCCCAGGCTGACCTTGACATTTGATGGGCATCACTTGTTCCAAAGCCTAGATGATATCACCTTAGAGCCCAACTCGTGTTATTTAGTGCCATGTCACCCTTTTTTCGACTTTGAGTGTGCTATAAGGCACATCGGACATGACGTGCTGGCATTGAGTTACTTTGGATAACTTGCACATGATGCTTGAGATGCATATTGGAGTATGGAACACTCACTTTCCCTTATCTCATCCTTTGAGTGGCTTATTGAGCTCATTTGGAGGATGATGTCATGCTTTAGGAGCATTTATCCCCAAATATGTGGGCTTT
This sequence comes from Pinus tabuliformis, assembly GCA_031772625.1. Lineage (NCBI taxonomy): Eukaryota > Viridiplantae > Streptophyta > Pinopsida > Pinales > Pinaceae > Pinus > Pinus tabuliformis. The sequence continues at coordinate 340,613,841 of CM062804.1, read as the reverse complement.
TATGTCATATTTGTTATGTTTTTGAACTATGAGGTTGGCTTGTAACTTCTTTTTTGTGGAACACTTAAAGTGAACTTGTCAATAGGACTTCTTAGTTGTTTGATTTGTAAAATGAGTGGGAGAAGGCTCATATAAATAAAGCATTGTTGTCGCTCCGATTGTACAAGCACTGCAACAACAACTCAAGTCAGGGGATGTCACTCTGATCCATTACCTCTCCGTTCTAGCTATCTCCCAACAACAGGCTATGGGGGGTAGTCCCTATGGAAATGTGAAAATGAAGGAAAACTTGGCAACCAATGAGTTTGGGAGACACGATTGAATGGCCTAGCTACTTGGTTAAATTTAGCAGAATTTAAAGATTAGATTAGATTTGAATGTGAGACAAGTGCCTTACGGAGTCAACTTCTTGCTTGTTACCAATTAAATGCCAAGTAACCGGATGAACAATCGCTGCTTGGATGCTTCACTAACCTAGATGAAATGCAAATCCTACAAGCTAGGTGAAATGCAAAATCTTGGTTGATTTTAATTTAGATTCCTATTCTAAATGTAACCTTCCTCTTAACTGTTTTGGAACTAGCCTCTAGAGTAGGTTGTGGGATGGAAGCCAACGGGAAGCAAGCATAGGCTTGATTAATGATACCTCCCCCTGTGTTCCAACCATCTGGTGCCTCCGGCGTTGCAGAGACTGTTGCTCTGACGACTGCAAGATCACCATGTTAACCACTAAAGAGTTTTTAGACTCCTCAAGCTAGATGAGAAAGGTGGTCCTATCTCTCTATCAACCAAGCTTATGCTTGGAGGTAAATCAATGCAATCTAATCCTGGAATGTAAATGCAAGATGTAAGATTACTTTTAGTGATATTGTTAAATGTCTTAAGTACTTAGCGATAAATCACAACGATATTCAATTTGAAACGATGAAGTACTTAATCAATATGTAATGACGATCTTCACTAAAAGAGAGAATGCTCAATGAAACAAGATAGAAAGCGCCAAGATGTTGTTAAGATCAAGACAATTTCTCATGAAATAATAATGCCAATTAGATAATGACCAATAACAATAGAGTGCCAATGTGTCAATTAGATACACAAGATAGAGAGCTTAAACACAATTAGCAATTCTTCCAAATTACCACAAGAATATTTCTTATCACGATTATGATTATCAATTGACTTGAGTAGCAAGGATGTAAGGAACAAATGCCAAGTGAATTTAGATGACTGTCAACAATTTTTGACACCACTGCAATGTTTATATCAGACCTTATGCAACATATATCAGACCTCTGATTTTTATGACAACCCTCAAGAAGTGACAAGATATGCAAATAAATGCAAGCCCAACCAATGCCAATGATTTTCCAATGATGAAATATGTTTGCAATTCAATTATTATGCCATTGTTATTTTATTTTAGATGGCTGTAGCAAACATATCAGATCTGAAAATTGTCCAATAGTTCTCAAAAAATAACTTATATGCAATCAATTTAACCACAAGATTAATGTTTAATGCCTTAAGTGACTTTTTGTTAAAATTGGCAACTAGGGCCAAACTCCATGTGGGTCATACTATTTATGGCAGCTGATATTTTTATTGGATCCGTCTCATTGAGAGGTGTAGGATTGATCTAAAGATCATCCGATTCCGATAAATATTTATGAAGTTATGAATTTATTTATGTTATGGACAAATTGTTAAGTCGGCCAGCAACTTATGTAGGCTCAGAAGTCCAACAGTCATGTCTATTCAACCTCTACGTTTTAGTATAAATAGAAGAGGACTTCAAGTCATTTCTACACACACTTGGATCTCTTCTTCTCTCTACTTGTCTTTGGGTTTTAGTAGGAGGAGAGATCCTAAGGAAAAGCCGGAAAAGCCGGAATTGCCGGAAAAGCCAGAAAAGTCGGAACTGCCGGAAAAGCCGGAATAGTCAGAAAAGCCGGAAAAGTTGGAACTACCGGAACTGCCAGAAAAGCCGGAACTGTTAGAAAAGTTGGAACTGCCGGAAAAGCAGAAAACGCCGGAAAAGCCGAAAAAGCCGGAAAAGCCGAAACCGCCGGAAAAGCTAGAAAAGCCGAAAACGTTGGAAAAGCAGGAAACGCAGGAAAAGCCAGAAATGCTGGAAACACCAAAACTGTTGGAACTGCCGGAAACGCCGAAACTGCCGGAAAAGCCGGAACTACCAGGAATTGCCGAAACATCTGAAGCATCTATCTTCAAAGGAAGGCAGCATGATGTATGAGATCATGGGCAACATAATAAGCAGCATGATGATATGAGCATGTGTAGCATAATGATGCATGATGATATGAGCATGGGCAACATAATGATGAATGAGATCATGAGCATGGGCAGCTTGATGATGAATTAGACCATGGAAGATGCAGCGTGACGAGCAACATGAAGATGAGAGCAGTACAGTCATCAAGGTTCAACACATGAGACAGTACAACAAGGTGTCACAGGGTAATGTGCAGCAAATAGACGAGATGCAGCACTATGATACGTGAACAAGTCACCTTAGAGAATCAGTTGAAGCAATATCAAAAGTCAAAGTGATTGACTTCTATTTCTCATGCCGATATCAAAAGTCAAAGTGATTGTCTTCTAGTGTAAATGTACTATCTCTCTCACTTTCTCTGCTGAACTTTGAAGAACATAAAAGAAGAATTGATCAAGGGCTTCCCCACATTGGGGTTTGTCCTTGGCTAGAGCCACATCTTGTGTCCTCTTGTCTTGGCTTGTCTTCTGCGATTTATATTTATGTTCTATCTGCAGTTTACTTTATGCTGATGTGATTGCTAATGTGGAAAAGAAATTGAAATAAATTGCTCTAGCATAGAACATACCTAAAATTAACACGGTATCAGAGCTGAAGTGAAGACAATGCCCAAGCAAGAGTGAAAGAGAAATCACCAAAGACAATAGGGACAAGACAAAAGGATTAATGGGTTCCACATCTCTCTTCTAAGTTCACAAAGGGCGAAGTCGAAGCAGAACATATTATCAGAATGGCATAGCGGAAGTTTCTGATGGCCCATCTAAAGATCACTTCATTGGGAAGTTCGAATCTAAGGGTGGAAGGAAAGGCGAATGCCTTGGTTGCAATAAGTTCGGCCATTATGCGAAGGAGTGTCCGAAGGTAATGCAGGTCATCAAGGAAATGGTCGACTCTTCAAAGAAAGCAAGGAACCCACCCGATCGCAAGAAGAACCTAGTGTCCATCTCGGAAATGGAAGTCAAAGGTTTCAGGGTGGCACTCATCGATGGAAAGGTACTTGTTTGGAAATAGAATTTTCAAAGATGTTTTTGAGTTCAAGGTTGTATCAAATTGCAGGAAGTCCACTGGGGACCATGTCCATTGTCACGTAGCACCGAAGGTCTGTGAGTCAGATGGTGACAGGGATGCCTGAATTCGAAAGGAGCATGAAAGTACATGTCTAAGATTTACCGAAGCAAAATCTTACAAGGGGACCATTCCCCTCATGTAGCAAGTCCACAGGTCTGGAACAACCTAAGGGGTCTGAGATTGATAATCAGGAATCTCGCATATGGAAGAAAGCCATCTATGGCTTGAAGCAAAACACCCCGGGCATAGTATGAGAGGATCGATAGTTGTCTGATAAAGCTGAGATTCACTAGGACTGAATTGGATCCAAACCATCCGAAGGTTGTGGATGATAGACCTCTCATACTAGCACCTTATGAGGACGACCTACTTCTAACAGGTGCAGACCCTCTCATTTGCAGAAGTAAGAAGGAGTTGGATTCCAGATGTGGAATGGTGAACTGCAAGCCTGTGACTACCTTGAGGATCTTAACTTTCAGAAGTTATATGGTAGTGATGTTGGACCAGATTTGGGAAATGCCTCTGAATCTCATAAAATCATTCGTGTTGATGTTCTTGGTGAACTTCCGTCTGGACATATGTTTTGCAGTTAGCATGGTAAGTTCATATTTGGTTGAGCCTCACTGGATTGATGGCAAGAATCTTCTGAGATGTCTTCGGGGCACAATCTCTCATGGATTGAGATATACTGCCAGAAATATGAAACTGCATGATTATTCGAACGCTGATTGGGCAAGCAGTGTGGAGGATCACTAGAGCACTTCTTAGTGTTGTTTCTCTTTGGATTATGCTTCAATATCATGGATGAGCAGGAAGCAGAAGTCGATTGTTATAAGCACCGCTGAGACAGGATACATATCTATGAGTATGATCTTATATGAAGCTGCCTGGCTGGGGAAGCTCTTCAAGTGAGCTGTTTGTACCACTGTGATTCTCTGTGACAACCAGAGGTAGGATTCGATTATTGAGGAATCTCGTATTCGACGATTGCAACAGCAGATAGACATCAGATACTACCTTATATGGGATATGGTAAGTCCATGAGAAAGGAAGCTCGATCGCTATGAGATGATGTACAGGTCGCTACAGTTTGTCTAAGCCCCGGGGGAAAGATCAAATCTGTGATTTTCTCGAACGACTTGGAGTTGTCAAGAGACCCTTGTACAAGGGTCCTGCATGTTGTATACATTGAGCTCTGGGAGCTTTGGGGGCTTGTGGTTCTTACTGGAGCAACATACGACCACAGGGTGACTCACCCTCCCCTGGTGGTGCGCACTGGGACAGGATGATTCGCTCTCCTGTGGACAGGATGATTCGCTCTCCTGTGAACAAGATGATTCGCTCTCTTGTGGGACAGGAAGATTCGCTCTCTTGTGTAGCAGGATGATTAATTCTCCTGTGAGGTCTGCATGATGTGTTCTCCATGAGGATTGTGTAGCAGGATGATTAATTCTCCTGTGAGGTCTGCATGATGTGTTCTCCATGACGATTGTGTAGTAGGATGATTAATTCTCCTGTGAGTTATCGATGATGTGTTCTCCATGATGATTGTGTAGCAGGATGATTAGTTCTCCTGTGAGGTCTGGATGATGTGTTCTCCATGACGATTGTGTAGCAGGATGATTAGTTCTCCTGTGAGGCCTGGATGATGTGTTCTCCATGGCGATTGTGTAGCAGGATGATTAGTTCTCCTGTGAGGACAGGATTGATTAAGTACTCATCCTACCCATGCAGCCTGGGACTCATGGGAAGTACCTCTAATCTGATCAATGAGAAGGGAAATGATCGCTGTATCTACCATACTCCCTATGCTAGGATGACCTTCATTGATCTGGGATCAATGATACTGGTCTAAGACTAGTGGTAGGAGTTGTACCCACTATGATACTGACTTCGGGCCGGTTGAGGACTGGTCTGGGACCAGTGGTACATACTCTGAGACTGACTTCGAGTCAGTAGAGTACTGGTCTGGGACAAGTGGTAGGAGTTGTACCTACTATGACACTAACTTTGGGTCAGTCGAGAACTGGTCTGGGACCAGTGGTACACACTCTGATACTGACTTTGGGTCAGTGGAGAATGGTATGACACATTCTCGATCAGTTCTTCTTCTTCATGGTTCAGCAGAGCTAAGTTGAGTAGATCAAAGCCAGCAGAGCTGAGCAGAGCCAGCAAAGCTGAGCAGAGCAGAGCAGAGCCAGCAGAGTTGAGCAAAGCAGAGCACCAGCAGAGCAGAGCAGAGCCAGGAGAGCTGAGCAGAGCTGAGCGGAGCAGTGCAGGGAACTGATAGTAGAGATAGTATAGTTGGACATATGGATCAGCAGATGGAGTTCTCCCTAGTTGAGAGGGAGTGTTAAAATTGGCAACTAGGGCCAAACTCCTTGTGGGTCATATTATCTATGGCAGCTGATATTTTTATTGGATCCCTCTCATTGAGAAGTGTAGGATTGATCTAAAGATCATCTAATTTCGATAAGTATTTATGAAGTTATGAAATTATTTATGTTATGGACAAATTGTTAAGTCGACCAACAACTTATGTAGGCTCAGAAGCCCAACAGTCATGTCTATTCAACCTCTACGTTTTAGTATAAATAGAAGAGGACTTCAAGTCATTTCTACACACACTTGGATCTCTTCCTCTCTCTACTTGTCTTTGGGTTTTAGTAGGAGGAGAGATCCTAAGGAAAAGCTGGAAATGCCGGAAAAAGCCAGAATTGCCGGAAAAGCTAGAATAGTCGGAAAAGCCGAAAAAGATGGAACTACCGGAAAAGCCAGAACTGCCGGAAAAGTCAGAACTGCCGGAAAAGTCAGAAACACTGGAAAAGCCAGAAAAGCCGGAAAAGCCGGAACTGCCAAAAAATCGGGAACTGCTGGAAAAGCCGGAAACGCAAGAAAAACCAGAAATACCAGAAAAGCCAGGAAAGCCAGAAAAGCTGGAAATGCCGGAACTGTCGGAACTGCCGGAAAAGCCGGAACTACTGGAAAAGCCAGAACTACTAGGAACTGCCGAAACATCCGGAGCATCTGTCTCCAAAGGAAGGCAGCATGATGTATGAGATCATGGGCATCATAATAAGCAGCATGATGATATGAGCATGGGCAGCATAATGATGCATGATGATATGAGCATGGGCAGCATAATGATGAATGAGATCATGAGCGTGGGCAGCTTGATGATGAATAAGACCATGGAAGATGCAGCATGATGAGCAGCATGAATATGAGAGCAGCTCAGTCATCAAGGTTCAACACATGTGACAGTACAGCAAGGTGTCACACGGTAATGTGCAGCAAATAGATGAGATGCAACACTATGATAGGTGAACAAGTCACCTTAGAGAATCAGTTGAAGCAATATGTCTTCAACTGATCTCATGCCGATATCAAAAGTCAAAGTGATTGACTTCTATTGTAAATGTACTATCTCTCTCACTTTCTCTGCTGAACTTTGAAGAACATAAAAGAAGAATTGATCAAGGGTTTCCCCACATTGGGGTTTGTCCTTGGCTAGCACCACATCTTGTGTCCTCTTGTCTTGGCTTGTCTTCTGCAATTTATATTTATGTTCTATCTGCAGTTTACTTTATGTTGATGTGATTGCTAATGTGGAAAAGAAATTGAAATAAATTGCTCTAGCATAGAACATACCTAAAATTAACACTTGTTAATGAATTTGGACTTATTTTATGTCCTGAATACACTGCTGTAACAATTGTATTAGACCTGAAACTTTCAAATCAGACCTCTGCAATTTCAAATCAGACTTTGAAAATTATATGACAGCCAACATAAAACAATAAAATTGATACATCAAACCCTTGTAATTTATTCTTGATGTCGTGTATAAGTTATTAGCTTAATATGTGGGTTCTTTAGGCTTGTATTATGATGATTATGCCACTATTATATCAGTATACCAAATCTTATCTAAATTATGCAGCCAATTAAAATCAGAGATGAAGGCAATAGAAACAAACCCCAAGGCCTAATAGCCTATGCCAAGTTTGGAGATGTGAGAGGAATCACATGGACTCACAAAATGTTAGCTCAAAACCCAAAGATCAGAACTTTATGACTGCTGCAAGTGTTTTTAGGTGGTTGTAGGAAACATATTAGATTTGAAAATTACCCAAAAGTCCACAAAAATCACTTCTATGCACTCAAATTCAACTTTAGGTTAATTATAAATGCCTTAGGTGATTTATTGATGAACTTAGGCTTATAAAAAGTGTGTTTAGGCCTTAATTATACTGTTGTCATAAATTACTTCAGAATTCAATTTTAGGACAGAGGTGAAATAACAAGGTTAGAGAGCAAACCAAGAGGCCTTGAGGCCTTGTAGATCGCTAGAAAGACTTCCAATGAAAGTGACCACCTGAAAACATAATGTTAACCCCAAAATCACTACAAAACAAATTTTTAGAGATAAAATTCCAATCCCTTGAAGAAACCCTTGTTTGCAATGAGATCTAGCCCTTGTAGGGCTTATGGCCTTCTTAATGCTTGCAAAATAGGTCCCAAAGACTAGCTGTTTAAGTTGGGTAAAGGCTAGGACCTTCAGAAAATGGGTTTCTTCCCTGATTTTAAAGTAAGCAACCTACAAAAATAGCTTGAAAGCCTTAGACGTCTAGGGTTTCTGAGGTCTCCAATGCCAATTTATTCCTCAATCCTGAAACAAATTTAGAATATAAACCGAAATACCCAATAAAAAAAAAATCAAAACCCCAAATACTATACAAAAATTAAAATGGACTAGAAATTTAAAATACAAGGGTTAGAAAAATAATTTACAATTTTTTTTAACAAAAATATATTTACAAATATACAAATGTACAATGCTTGAGAGAATATGTGAAGAGTAATTTTTTTATGATAATGACAATAGCTTGATGTATTTCGAAAAATAGGTGTTAGCCACAGCCTTAGTGAAGTAAGAAACCCACATAAAATTCTTGGTGCCCAAACAAAGTCAGCATTTGCCTAAAGTCAGTGAACTTGGAGCCCAAGGGCTGGGGAACCTTCAAAGTCTATATATATCTTAAGAGAAAATTGTTAGCTCATACAATGAATTGGATCACATAAGATGATCCCAAAACTTACTAATAGAATGTTCTTATACTCTACAAATGAAATAACAATTATATGATATTGAAACACAATTTAGGAAAGCACATACCTAGCACGTACCACAAATCAATGAAACAAAGACACCATGAACTAAACCCCAAACACTTTTATTATATATTTCAAACGTTCCCAGTAGAACAGTGGCTTCACACCAGCATTGTTAGAAAAATTGAAGAAAAAATTTACACAGAGAGACAAAGTAATAATATTTCATGAAGCTACTTTCGCAGAGGTACGAAGGTCTATGACATTCGAGGACCTGGATTTCGCGGAGCTATTACATAGAATTGAAAATCACAGTATTCACTCACTACAAAAAGACACAATAAAATAGAGTAAGTTTGGAGCAACAATAAAACTTAGGATTAACTTCTAATACATGAGGAATATATTCATATGAGACTGCAGCTCATTCACAAAGTAAAACAAGGTTTACATAGATTTACATTCATGCGAAATAACACACAGTAAAACACAGTCACTGTTGTTTTCACATGCCCACCAAAAATTGCTCCACCATTTTCTCCTTGGAGACTTGCGCTTTTTTTCTCTCCAACTCTCTTACTCTCTAACCTATCAAAATGAATTTTACATTCACATTTAACTCAACATACAATTTTACATTTGATTCATGATGGAGCAAAAATAATTAATATGATGTTATTGTTGAGTGTGATGAGAATTGCGCAGGTGTTTCTAGAGTGTGGGCAATAATCACTTAATGAATGGTTGCCCATATATATTTACCAAAATACATTAACTTCTTTAAATTCCTTGTTGTGTTTCAGAATGGTTCGCGCCTGGCTTCAGTCCTTCCATCTTCAAATAGAGACGCAACCTGCAAAAATACGTCTGACAAGTATGGCTGCTGTCAGGTTGTTTATTGCGGTGGTTGGGATTATTATTTCCAACACTCCCCCTTAATCACAATTGCCGCCATTGACAATTCCCAAACAGTTTCTAAGATAAACAAAACTTTCACATGCCAATGGCTTTGTGAAGATGTTAGCAAATTGTTCCTGTGACCTACAGTGCTGCAACACAATTTCATCATTGTTAATCAACTCTCTAATAAAATGATATTTAGCATCAATATGCTTGGTCCTCTTGTGGAAGACATAATTCTTTGACAATGCAATTGCTGAGATGTTGTCGCAGAAAATAGTTGTCGCTCCCTCTTGGTCATGACGAAGATCCCTCAATATCTTTCTCATCCAAACTGCCTAACACGCTGCTGCTGTTGCTGCGACATATTCAGCTTCTGCTGTTGACAGTGATACTATTGGCTGCTTCTTGGAGGCCCATGAAATGGCTTCAGAACCCAAATGAAAAACATATCCTGACGTGCTCTTTCTGTCATCGACACTGCCTGCCCAATCACTGTTAGTGTAACCAACAAGCCTGAAATCACGTGTTGCTGTGTACAAAACACCATACTGTTTTGTCCCATTGACATACCTTAAAATCCTTTTCGCTGCTTTCCAATGTGTCTCCTTGGGTGTCTCGATGAACCTTGACACCAAACTTACTGCATACATTATATCTGGCCTATTGGCGCTCAAATACATCAAGTTGCCTATCATGTTTTTGTATAATGTCGGATTGACATTGCCGCTGCAATCTTCTTTGCTCAACTTCAACCCTATGACAGTTGGAGTTGGTGCAGACTTGTTGTTCTGCATTTTAAACCTCTCCAAAATTTTTGCCACATACTTTGCTTGAGAGATAAAAATGCTATTTTCTGTTTTCTTCACTTCTATGCCCAAAAAATATCTTAACAATCTGAAGTCAGTGATTTCAAATTCACTCTTCATGACTTGTTTGAAATCAGCGATGAGGAAATCATCACTGCCTGTAAAAATCAAATCATCTACATATAAGATGACGATGAGAATCTTACCCTCGCTCTCTTTGATGTAGAGAGTAGGCTCACATCACATTTATCGAAACCATTTTCCAACAAGTAGGCATCTATCCTGCTGTACCATGCGTGTGGTGCTTGCTTCAATCCATAAAGAGCTTTCCTCAACCGATACACTTTGTCTTCTTGGCCTTCAATCTCATAACCAAGTGGTTGCGCGACATACACTTCCTCTTTCAGCACTCCATTCAAGAACGTTGATTTTATGTCCATTTGATACACTCTCCATTTGTGTTGCGCGAAAATCGCCACAACTACGCGCACTATCTCCATCCGCGCGACTGGCGCGAACGTCTCCACGTAATCTCGTCCATGCTGTTGTTTGTATCCTTTGACAACTAGCCTTTCTTTGTGCCTTTCAATCTTTCTCTCAATGTTTCTTTTGGTCTTATAGACCCACTTCACTCCAATGACATGTCTTCCTTTCGGAAGGTACACTAACTCCCATGTGTCATTCCTTTTTATTCCTTCTATTTCTTCCTCCATTGCCACAACCCATTTTCTTCTTTGACTGCATCCTCAAAATGGATTGGGTCATCTACATGAAAAATAATGCAAATAAGGAATTCAGACCTGTGCTACTATCAACTTCATCTTTCTCATAAATTTCATTTAAATTTCTGAATTTTGGCCTTCTTATGGTTGCTGAAGATGGGCTTGACATATCACTTGGTGTCGCGCTTCACGGTGTGCTTGGAGAAGCACTTGCTTGGCTGCGCAAAACTATCCTATTATTTGTTGATGGTGTTGTTTGTTGCCTGCTTTGTTGCGCTTGAATAGGTGTAGAGGGTGTCATTGTTGAGGAATTACTTGCTACTATTAATTCCTCTTTGTCCTCATGTAGCATGCATGCTTTGACATTGACTGTCTTTTCTAAACTTCGATCCCATGCTTCCTCTTCAATGAACTGCACATCTCTGTTGATTATGACCTTCTTGGTTAATGGATTGTAGAGTTTGTATGCCTTGGATTCATCACTGTATCCAACAAATATACATTTCTCCCCCTTGCTGTCCAACTTCTTCCTCAACTCATCTGGGACATGTGCATAAGCCACACATCCAGAAACTCTCACGTGAGTGGCACTATGCTTTCTTCCACTCCATGCCTCTTCAGGAACTATGTTCTGGGTGATTTTGGTTGGACATCTATTCAAGATATACGTTGCACAAGCGACAGCTTCAACCCAATAATCATTTGGCAAATGCTTTGCCTTCAACATACTCCTTGCCATTTCCATAATGGTCCTATTCTTTCTTTTTGCCACACCATTTTGTTGCGGTGTATATCTTGTTGTAAATTGCTTGTGAATTCCATGCTCCCTACAAAATCGAAGGAAGTCATTTGAGATGTATTCTCCACCTCTGTCAATCCTAAGGACTTTGATGTAATGTCCACTTTTCTTCTCAACAAGAGCCTGGTATTGTCAAAAGCGCTCAAACACTTCACTTTTCTGTTTTAGGAGAAAGACCCATGTCTTCCTTGTGTATTCATCTATGAAGGTCAATACATAGTGGCTGCCACCAATTGATGGTGTCTGCATTGGGCCACATAAGTCTGAGTGGACAATCTCCAAAGGTGCCTTTTCCCTTACTGACTTTCCTGCTGGAAATGTCTCTCTATGTTGCTTGCCCAAGATACATCCTTCACATATGTTGTCTGGTTTTTCTATGAGTGGTAAACCCTTCACCATGCCTTTCCTATGCAGCAAATTCAAACCCCCAAAGTTGAGGTGTCCAAATCTCAAATGCCATAACCAGTTTTCATCTTTTACCTCTGCTTGAAAGTTTACTTGTATGACAGCTGCCTCTTTTCGCGCAGCTTCTTGTGAGTTCATTGAGAGTTGTGCTTGTGCACCTTCTTTTTGCAAATCTGATATTATTTTTAAGGGAAACATTCTATTGTTTGTCATCTGAACCTTTGCAATCAGCTGTCTGCTTGGAGGCCTATCCAAAATTGTGCACACAGCATTTTTGAAGAAGACATTGTAGCCTTTCTGCATGAGTTGTCCAATGCTCATGAGATTATGTTTCAGACCAGGGACAAAGTAAACATCTGAGATGAATTTCTTCTCCACCTTCTTTGTTAGGGTATTAACTCTTCCTTTTCCCATGACAGAGACTTTACTATCAGTCCCTAATGTCACTTCAGATTTCACACTCTCATCTAGATTAGAAAACATTTCTATGTTTCCTGACATGTGGTTGCTACACCCTGAATCTGGATACCATATATCACTCTGTTTTTCTTGTGCTACATTACAAGCTATAAAACATGTTATCGTGGTTCTGATTTTCTCTTGTGCAATTTACACTTGGTTTGTTACTAATGTCATATTGCTTCTTTCTACATTCATTTGGATAATGACCATACTTCTTACAATAATGACATTGAACTTGTGATTTATCATACCTCTAACCTTGTGCTTGATTTTGGCTTGGGCCTTGACTTGGATTTTGATTGCTGCCTCTTCCATTTGAGCTTGAAGGGTTGCTTCTTCCACCTCTGTGTGGCATTCTTCCTCTTCCTCTAGCATATGATCTTCATCTGCCTCGACCTTGACCAAATGATACTTGTGTCTTGAAGGCATGCTCCAATGAGGAGCTTGCTGCTCTATTCAGTCTATGTTCATGAGAAATCAGTGATGCATTAAGTTCATCCACTGAGAACTATGAGAGATCCTTTGTCTCTTCTATGGCCACAATAATGGCCTCAAACCTTGCTGGAAAACTTCTCAAAACTTTCTCAACTATTCTTATTTTCTCAAGTGTCTCACCATGAAACTTGATTTGAGTAACCAACCCACTTACATGTGTAAAAAACGAGTCTATATTCTCAAACTCTTTCATAGAAAGTGTTTCAAAATCTCTCCTCAACATTTGCAGCTTTGTTTTCTTGACTTTTGCCATGCCTTGGTAGGTTGTCTGGAGGGTGTCCCATACTTGCTTGGACTTCGTTGCTGCTGCAACCCTTGGGAAAATACTTTCATGAACTGCTTTGAAAAATATATAATAGGGCTTTTGAATCCTTCTTCCTATTGTCCCTTAACAAATCTCTTTCTTCTTGAGATTAGGCATTGTATGTTGCTACATCTGCTAGTTCTTGAAAACCATTCTCCACCAAATCCCAAATGTCTTGAAAAGAAAACAGAGCCTTCATTGTAATAGCCCAATAATTATATTTTTTGCCATTAAACTAAGGTATTTGAGGATTAGTCAAGCTTGTGCTTGATGTTGCCATTTCCGAGCGTAAGAAAAAACTTTCTACCTACTGGTAAATATGCTAAAAACAATCTGCCCTCAAAACAATTCTTACTACTAGTAAAAACACTTGTTTTTACACTAACAATATCTAACCTGCTCTGATTCTTACTGCTAGTAAAAACACTTGTTTTTACACTAACAATATTTAACCCGCTTCGATACCATGTTAGAAAAATTGAAGAAAAAATTTACGAGGAGAGATAGAGTAATAATATTTCACGCAGCTCTTTTCGCAGAGGTGCAGAGGTGCAGAGGTCTATGACATTCGCGAAGGTGATTTTGCGGACCTGGATTTCGCAGAGCTATTACATAGAATTAAAAATCACAGTATTCACTCACGACAAAAAGACACGATAAAATAGAGTAAGTTTGGAGCAACAATAAAACTTAGGATTAACTTCTAATACATGAGGAATACATTCATATGAGGTTGTGACTCATTCACAAAGTAAAACAAGGTTTACATAGATTTGCATTCACGTGGAATAACACACAGTAAAACACAATAACTGTTGTTTTCACGCGCCCACCAAAAATTGCTCCACCATTTTCTCCTCAAAGACTTGCACTCTTTTTCTCTCCAACTCTCTTACTCTCTAACCTATCAAAATGAATTTTACATTCATATTTAACTCAACATACAATTTTACATTTAATTCATGACAGAGAAAAAATAATTAATATGATGTTGTTGAGTGTGATTAGAATTGCGCAGGTGTTTCTGGAGTGTGGGAAATAGTTGTTGAATGAATGCTTGCCCATATCTATTTACCAAAGTACATTAACTGCTTTAAATTCCTTGCTGCGTTTTGGAATGGTTCGCGCCTGGCTTCAGTCCTTCCATCTTCAAATAGAGACGCAACCTGCAAAAATACGTTTGACAAGTATGGCTGATGTCAGGCTGTTTATTGCGGTGGTTGGGATTATTATTTCCAACAAACATTACAAAATTACATTTCGACCAGAGTCACTATCATCGTCAAGAATATAAGCAAAATGTCTTCTGTTTATAGGGAAATCCCTCCAAGTGGAAAATAATGGTTAGTTGGATTGATCCCTGTCAAAATAATCTCAACTACTGATAAATACTTAATCAACTTTTAATCTCTACTGTTGAAAATATTTATTTTTGGGGAATTTTCGAATTTCTCATAAAATCTACTTTTAATTAGTTCAAAAATAATTATTTGGAATTAATTTTCTCAAAAATTTGACTTTGACTTAACCAACGAATTCCAAAGTTCCAATTTTTCTTGAAATTTCCAATATTTATTTGGTGGGGGACTTCCAAAAATTAACTTCTTTTAGACCCACAAATTTTTTCACTTGAAGAAATTAATTTATCTAACATTTTAATTTGAACTCTAAATTAATTAATTTTATAGCTTAAGATTTAAGTTTAGTTTTGCCAGAAAAATTAACTAATTGACACGAGGGGATTAATTATTTTTCCACCTTAAAATATTTTAGCCATGTTGTCTAAATATGATGAACCATGCACTAAAATATTTTTACATCATATATTACAATAATTCAACCCTCAAAGGGAGAATACCCATTCGTTATAGACCCTCATAATATTTACCCAATTCTGTGACACAATACTATCTAGTAGACCAAGTGATTTGTAATAAAATAATTTAGCCAAATAGCTTAAATTATTCCAAATCACTTTTACAATAGACTCGACTAAACCGCTTGGACTCACTTAATACCTTGTCGATAAATTCCACCCTAGCTTTTGGGTTGAGGCTGGAGGGAAAAACTCTATCGATCATCTGTGTTTAGAAACACACATAATCAGTGAGACAAAAACCTCCTAGGATGAAACTCGTCACCAAAATCATAGTCTTACCTAAGTTGTTACATAATTAAATGGTCGTACTAGCATAATTTATATTACAAATTTGCAGAATGGGTTTACAATGACATAATAAGCTGTTCGCTGATAACTCTGATCTTTTAAAAAGAATTGTCACAACAGCTTCCTTGGAACTATGAAAAAATGTGTGCAACAAGCCTCCCCCTCGCTTCTCTTTTCGTCATCACACATATTGAATTTAGCCTCTCCAAAAGAGTGTTAAATGGTCTCTTTTTGTTACTTGGCAATAATGTGATAATTTTGGGATGGCTATTGGAGGAGATTTTAGCTTGGAGACATTATTTTGGGATTGAAAGAAGTGCTATTATGGGAGATTTTTGTAAGTTTAATTTATATCATTGATATTATCCATGTTTTCATGTTTAAAGTAGGGTTTCTCTTGTTCCATGACTAAATGATTATTATTGTTGAAACTTTGCTTCATAATTGCATATAGAATTGTGTTCTTCAAAGCCTATAAAGAATCTCTTTATGTGCAAACCTTATAATAAATTTCTCCCCTAACAAGAAAAATAACTAGGGTTTCAGAAATGGATTCCTTATGGCATCCCCCTTCCTCCATGATTGCCCTTCCTTAGTATTTCATGCCATGAAGAGTCCACTGGGTCATTAGTGTAAAAGTGTATTGATCACCACAAAACTACACAAAAACCCTTCTAAAATTCTCTATCCTAGATGGCTATGGTAGCCACTAGGGTTTAGCAACAAAATTCTGTACAAAGGTGTTGTTTTAGTGTTTAAGGTGTTAAATTTTACACTACTCTATGTTGTTTCAATTACTTTAGCCCAATTTAATTGTTCAATTAGCAATCTTTCAATAACAATTAATACTTTTCATCAATCAATAGTAACTGAAGATAGAACAATAAAGCAATGACAATAGGAGGTAATCAACACATCAACAAGAGATATTAGATTTGGTCAAAGGCCAAGGAAAAACCCACAAAGGGGAAAACCTTTTTGAATTCTTCTTCTATTAGATTGTCATAAAATGTTTAGCAAAGAGTACAATGAGCCCATACAAAATTATCCAACAATATCAACCAAAAAATATCAAAAATATTATCCTAGGAACAATACTAATCATATTTATCTTTCTCGATTTGTAGTCAACTCCAGGCAACTGTCAAACTTAAACCCTAGATCCCAAGCGCATGGAAGAAGAGTTATGTGTGCGGTTCAGATGCCCCAACTGCACAGATAAGCCTGCATGCCTACAGTTATAACCAAAAAATGTTTGTGTCAACCCTCCAGTTGGAACCCAAAAACCCTAATCACATGAGCGAGCTTCAGACCCTACTAGTTCATACCTATACGAACCAAACTTCGCAAACCAAATTTCAGACCTATACGAACAAATTGAATGAAGAGAGAGAAGAAGAAGATGCTTGATGGTGGTGTCCAAATGAGGTTCACTTGACTTGTATTTATAGGCTTCCAAGGGTGACCAATTTTCTTTAGGGCTTGTTACCGCTTAAACCAGCAGGGGACCTAAAACGGGTTCCTAAGAGGACAACTGCTAGGTTAAGGGCAATGGTGGAGGCTTAGCCCACTGTCACCACGGCTAAATCTCCCTTCTCTTTACGAACTTTCACTGATGGGAGGAGTCCCGATAATGTAGGGATCACTTGTAAAATATATTTCAATGGATAGGTGGAAAGTGACCTTGGAAACCCTTTCCCAAGGATGGAGTGAAGAATGGCACTTGCTTGCTCTTTAAGCAAGGGAGTTGGTCCTCTAGGGGTAAGGGGTGACGATTGTGAGAAGTAAAAAGGGTTTTTTTCACCTCTATTTACCTTACATTAATTGTCAATCCAAGAACGTTTTGTTATCTCAAAGAGTGTACTCAGTTTGAGGCGGTCATTTGTCAAAGTAATGCTAGTAGTATAGTGTCCTCAATACAAGAGTAAATGGATGCTTGGAATGAAATCTACTTGCAAAAAGAAACCTAGGACTCAAATCATGCGTTCAGAAAGCTACAATAATTTATCAGTCAAGGGTACAATAACGATAACCCTTCCCTCTGTAAACTGATGCAATCAAGAAGGCACTCAAAGGAAGGATAATCAAACTGGGAACTAGACAGCATATGTCGATGTTCACTACAGTCTCAGACCTTCTGCACACCAAAGCAATGATGATCTTCAAATGACAAGAAATGGAACAGTAGCTATCTCTAGAAACATGATTGAACAGCAAAATCTTAACCTACGGAAATGAATGCAGCAATAATTATAATCTACAGGAATTAAGTAACAACCTTTGAATCGAACAGCAAACAAAAATGGAACAGCAAACTATCAGAAATAAAGTATAGAACAACAACTTAAATATGAATGTATAGCAACCCAAGTTAAACACGCGACACACCTAACAGTAAAGGGAACAATAATCTGAGCTTTGATACAATACGCATGAATCATAGCTATAAAGTAATAGCAATTGCAACAGAACAGCAATCCCGAATGAACAACAGTCACAACTTGAGAATAAATCATACAGTAGACCAATTTAGGAACATACAGCGCAGTTAATCTGTAATCGAATGGAAATCTGTAAGGAACAACAATGTTATATCAATTGTCAAAAGGAACAACAATGCGATACAAAGTTAGAATGATAACATAGCATTCCTGTTGTAGATAAAAATAGTATTTAGTCAAGTATATATATCAGAGCTGATATGTAAAACAGTAAAGAATGTCAGATTATTGAACAGAGTAAATGGAAGAAATCAAACCACCCATGAACCAGAAATATGGTACAGGAGCAAGTGATCCACCAGGGCCGGGCCCTTAGCCTCTAGGGACTCACTGCTTAAGGCTACTCCAGAATCAACAATAGAACAACAACCAGGTTTTTATATTAAAACATTAAACAGAGTTACAATGAATCGCTCTCTGAAGGGAGTTGATGATCAAAGTTCAAGTATCAAGGAAAATCTCATAAAAATAGCAATAGTTCTCTCTCCCCCCCAAGCTAACAGTGCTACCCCTTCTTATAACAGCCGAGCAGCAATATCAACAATGCAGAGGATTGTTAAGATAGCGATCCCTCAGGATCAAAGGATCCTGAGGGATTCGCCAAGCTGTTAGTTTGCAGTTATCCTCTTGTTCTTTTGCGCTGATTGGAGATCTCCTTTTCCTTTTTCTGGCTGTTACGCTCCAATTTGGATCGCCTTGTTTGAACGTGGTTCCCTGCCAAAGGGACAGTAGTTAACTTGGTCTCGTTCTTTCCTTTGGGATGACAGTCTTTCGTTTTCTCCTCTTTCTGCATAGAAAAAGGGTAATTATTAGTTATTTCACATTACATATAAATCTTCTAGATTTTATCATATTCTTTTGTCATATGCCTAGCTCATGATGTGAAAAGGTTGTGAGTTTTGAAGAAAAGATAACAAAGTAAATGAAAATAACATACCTTCTCCAGTGCTCAACACACCCCCTGCTTACCCTTTTTCATGGCCTCATGAAAACATTGTAGTTGACATGCAAGGCGGTGAGAGAGTAGGCTGGAGATGGGATCTCATGAGGAGGTCTATAGCCATGATGCCTAGTTAGGTGCTCAAAAAGATGTCATGTCTAGCCCTCAGGCATTTCGTATAAGGCTTGGTATCCTGGTGCGGGATGCCAAATGACCGGACTTCAGAACCTACAACCTAACCAAGATGGCCCTTCCCTCAAAATAAGATCACCATAGAGGCCCAAGCGATCAACAGCTAACTTAAAGTTCTCATAATTAAACGGTTCCCTGAGTTGGATATTCGGATTAGAAGTCTGATATCAAAATTTAGCAGCTGCAATGGCAAGGTCTTTGATGGTAAAAAGGTATTCTATCCCTTTCTGATTGATTGTTGTATGAATGGGCCGTAATGCTTTAATCACGCCCAGAGTCCTCATGAGGTTCCTATGTTTATTCCATAACTGCAATGGATCTCTAGGCTCAACTCTTACCCATAAGTCTAATCCGTTTTCTTGTCTTTGGAAGGCATTATAGGCTTTAAGCCATTTTATTTGATTAACTCCAAACGAAATAAATGCCTGCAGTTGGATATCCCCAACGAAAGGGCCGGGATTCTGCTCTATTTCTTGATCTAACACAAGGTTGTGCAAATAGAACTCGCATAATAATCTCTGAACCTTTACCCCATAGTGCTTACAACAATTTATGAAATCATCAATAGTGTTTATTTCTATAGGGGCTCTTGCTTTGACAGCCTTAATTTTCAATTGCAAATATCTTTCCATTAAAAACAAAGCATAATTCTTAGTAGGCGCTCTACATGCTAGGACGTCAGTGTACAAAGAGCATAAGGTATCCATTTGTTTGATAACTACATCTAGCCTATGAGTTACCTTTGTGACTCTTTCTTCTTCCTTTCGCCATCCTTCAAAAGCCTGACTTTCGGATAAATTGACATCCCTTAGCTGCTATTGTAATTCTTCATACTTTTCTCGAGAGACAGTTTGTTCTGTAAGTTTTTCTATTGCTTGTTGGGCTTGCATCAAACCCTCTCGTAGGGTTACTGTCCTCGGGTCACTATCCCACATAGTAGTTGTAGGCGGGAGGTTCACTTGAATCTTCTTATTGCGTCGTTCCGTAGTTATGGTTCGAATTTCCTCAGAGGACTGTGCCTCTGTCTGAATTTCTTTGTCACAGGCCGTTATGTCATCTGTTTGAATTTCAACATGGGTAATAGCCGAAGGCTATTTCTTTTGATTTTGAACGACAGGCTGGACCTGAGTCCTCTTAACCTTTTTCCTAAGGGGTTTCGCTGGAGTGGTTGCATGCCTTACCACTGAGGTCCGTTTTGCTCTCTTCCCCATCTTTAGAATCCTGATTTGTTGTCGAAGTCGCACAATTACATTAAGCAGTCTTTGCTATTCCTTTCGTAATCTTTTGATTTCTTCCGTTTTATTGGAAGGAACAGTCATTCG
The DNA here is from genome assembly GCA_031772625.1 of Pinus tabuliformis. Classification (NCBI taxonomy): domain Eukaryota; kingdom Viridiplantae; phylum Streptophyta; class Pinopsida; order Pinales; family Pinaceae; genus Pinus; species Pinus tabuliformis. The sequence continues at coordinate 340,593,347 of CM062804.1, read as the reverse complement.
CACACTCGGGCCTGGACTTTCTCCTTGACCAATTTCTTGATTTTTCTCTGGGGTGCTTCCTCATTATTCTGCTGATCGGGTTGTTCGGGGGTAGAAACCCTAGCTTGCTCTGCAATCTCCTGGGTAACTTCTTCTTCCCCCCTCTCTTCCTCATAAAATTCTTCAGGTGTATTTTGACTTGGAACAAATTGTTCCTCTTCTTCATCTTCATCATTTTTCTCTCCAGATGCACTTTCATCATGGCCGGAGTGATTCTCTTCTTCTTCTTCCTCGTCGCATAACTCTTCGGATGCACTCTTATCATGAACAGAGTGCTCCTGTGGCTCTTCTTCAGTGTGGAGGTTTAGTGGGCTGAGAGGTTGAGTATATTCTCCCATGTTGGCCAGAATCTGGGCCAATTCATCCTCTCGCAGCGGATTTTGCAATGGGCTTTCCTCACGTTGCTCTGTTTCTTCTTCAGCCTGACCAGATTGTTCGGTCTCTTCCTCTGTTTCTCCCTCATCATTCAATTCTCTTTCGTTCTCTCCTCCTTCCAATTGCCGGGGTTGCTCGTCCCCCAAATCAACTATTTCCACTGTTTGACTGGCGTTCCCTTGGGAATTTTCCAGCCTCCCTCTAATCCATGCCAATCTGACGGATTTCCTCCGTTTCAATGGTCTATTTGATGTACTTGCAGTATGCTTTCATTTGGGGGTTGGCAAAGCCAGTCCCCCATCTATTGTAAAAATTAGTTCTTCCCAGCTGCTCTGTTGCTGAGCAAGACTGTAGCTAACTATCAATCGTATCAACCCGTGATGACTTACTACCGATTCTATGTGGCGAGATTTCTTCATGCTTCAGGCAACATCATGTAATAAAGAATTTAAAAACGCAGGCAAATTCACAGTGCATTTTTGTTTTAATACAGCTAAAAGCTTAAGGTGGCATGGTCTTACCACGTCTTTTCTGCCTTCATAGGTAATGTAATTCTGAATGATCTTTGCCAATTCTGCCCACGGTTCTCCCAAGGCTGCTGGTAGAACTCCCTTTCCACTTCGAGTCAGGTTCTGACCTTCATCTTGGAAGATTTTGATGGCGTCTCGCAGCCTTACTTTCTTCAGAGTCCACACAGATCTAGTGGTTGGCAGTCCCGAAACTTCTGCGATTATGTCATCGGTCACTGTTGTCTGTCTCCCTCTTACCGTGGAGTGATATTCGTGCAGGTTCTGCAAAAATTCAATTGCCACAGTCTCGTTGGATTGTTGCAGATGATCGAAATAAACTATCCATCCTGCCCTTGTTAGGATTTCTCGTGCGGCATCAGAAACTATCAACATTTGTGGTTCTCTACAAATTGATCTTCCTCCCATGCTTAGAACACTGTAAAAACACAGAGACGGCAATGGAACAGCAGGCTGTTCAAGCTGTTAGCAACCACAGAGAAAAGGACGAAACAACAAGTTTGTTTAAATTTCAAATTACTGCTAATTGTTGCAGAGTATAACGCGGAAATAACTTTGAAACACAAACCATGCAAATTGAAAAACAATATACCATTAAGCCTTGCTATTCCCAAGTAAAAGTTCTCCAAATGATAAATTGACACGTATGCCAGTGAATTATGAGGTCACCTGCTCCCCCCTGCAATGTGATAGGCCGTCCTTGGCCGTCAAATGAGGGAGCGGCGTGCTGGACTGACATGATACAGAGTCAGAAAGGAGTAGCGTATACCGAGATGCCATGTTTACAAGAACGAGCGGATTGCCAAAATCGAGGTATATCATAGAATCGCTTAATAAATAAGAGAATGCCGTGATATGATGCGAGATTTGGAGGATAGGACAGCTAACGTGCACAAAAATTTCAGTGCAGTCACGATCAACTTTTTCCGTCATGATTGATTGTAATAGATTTCATGTATTAGAGGTTCGAAAAAATTATTTTCATAATCTTATTTGACCCATTACAAAGGTAGAAGAAAAGATTCACAACTGCTATTGATGTATAAAGAATATGACTTCAATACCATCAACAAAGCTCTGTTGCCCATAGGTGTCCATAACCTTGACAGAGTTGTTTATTTCACCCATGGAACCATGATCCTTTGTGTATGCTTAGGAAAGTGCTGTGGAATGTCAGAATGGAGGCCATTATGCTGGCTTGGTAACCAGATAAATCATAATGCCATTCACTAGGAAGGAGTGAAAGGTGGGCAGGCTGGCTCGTGATGAGACCTCCTGTTCCAAGGACTTTTTTATTTTTTCTAATGTGCCTCTTGGATCATATCCATGGTGTGGTGGCCATAGTGGGAATGCCACTTCACTTTCTTCCTTATGATCATGGTAGGCTGGCTCTCAATGAGACCCCCTATCCTTTATTGACAAACCATGTTAGCAAATTATATAAAAATATTTCTTTTTATTACTTTTTTCTCTTTTTATAAAATACTTTTCCTTATTTATACACAAAGAGTGGTTCAGCACTCCTTAAGAGTAGGGATGGTGGAAAAAGTCTTAACATCTCAATAGAAAAATATGCCCTTCGTTCTTATTCCTTAGTAATGATCAAAGAGGATTATGAGATTTTACAAGGAACCATCATGATAAAGATAACCAAACATATCGGTATTAGTAGAATAGTGACAGCAAGATAATCAATAGTTGTGTCCTTTCCTCTTTTCTCTTATCAATTCAGAGCAAATTCTTGTAAAGATAGCGACTTTTATGTAATTTGTTGATTTCAGTATCTTCTAGTTCTCATATTCATTGCATAAGTGTATAGCTGTGTTTCAGAAGTGATCTGAATGATAAAACACACAAAAAAGAAAAAGATAAAACAAGTGCTATGTACAAAATCACAAGCAAAAAGAAAGAAAAACTCGAAACTGCTGTGCACTAAGAAGAATATCAACAAAGAAAACAAGCGCAAGCAAAATAATGCAAAAATGTTGTGTTTTTCGAAAAAGGAACAGCGGAAAACGCAAGTGTTGTTCCTCCGCAAAAAGGAACAGCAGAAAACAAAAACGCGCCGTGCAGAACAAAAACGTTGTTCCTTCGGGAAAAGGTACAGTAGAAAACGAAAATGCACTATTCCTTTGGAAAAAGGAACAAGAGAAACAAAAATGTTGTTCCTTTGGGAAAAGGAACAGCAGAAAACGGAAATGTTGTTCCTTCGGAAAAAAGAACAACAGAGAACAAGAAATGTTGTTCCTTTGGGAAAAGGAACAGCAAAAAATGCAAGTGTTGTTCCTTCCGAAGAGGAACAACGAAACGGCGGAAATGTTGTTCCTTTTGAAAGGAACAGAAGAGTGCAAAACTGTTGTTCCTTGAAAAAGGAACAACAGAATGGTGAAAATGTTGTTCCTTTCAAAAGGAACAACAAAGTGCAGAAGTGTCGTCCCTTAAAAAAGGAATAGCAAAATGGTGAGAATGTTGTTCCTTTCGAAAGGAACAGCAAAGTGCAAATGTTATACAACTGCAAAAATATATACAAAACAAAAGAATTATGTACAATGTGTAAGAGTAGTCGAATTACTTAATGAACCAAAGGTGAGGAAGATTTCTCTTCCTCAACCAAAATCTGCATGTCGGAGTCTTTGCGGAGTTGCTAGTAGAAGGATTCCCAAGTAAGTGGTTTGTGGTATAATCAACTCGATGGTCATTTGCCTTAAAGGTATGTCCGGATCCATCAATGGTGGTTAGAGTAATGGTGCCATTATCATGTACCTTCTGGATTTCGTATGGTCCCAGCCAGCGAGTCTGAAGTTTCCCGGGAAAATCCTGGAACCTGGAGTCGTATAGGAGCGCCCAATCTCCTTCACGGAAGACTTTCTTTTTAATGAGGGCGTCGTGCCATTTGGCTCGCTGTTGTTGGATTAACGCAGTATGTTGAAGGGCAGAGAGCCTGATTTCATCTAGCTCATTGATCTACTGTAATCTATTAATCTGAGCCTCGTCTAAATCTAGACCGACCTCTTGTGTTGTTCGTAATGTCTGTATTTCAAATTCTATCGGAAAGATGGGTTCCTTTCCAAATACTAGCTGGTATGGTGAATAACCGGTAGTACTTCTCCATGTTGTTCTGTATGCCCACAATGCTTCTAGCAGTCTTGCAGCCCAATCGCGTCTGTGTGACGCAATGGTTTTTGTCAGTATTGCTTCTATTATTTTGTTCGTGCTTTCTACTTGACCATTTGCCTGTGGGTGGTATGGAGTAGTAATTTTATGCTGAATATGATAGTTTTTTAGTGTGGCAGCAATTTTATTACCAGCAAACTGAGGTCCTCCATCCGTAATTATATCTCTTGGGAGGCCATATCGCACAAATATGTGGAACAGGAACTGTATGACAGAATCCTCTGTAGCTCTCGGCAATGCCTCTGCTTCAACCCATTTGGTGACATATTCTGTTGCTACCAGAATGTATGTTTTCTGATTTGACGATGGGTTAATTGGACCAACAAAATCAAGCGCCCATCGTTCAAATGGTTCAATAACTAGCTGTGGGTTCAGGGGCATTTCATCAGCCTGTCCAGGGCATCCTGCTCTTTGGCAGCTGTCACAAGCTTGAACGAACTTCTTTGCATCTTTGAAGATCGTGGGCCAATAATACCCTGTTTGTAGCACCTTGTGACCAGTTCTCCGATCTGCGAAGTGTCCGCCACATGGTCCGTCGTGACAAGCTTTCAAGATGTCAAAAATTTCATCTTCACGGACGCATCTCCTAATGTGCATATCTGCCCCTGTATGAAACAGGTAGCCCCCAATCCAAGAAAATCGAGTACTACGCTGGACAATCTGCTTTCGTTCATTGGGGGTCAGATGTTTCGGTAATTTGCCTACTGCTAAATAATTTGCAACATCAGCATACCAAGGTGTTTTAACAGTGACAGAGAACAAATGTTCATTTTGAAATTGATCTTCGACCACTGCTACATCCACTGGTTTTGGCATTCGTGAGAGAAAATCAGCTACAGGATTTTCTTTTCCCGGTCAGTCCTTTATTGTGATATCGAATTCCTACAATAAAATCAACCATCTGGTTACTCTACCATTTGTGATTGGTTTATTTGCTAAAAATTTGATGGCAAAGTTATTTGTATATAAAATAACAGGATATCTAGTGATATAATGCCTAAATTTATTGACGGCATGTATTACAGCTAAAAATTCCTTTTCAGTCACAGTATAGTTCAATTCAGCAGGAGACAAATTTTTGCTAATATAATAAATTGCATATGGTTTTTTATCTTCTTGCTACCCAAGCACTGCTCCAATAGTTGTGTCTGAAGCATCTGATGAAATTTGAAATGGCAGGTCCCAATTTGGTCCTCGAAGTACTGGCGCTGTTGACACAAGTTTTTTCAGATTCTCAAAATCGCGATCACATTTTTCTGTTCAAACAAAGTCAACATTCCCTATCAGTGCATATAAAGGTGCAGCAATATGAGAAAAATGTTCTATAAATCTTCTATAATAACCAGAAAATCCAAGAAAACTGCGTACCTCTGTCTGAGTGGTAGGAGTGGGTATTAACAAAATTATTTGAATTTTGGCCGGATCTACCTGTATTCCAGCTGCTGAAATATAATGGCCTAGAATAAGTCCTTCAGTCATCATCATATAGCATTTTTCATGGCTCAGACAGAGCCTGGTGGCAATGCATCGCTGCAGCACTTTTTCTAGTGTGTCCAATGCTAGGTCGAAATCATCTCCGTATGGTGTAAAATCATCCATATATACTTCGAGCCCTTCATTTATTAAATCTGAAAAGATGCTGAGGATAGCCCTTTGAAATGTGGCAGGGGCATTGCATAGGCCAAAAGGTAAAACTCTGTAGGCAAATGTTCCCCAAGGACAGGTAAAAGTAGTTTTGTCTTGGTCTTCAGGGGCAATCTGAATCTGATTGTATCCACTGAAGCCATCCAAGAAAGAAAAGAATTTCTTTCCTACTAACGTATCTAATACCTGGTCAATGAATGGAAGGGGAAAGTGGTATTTTTGTGTTGCTTTATTTAGTTCTCTATAATCTACACAAATCCTCCACTTTCCATTCTTCTTTGGTACCACTACAAGTGGAGAGACCCATTTGCGATCGGAGATAGGGTAAATAAAGTTCACATCCAAAAGTTTTTGAATTTCAGCTTTTACAATGTCTTTTAGGTTAGGGTTAAGTCTCCTTTGTGGTTGGCGAACAGGTCTTGCATCCTTTTCTATGTAAATGTGGTGTGTACATAACTAGGGATCAATTCCTTTCATGTCAGGATAATCCCATGCAAATGCTTCTTTGTATTTTCTCAGTAGCTGGATTAGCTTGTGTTCTTGTTCTGGAGTTAGGTTGCCATTAACGTTTAAAGTTTTTCCTGGCTCAATTTTTATAGTTTTGCCATTTGATACAGAGGTAGCAGGTATTGTTTGATCATGAGCATCTTTGAGAGGAGCTTCTTCTAATTCATTATCAAATGCTACTTCTATCATATGACATTGTATGTGGGATCTAGATTTAGCCTGGCTAAGAAAGTTGTTAATGACATCATCCTCTATTTCATCTTTGAAATCGAGGGCATATTCTATGGTTAATGGGGATCTAATATTTTCGGTGAAGTATAATACAGGATGTTTGTTAGCTTTCATTATTGTGACACTTGGCTGGGCTAGAGGATACAAGGCTAGATTCTTGATATTAGCCCCTCTAGTTATGGTCATACTGCCTTGTCAGCAGTTAATATAAGCGTCAGTGGTTGCAAGCCAAGGTCTGCCTAAAATCAATGGATGTCCATCAAATCAGTTTTTGGGGTTTATTATCAGAAAGTCGGCAGGATACTCCCAGGAATCAATGGATACCATGACATCATGTAGTGTGCCTTCTGGCCTAACCACAGATCAGTCAGCCAGTTCTAATAAAGTGGAGGTTGGTTCCACTGATGTAATGCCTAGTTTTTGACAAGTGGTGGTTAGGATATTAATTGCAACCCCTAAATCAACTAAGGCATTTGCAAAAGTTTGCCTATTGATTTGAACTGTTACTATTGGATTTCCTGGGTCTTCATATTTAACGGGTGTTTCTTTTCCTGATAATAGGTCGGATAGGGTGCCAACTACTTGGACTGTGGGGTTATTTGTTATTCTCCTCCTTAGTTTTTTTATACATAGCTCTTTGATGGTCTTTGCATATATTGGGATGTCTTGGATGGCTTGGAGGAGTGGAATTTTTATGTACAGATTTTTAAGTTCTCCCAGAATGTCAAAATCAGGATGTTGTATAGGTCGAGGTATAATTAATCGTTCTGGGAATGGAGGAGAAGATGTGATTACTTGATTATGAGTTTGTTGTCTAATCACATCCTCTTCTTGCAATGGTTGTTCTATAGGTAACTGATTTTCAACTTGAGCGGTTTTATCTCCCTCTGTTTCAATGATGCGCCCAGATCTTAATTGAAGGTCATTACACTCCCTTAGATCGGTTTCTATCTTTGGTGTTTCAATTATTTGAATGGATTGGACCGGTCTGTTATTCGGATTAGGGTTGGGTTGGGCTGGGAGTTGCGGTCTTAAGTTAGACTGGGGGTTTTGTTGTAATGCTGGCAGTGTAGGTTGAGGGAGCGGAATGGTTCCTACTGGCTGATTCATCGGTCTTTGCCAGTTTGTCTGCCAGGCTTGACTCTGTGAAGTAGGAGGGGACCATTGCACTGGATATACATTGTTTTGCCAATATGGTGGGGTATAGGGAAAATTTGGCCAATTGGGTTGACTTGCTTGATTCGGCCATGGTGATGATGAAGGAAATGGTTGTTGTGACCAATTTGAGAATGGAGGTTGATTTTGCCACATAGTATTATATTGTTGAGCATGATATTGTGGAGGCTGAAAAGAAGAAGCTGGATCGGAGAACATACCTGATTGTCGCGGCTGCCATTGACGGCGCTGATTAAGTAGGTACACCGGTTCTGGCTCTTCTTCCGCTTCCTTGTAGACTGCTTTCAATCCCGGAAGTGAGGGACAACTCTCTATAGAATGGTCTTTTGTACAAATGGCGCAAACTTGAACCGCATCTAACGGACATTCTTTGTGGCTGTGCTTCTTTCTGCCAAATTTTGTTCTGCCTCTGCTTGTTTCTGCTTGGCTTGCATAATATCAAGTTGCGTTGTCAAAGTCCCCAATATGTCGGTTTTGAAATTTTCTAATAAATTTCTAATTTCTGCACGAGTTACTCCTTCTACAAAAATTCTTTTATCTCTTGCAAACCGATCATGTTCTGCTGGTTTTAGTCTTGTGCTACCTCTTGAACTCCTGGTACATAAATTAATAATGTCAGCAAAATTTTCCTGATAAATATCTCCTTTTCCCATAATATTTAGTGTTTCAATCCATTGTTCCTTCATTCCTCTAATTAATGTTGTTTTTAATACATTATCAGGTAGGGTAATGATGCATAAGGAGATCTTTGAAGATTATACTGAAAACGCTCAACATATTTTTCTAATGTTTCATTTGGTCTAGCTACCATCTAAAATATTTCATCTTTAACTCTCTAGACCTACAATAATCCTGATATTTTTTTAGAAAAAACTCTTTCATTTGATCCCAGCTATATATAACACCACCACCCAACCCCATAAACCATCTTAAAGCAGCCCCTTTTAATGTAGAGGGAAATAATTTCAGTTTCTGGGGGTCGGTGGTATAGTCATAACCTCTACACAGCACATCAAATTCAAACAAGAATGCATCTGGATCTTCTGATGTAAGGCCATGGAATGTAGGGATATGCTGGAGAAGAATTGCTTTCATAGGAGCATTAGCTACAGTGTCCACAATGGGATATTGCAGTGTAGAAGTTTGGGTGTTTGGCTGGTTTTGGGCCATTTGGTCAAATATGTGCCAATAATCTTCTGGGATGTCTAGGAGGGTATTCTTAAGCTGACGAGGGGGATTGAATTTAACAGGAATGGCCTTAACAGCACTTCCTTTATCTGGGATGATGAGAGTTCCTAATTTCTAGGGGGATTTTGGCTCTTGAGGTTCTTCAACTTTGTTATGGATGATTTTTGCTGCACTTCCCTTATCTGGGTTGTTTAATGGTGGAATTATCCCAAGAGGAGATCTTGGTTCTTCAGTTTCCCCAGTTTCTCCTCTCCCTTCACAGAGATTGCTAAGGTTCCCTTCTTGCAATGATTTTGGGCTAGAATTCTCAATTTCTTGAAAATTTTGTTCTTCGGCGTGACTATGCACCTCAGCAAAGGCTACAGATGGTGATCCTGTGGCTTGAACGGAACTAGTAGGTTGTCTAGAAGTAACTTTTCTAGGCCCTACTGAAGGCTGAGATTCTGCTTTCTTAAGGATTTCGTCTATAAAGGTTGATTGGCCAAGGGTCACCGGCCCCTTAGCTCTATCAGGCTTGGGTAGAGGTTTAGGATGCTTTTCTGGCTTTTTCTGCTTAGTCATGCAGACAAATCAACTGCTAATTTCTACCCAAAAAAAACAGCAACAAATCTGCAAGAAAGCGGGCAGGGGAGCAGGGCTATTACATGCTCCGTACGCAGGTTCTTACCTTCCATTTTTAAAACCCAATTCTCTCCTAGCAGGTTCTTACACTACTCTGGAAAAAAACAAATGGCTACACTCTTCCCTGGCAACGACGCCAAAATGTCGAGCAATAAAAAGGGTCTTTTTCACCTCTATTTACCCTACATTAATTGTCAATCTAGGAACGTTTTGTTATCTCAAAGAGTGTACTCAGTTTGAGGCGGTCATTTGTCAAAGTAATGCTAGTAATATAGTGTTCTCAATACAAGAGTAAACAGATGCTTGGAATGAAATCTACTTGCAAAAAGAAACCTAGGACTTAAATCATGCGTTCACAAAGCTACAACAATTTATCAGTCAAGGGTACAGTAACGGTAACTCTTCCCTCTGTAAACTGATGCAATCAAGAAGGCACTCAAAGGAAGGATCATCAAACTGGGAACTAGACAGCGTATGTCGATGTTCACTATAGTCTCAGACCTTTTGCACACCAAAGCAATGATGATCTTCAAATGACAAGAAATGGAACAGCAACTATCTCTATAAACAGGATTGAACAACAAAACCTTAACCTACGGAAATGAATGCAGCAATAATTATAATCTACAGGAATTAAGTAACAGCCTTTGAATTGAACAACAAACAGAAATGGAACAACAGACTATCAGAAATAAAGTATAGAACAACAACTTAAATCTGAATGTACAGCAACCCAAGTTAAACACGCGACACACCTAACAGTAAAGGGAACAGTAATCTGAGCTTTGATACAATACGCATGAATCACAACTATAAAGTAACAGCAATTGTAACGGAACAACAATCTCGAATGAACAGTCACAATTTAAGAATAAATCATACAGTAGTACCGATTTAGGAACATACAACGCGGTTAATCTGTAATCGAATGGCAATCTGTAAGGAACAACAATGTTATATCAATTGTCAAAAGGAACAACAATGTGATACAAAGTTAGAATGATAACATAGCATTCCTGTTGCAGATAACAATAGTATTTAGTCAAGTATATATAACAGAGCTGATATGTAAAACAGTAAAGCACGTCAGATTACTGAACAGAGTAAATGGAAGAAATCAAACCACACATGAATCAGAAATATGGTACAGGAGCAAGTGATCCACCAGGGCCGGGCCCTTAGCCTCCAGGGACTCACTGCTTAAGGCTACTCCAGAATCAACGATAGAACAACAACCAGGTTTTTATATTAAAACATTAAACAGAGTTACAATGAATCGCTCTTCGAAGAGAGTCGATGATCAAAGTTCAAGTATCAAGGAAAATTTCATAAAAATAACAATAGTTCTCTCTCCCCCCCAAGCTAACAGTGCTACCCCTTCTTATAATAGCCGAGCGGCGATATCAACAATGCAGAGGATTGTTAAGATAGCAATCCCTCAGGATCAAAGGATCCTGAGGGATTCGCCAAGCTGTTAGTTTACAGTTATCCTCTTGTTCTTTTGCAGTGATTGGAGATCTCCTTTTCGTTTTTCTGGCCGTTACGCTCCAATTTGGATCGCCTTGTTTGAACGCGGTTCCCTGCCAAAGGGACAACAGTTAACTTGGTCTCGTTCTTTCCTTTGGGATGACAGTCTTCTGTTTTCTCCTCTTTCTGCATAGAAAAAGGATAATTATTAGTTATTTCACATTACATATAAATCTTCTAGATTTTATCATATTCTTTTGTCATATGCCTAGCTCATGATGTGAAAAGGTTGTGAGTTTTGAAGAAAAGATAACAAAGTAAATGAAAATAACATACCTTCTCCAATGCTCAATAGATTGGAGGGTTGAGGGAGAAGGAATAGGCTTATAGACAAGGTTCTCAATCCCTATAATCCTTGGGAAACTTGGATTCCCAAATGGTCCATAACAAATAATCTTTATTGAGAACTGGGAACACACACGACCAAGTGGACTCAACCCAAGCTCGAGGATGGAATGCAACAACCAATGATGTTCCTATCCTGGACAAGGTGAAGGGAAATGACCAAACAAGAATATTTACTTCAAAATGTTGAATTGATCCTATCGAGGTCAAGCCTTGAGGATGCCTAGAAAAAATTCGATCCTAGAGCTAGGGCTTGGGATTCCCGAAGATTCCACCATTAGAATTGCCTCAAATTTGGAGGATAGGGAGGGGGCCCACTAGCACAGTAGCCTGTAGGAGATCGAAGTTTTTCCTTGGGTAAATTCCTAAGAAATTGATACCCTAAGTGACCTTTGAGTGCTAGACTTGGAAAAAAGTGGTAAAAGGTGAGAAAGGTGAAGGAGATGACCATCCTTTTTAGCGATCAGTGCCTAATTCACTTGGGATATGGAGTCAAGGATGATGATGAGTAGGAACTTGGCTTCTTGATCAAGGAGGCCCAAAAAATCAGCTTCATCCAATGTTGAGAGAAAGAAAAGAAAAGTGACCTTCAAGCATTTATACTTCAAAGAAAAACGATGCAAGCTTATCGAGACAAATAATCTCTAGGACATTTCATTCATATAACATTGGCCCATACATTAAATTAGCTAAAACATGCTTAATTCCACATTTCGATTATGTAGCAGCTAGCCATAATTTTAGCAGTATGGAGCAACAAGAATAACAACATCAAGATTTACTTACAAAATTATAGAGTATATCCAATCAAAATTTTGTTTACAAGACAAAGCTCCAAGACAAGATAAACAGCCCAAATCCATACGTCAAAATTCATCCATCTCCAAAAAATATCCTCCAATGAAAAATGTGAAGTTCTCTAAGATTAGAGAGATCCCAAGTCAAGTGATGATCCAAATGAATGTATCTAAGCTCAATATATAACCTCCTAAGGAGTTAGAATTAGCCTATGGGCCTACATTAGCTCCTAATGATAAAATAATGTGCAAATAAAACCCACCCTTATTGGTGGCAAGCCCACCAAATTAGCTCACAAGTGGAAAAATAAGCCTCACAAGGGACCAAATAATAATATGTACATGCCTTGGGGCCCTCCAAAGGCCTAAAAATGTCTTGAAGTGACATACTGAGGAATAAATTCCTCGGAATATGATGAACAAGGGGGTGGCCCCTTCTTCTCCAAGTAGTAGACCTGTGGTGCTCCCAGTGGGTCTAAGGACACATAAATGACCCCATGGGTCTCCATATGAATCAGAGATGCCTGTAGATCCTTTGCAAGGGTCCAATTAGTGCAATGAATGCTTCCATGACATCGCACAAGTCTTAGGACACCTTCCAAGAGTGTGGGGCTACTGTGGGGGCCTGTTGGGCATAATGTACCAATCATATCACCATCATCCCAAAATTGGATCGCTAGTAGTCTTTGAGCATCCAGGAAGATCCGTGGAGTGTTGTCTGTTGCTATGGAGGCCCATGGCTCTCTATGCACACCCTACATGTGCCAATGTAGACCTCTAGGGATTAGGATCCCATATAGGGAGACCAAACCCATATGGAAACCACTTGTAACCCTGCATAAAATGCTCTACGTTGATCAGTTCCTGATCTCGGGCTACTACATTTGTCTCTCCAAACAATCCACTGCATCATCTGACACTAAGTCCATCTCGCTATTACTGATCCTCGGGCTCCCGTAGCAAGGAATTGATCCAAGAGGTGGACTCCTCAAGGATCTTGCCCACATGTAGTCCTCCCGACTACAGCTCAATATCGCCCCATTTCCCTCCTGGAGATGCGTGGGCACTCATGGCAAACTCATCTTTGTCAATTTTTGCTGAGAAGCCTTAGGATCATGTTTCTCATCCTTATCCTTTTGTTTCAAAAAACACTGGGATGCAAAGTGGCCCATCTCGCCACATCTGAAACATTTCACCTTGAAATGTCCTTCTTTCACTTCTGCTTCTGTTGTCCCATTGATGCTAGAGCTGCGTTCTCCTCCTTCTCCTTGGTCTTCGTTCCACTCCCACTGCTGCCATTGAGGTTGACCTTAACCAAATCCCTCCTTAGTTCTTCTTGTTGAAGAGTTGCCCACATCTCCTCTCATGAAGGTAGTCTTTCCTTGCCCAATATACTTTGGACGAAGACTTGCCATTCATCCGAGACTCCATTCAGGGTTGTCCTTACCATCGCGGTAGACTGAGGAGTAGACCCCACTGCAGCAAGCTGGTCTCTACTGTCCTGAAGACGTTGAAGATAGGAGTTAACGCATTCTCCATTCTGCATCAATTTCTGCTGCAACTTTTGTTCTAAGTACATCTTCCATTGTTCGGAAGAGCCTTCATACAGTGAGGACAAAGCTTCCCACATCTCTCGGGCTGTATCTTTTCCCTGCAAATGTGAGACCACATGATCTCGAACTCCATCAAGTATGAACCTCTTTGCCTTCCCCTACTCGACCTTGTACTTCTTCTTCTGATCATTGTCTATGGGAATAACCACAACACTCTTGACGTAAGCTTCAAGATCATACTCCTCCAGAACAACTAATATTTTGGTTTTCCATATGACATAGTTGGAAGCTCCTTCCAACCTATCCTGATCTCTGAGCCCATGTGATGCCATCTCACCCAAATTGTCAAACTGACTCCTCTAGTCATTGCTCAGCACTGGTCAGCTAGCCGAGAAGTGAAAAATTCGAACTTTTAGCGAGAAAAGTCCTCTGAGGAGAAAATTCCCCTTCTATGTGTCTTTGCTCTTTTCTGACGGATTTCTACCCCGGCAGAAACTGCGCCCTTCAAGGACTGCAATGAGGCTCTACGTCACTCCCTATGTTTCTGCAACCTCACGAACTGGATATCGTACCTCTGTCGACTCTCTTAGATAGAGATTTCCTTGAAATCTCTGCTTCCCGGAAAGGACTGCGTAATCCCTTCAAGGGGATTCGAATTGCTGCCAAATGCAACTATTGGCCTCTCTTCTCAGCGCTGGATCTGCTCTTCCTGTTTCAAAATCAATGCTCTGATACCATGTGAAAATTCCTATCCTCAAGGAACCCCTATTGCAACAAAACCGAATTTACTTCTCCTACTTGATTTTAATATACATTTATCAAGTTATTTTCTGAATACTTAAGTAAATTACTTCTGCAGCCTACACTACTTTAAATTTGATTACATGAAACATAAAATTGAGCAAAGAAAAAGATCTAAGGGTTTTCTATTATCAAGCAGTAATTCTGAATACAATGCTAGATGCCCTCTCGACAATCCATTAACAAGAAAATATAATGACGGAAAACTGAGTGAGTTTTACTTCACTTCACCTAGCAGATTTCAGCTAATCCGACAGAAGAACTGGCTAACCCTGACTATCTCTGCGCTGGCCTTGCGTAGGCCCTACGTCATCCTTGCAGGCTCTGCGTCAGCTTCTGCGTTGTCTCTTATGCCTTTTGCGTCAACCTTCCTGACTGTTCCGGTACTTCCCTGCAAGTTTCTGTCTTTCTGTGTGAGGGCAACCTCACTTCTGCGCTGGCCCTTCTAGCTTTGCGTCAGGCCTGCGTGGGCCCAAATTGGCCCAACTTCAGTCCTTCTAGCTACTGTGCTGCCTCCACTAGTGTCTCTCCTTCTCTCTGTCCAGTATTCCCGAACTATCCCTGCCCCTTTGCTACAAAATGATCACTCAGTTCGAATTCTCAGCTTCCTAGCCCCAGAAATTGAACTCCAGATCAATTCATTCTCTTCGTGTGTGTTTCTAAACGAACCCCAAGCCTCCTTATACTTTTCTCGTTGAGACTTCAACGACCAAGATTATGTCTATAATCAACAGCTAAGATTAAAACTTGACTTGATTCGCCTTCTAGATCATTCTCACCCATATTTTGATTAGTACCCATTAATACTTTAATTTTCCTAAGTTTAGACTTAAGAGCCCCATTAAAAATATTAATTATTTTAATAAAATACAATCCTGGTGGAATTTTACCAAATGGTTTCTGGTTTCTTTAGAACTCATGTGTCCTAGCCTCTCCACCAATTTTCATGGCTAGAGCACATCTGATGCTACCAAAAACTAACACCACTTTCATCGAGTGACTTGTGTAGAGGAAAAAAGTCTTTGATTAGAGAGTGGCTAAGAGGCATCTAAGAGTGGCCATCTATGGATCAATGTGGGGCTACTAGCTAGCAAGTTGGATCAAATTGGGGGCGGGGGAGGATTTTCTATGGGGGTTACCCATAGGCTGGTGGTTAATAGTAGTGTTGATAATATCGTTCTCGACAAAATATTGGCGAGGGTCCTGAAAACATCTTTTCAGCAATATTGGCGAAAACATCAATGAAATATCGAAAAATATTGGCAAATATAAAAAACCATTTTTTTTCTTCATATTTTTAAACATATAAAGCAATAATGATATTTAGCCAAGATTTTCAAAATATGGCAATATTTATTAGAGATTTTCAAAATATCGCGATATTTTCAAATCTGAAAATATCGTGATATTTACCTGCCAAAATATCATTTACCTGAAAATCGTGATATTCGCGATATTTCGTGAAATATCACCAATATTATCAACACTAGTTAATAGGCCAGAAACAAATTCCTTAGAAAATTTTTCAATCTTCAATAAGCATTAAAAGATGTGAACCAACATAAATAATAATAGAAAATGAGTAAAAACCCGCACTTTGGCACAAATTTCAAACTTGGCAGCCAAAGTCACTAGTTTTTAATCCATTTATCTATTTTTTTGGCAATTCTTTTGATCACTCTATCCCACAACTCCTTGGGTGAGTCTTGCAACGAAAAGTGGATTCTAAGGACTTGCACACTCGGTGAGGCTGAATTAAAGCCCATACATGAGATTAGAGCCAATCAGGAATATACCGAAAGCATTGATTTTTCGCTTGTGAATCTTGGAACTTCAAGTTTCATAGAATATTTGTAGGAAATCCATTCCATTATAGGCATTTTTCTTCCATGACAGTTAAGAAATAATCATTGGCAAAGTGGCCATTAACCATTTGCCCCAAGTTAGGGTATTGTATCAAACTACGTATATACAATTCTGTAAATGTGGTTTTCATAATTTCGTGTTGTTCTTTTAAATTCACGAAGTGCGTATAAGATTTGTTTGTTTCCACCAGCTTAACCCTATAGGCAGTTATATTAAAAAAATGTCGATTTCTTCTACTATTAAATAGTCTATTTCCTGTTTGTTTACGTACGTCATCATATCATTGCGTATGTGGGACAATTTATACTCAACTCCACATATATTCCAAGAGACCAATTTAATTATTTTCATTAAACCATTGAATGTCTAATATGATTATTCTAGGGCTTCCAAAGTTATGAGAGTGGTCGAGCGAAAGCTATATTGCTAGAAAATATAAGAACAATAAACAAAAGCGGCTTACAAACTTTGTAGCCCAATAAATTCTCCAATGTATGAAGGAATTTCACCAGAAATCATGTTGTTTCTTAGCACTCTGCACCAGACGTAAAATGTTAGAATCTTATTGTTTAGAAGATAAGCAGCAAAGTCGAATAGCTCGCATTAAGTTAAGGTTTATAAGCACGAGAGTCTATTTCACTTACAGTGTAGTCAATTTCTTTAAGTCTTTTAAGAATGACAACGACGAGACACCTGACCACGTTATGTCACTTACTCTCCTGCTAGCATGCATACCAAATATATGTCAACAAATAGTGAACTTTTAACGTCAATTTATGAACCAATTTACTTGCATTTCAAGTTGAATAAAGTACTAGCAAAAATGCCAGTGAACGTTTAAACAAATACATACAGATTTGTCAAAGAGGTTAAGTTGGAAAATCCTGAAGGAATTGGACCCTTGAAAGCATTCCCCTGTAGCCTCCTGCATAACCCTTTGATTCAACATCGTGTGCAAGCCATAGAATAATGTGAAAAATAAATGGATAAATGTCTAAATCGCATGTGTGTTTTGGAGCGGTACATTAAAATTATGATAGAAAAGAACAAGTGTATGAACCAATGTATAGCTTTATGAGTTTTATATATTAAAATTCGGATACCATATAACATTTTGAGAAAAAACAATACACTGATCGGTTACAGTTAATTAGAAGGATCCGGGTTCAGCACAATTCTTATACATACATATAAATGCTGACCAAGTGGATGCTTCTAGAAACAGCCTACGGTACCATGGGTGTATAACTTTATTACAAATCAAATAAGCATTAGTTTGATGTATGATATGTTAAATAGGTTGATGTATGATATGTTAAAGGACTTCATGTACGTTCAAGATCGTATAACTTCATTACAAATCAAATAAGCATTAGTTTGATGTATGATATGTTAAAGGACCTCATGTATGTTCAAGATCATAAAATTGATAGATATTAATCTTTTTTATTATTCCATTATTTCAAAAACATTTTACAAAAGCATTAATATAAATATATATAGTTTTTCAACAAGAATGTTGCAAAAACATTTTAATAACCTTTTTTCCACAAAAAAATAATCAATATTAAAAATGAATAAAAATGCTTTGTTTTTTGGTAATCGACAAGATACCTTACCACAAAATAAGATATATCATGCCACAGTCATGACTCTCCTATAAAGAGAAAACACGAAATTCTTTTTGGCAAGAGAATAAAAAGTTGAATGGTGAGTCTTAGATAACCTTTCTATTTTATAATTAAGATAATCACATAATTCAACATATTTTACATGTATATTAAAAGAATATGTTTGTACATCCAGATGTTATTGAAAGGATGTTTAAAAATTTATGTTTATGTTTTTGTGGACCTGTTATCTCCCCAAATCGCACTTAATCGCACTCAATGACAAAATCCCTAATCCATGGACGCAACTTTGAGGTAATCCTACGAGAAAATACCGTTTTCACCTTAGTACAATTGTGCTCTCACTTTTGGCCGACCCTCTTAAGGCCATGGGGTTATTCCTAGAAGAATGTGATGAAATGAGGCTAAGTCTAGAATATTTATTATTGAAGAGCTTTAGACTTAGTAAGTAAATCTAATGATGATAATTATATAATTCAAGGATTTACTCTATGAATTACAAATAACTTAAATCCAACACCAGATATGACTTTCAGACGTATATAATTCAAGACATTAGAAAATGCTTAGATTTATGCATCATACAAGTACATTTGAATATTAATAAACAAAATAGTGCATCAATTAGATTTGACTTAGATAAACTAAATTATGATTATATGAATCAAATTTTATTTAAATAATATTTTTAAGGGAAATTCCACATTTGAACAAGTGGAGGAAACCATATTTTTAAACTATTGTAATTGATATCAAATAAAATTCAATATGTTAACTTCCAAATGTAATTTCTAATACAAGAATGTGAGTTCAAGATTTTCTAAGTGATATAGCAACCCAAGTAATGATATGACACTGAAGCACCTTAAAGTTAAAGAACCTTAAATAAATAGTTGTAATGACAATTATGGTTTATTTAAATAATGTTAAATAGTTTCTAGAATTGTGACTAAGTAAAACAAGTTTAGAAAATGAATTTTTATCGATGTAAATCACTGAAGTTAAATGAAATATGATGTAATGTATTTGGAAACTTATGTTATATTTCATTAAGTAAAGAAAATTAAAACTAATATTGGGTTTTTTTATGGTGGTTGAAGACGGAAACCCATGTTGAATAAACCCTATGGATTATGGAGTGGAGAACAATATTGAAGAGGGCTATTTTGTCAGTTTTTGATAGCTCGGAGGTACTTCTGCATTGGTGGTGGCTAGCACGTAAAAGTGAGCGAGCACATTTCACTCCCTAGCTTTATAAAGTTGAGAAGTTTACATTTTTAATTAACGACTTAAAAGCGAGTTTTTATAAAGTGGGTGTGACTTTATAAAGTTGGGTCACTTAAGTGATTTAAGTGGGTCTAATGTGAAATTAATTCATGGCCCCATTGATCAGGATATGGCTAGATTAAATCTCAGCCATTAAGATATAGGGTTAGGGATTTTAGTCATTGATGAGAAATAAAAGGAGAAAGGGAGAGTGAAGAGACACACTATTCTTCATTAGATTTGGAGAATAGGAGAAAGAGGGCCAAGGGAGAAGTTCAGCAAGAGGAAGAGTATTACAACTGCCGGTACAATAAGGAGGGCATGCATTCTTGTGTAGAGAAGGGAAAACTTCGCCAACATGAATTTCAAGGAAGTGGACAGGCATGGAATTTGAGGAAAAGGACAGAAAGTTTTTCAAGTTGCCGACCAACACGAGCTTCAAGGGACCCAACAGAGATTTAGAGGGAGAAATTTAGTAGGGAAATGTGTGCAACTAGCATGAATCTTGAGGAGGTTGAGACATAAAACTCTAGGCAAATATGGGCATGAAAAATGAGGCCTAAACAACATAGATTTTGATGGATAGAAAGAGTTGAATTTTTCATGATTTACTAGGAATATTTGGCAAAGAAAATGAGGTCTATGAGACACTAAAATAGAGGGGTTGCTGGCACAAATTTCAAGGAATAGTTACAACACTTTTTCCAAGGAATTCTGAGCATGAAATCTTGGAGATAAGTTGGTTTTTTGCCATCATTTAATACTATAATAAATTCTCTGAAAGAAATAAATTTCTCTCTCACTGGTTTATTGTTAAGGGTCTTTCTAGGGGCCTTGCCCAAAAATCCTGTGTGCCAAATATGTGTTGTCTATTGTTCATTTCCAGATATTAAAAGTTTGATTTAGGCATGTGTATTTCACCTCATAAAAATCATATTGGATGTGTTTAAGTTTAATGCATTAACTGTGAAGTTTTTAAATGGAGTCTGAAATTAGAACATTGGCTAAGTGTTTGACGAAAGTCCTACAAAAGAAAACTATTGTCGATGAAATTTCAACATGGTAATAGCGCCAAGTTAATAGAACAACTGAGTATAATAAACTAAACAAGGATTTATGGTTGAGAGGGAGTTGATGTCCACCCTTGGAGAGATTTGAATCCTTGTGCTGGTAAGCATGTCAATGGCAACAACGTTGAGGGTGGAGGATAGGCTGACTGAGGCTTGTTACCGCTCAAAACTAGCATAGGACCTAAGGAGAATCCCTAAATGGCAAATGTTAGGCCAACGGCAACAAATGGATTCTTAGCCCATTGTCATCTCAGCTAAGGCTCTCTTCTATTTATGGAATTTCACCGATTGGAGGGGACCTAGTATGTGTGGAGTCACTAATGAAGGATAAGTCAATGGATATGAGTGACCCGAATAACCCTTTCCCAGAATTTGAAGGATAAAGATTGCTTGCTTTGTAAGCAAGGTACTAGGTAATCTAGGGAAAGGAAGAGAGTATTTGAGGGTTAGGCCTATGGGATAAGATGTGTGAAGTAGTTTCCCAATTCCTAAAATCCTTGTTAAAGTTGGTATCCGAGATGGTTCTTAAAGAATGGTCCTTTGTAGGAGCGGGACCACACGGGGCAACTAGACCCGGTCTAGGATATGAGGAAGGTATGAAATAATCAATGTTTTTTTACCTTAGACAAGTTGCGAAGGATCAAAGAAAGTGCTTGACTCAATTATGTAGTTTTGACCCTGGGAAGTGCTAGCCTTGGGGATGGTAGGGCAAGTTTTGGTCTTGGAGCTAGGGCTTGGCTTTTCTCGCAACTCCATTGTCAGAATGTCTTCAAATATGGAGGAGGGCTGGAAGAAAGGCCAATGCAGGAGACCCTAGGAGATCGAACTTTTTCAGTGGCTAACTTGTCAGGAAATTGATGCCCTAGGCACCCCAATGTGGCTAGACTTGGGAGAAAGTCAAAGAATAGGAGTTTTGCTGACCACCCTTGGTAGATCATTGCCTTAGTACTTGGGAGACTGGCTTCTATGTTGATTATGTGTAATATTTCTTGGTTTCCAGTCAAGGAGGCCTCAAAATTACTTCACAAACCCTCTAGGTCAAGTGAAAGCAATCTTGCAGCTTTTATACTTCAAATGTACAAGAGGAATGGCTTGTCAAGGTGAAATTTTACCTCTAGGTGATTTCTATCATACTACAAGGGCTAATGCATGGAGAGAACTTTATAATAGAGACAATCCCACAATATTAAGAAATAATTTGCATGCAACAATTAGCCTTAGAACAACGAAATTTCCATAAAACATATATGACAAAAGTAACAAAGAATAACTTTAAAATTTGGTACTTACATGCATTAGAGTATATCCAACCATTCACAAATGACAATAAATAAGCTCCAAGAGAAGACAAACCAATAACCATACATCCAAATTCATCCATAAATGCTCCAATTCATCCTCCAGCAAAAAGTGTGAAATTATCTAAAGAAGAAAGAGATCCAATCCAAAGTGATGATGAGAAATGATATCAACTCACTTGTATTTATACACATCTGAGGAGTTCGAATTAGCCTCCTTAGCCTACATAAGCCCCAAAAATAAAATAATATGCTAATAATACAACCTTTTGGTGACAAGCCCACCGAACTAGCTCACAAATTAAAAAGTTAGCCTCTCAAGAGGTCAAATAATAATCTATGCATGTCGTAGGGTCCTCTAAGAGGTCTAATGAGGTCCATGGGTGCCACAATGAAGAATAAGACCCTCAAAAGCAGTGGACAAGGGGTTGGCCCATTGTAATAACCTGCTGTACTCCAAATGACTGTGGGGGCACACAAGTGTCCTCATGGGTCTCCAAACAAATCGAAGATGCCTGTAGGTTTCCTTCAAGGGATAGGATGATAATGTAGGAGATGCTACATCATCGTAAAAGTCCTGGACCATCTGCAAAGTGTACGGTGTAGATCTGGGGCTAGCTGGGCATGATGGATTTCGTACAATAAGTGAACCACGAGCAATCTCTGAATGGCTATGGGGATCCATGAAGTGCAAACTATTGTTGTTGAGGCCCATGGCTTTCAACGCTCACCGTATATGTGCCAGTGTTTCCCTCTGGAGGATTGGGACCCCATATAGGGAGACCACACCCCAAATGGAAACCATCTGCAATCCTACATAAGATCCATTGTGTCCCCTAGTCTTCCAGTACAACGAATCATTACAAAAATCGAGCAAATGAGCTGACCTAATCATGGACCACAGGGGGGACTTCATAATGGTATGCCCTTCCATAATGGGTTTCGGGATGTGCCAATGTCTCCTAAACTCCCAATGGGGTTAACCAAATTTGCTATTAGGTGGTTTCTGCTTCTAAAGGGGATAATATAGTCAAGGTACATCCGTCAAAAGGTGGTGGCATGTTGTAGATAAGTGAATGAGGTAGGAAATGAGAACGGGCAGTCCTGGGTCACATGCTGGGGCACAAGGGTAACTAATAAGAGGGAAGCCCACACTTGGGTTTATAAGGTGTATGAGGGAGCAATCATGGTACATGAGGTGCCCCAACCTTGATTTTTCCACCCTTCTTTATATGTCTTTTGCCTTTTTATGATTTTCTTTGATTAACTGCTCGGGGTTTAAGGGGTTAGAGCATGATGTATAAGATATAGCAGTGAATTCCCCCCTTTAAGGTGGGGCGGTTCATTGCCCACCAGGGGTTGGGACAATCATGGGTTCCTATATGATGAAGAAGGCTCATAGAACCTGTTGGAACTAGGGTGATGGCCATGATGATGGGGTAGAGCTCACATATTAGCTTTTGCCCATGTGCTAAATGCTTTTGTCCCAGCCATCTTTTTCATTTTGTGGTACTTTTCCCGTTGAACGTTGCCATATATGCTTTTAACTTTCTTTTTCTAACTGCATCAACCTCCGAGATTCATTCCAGACCATGACCCAATGTATGGGCAAGGGGAAGGGGTGAGTTGGCCCTATGTGGACCCGATGGAGGAATGTGGACCCAAGTGGGAGAAATGATGGATGTGGTAGTAATGAATGGAAAGAGGGTAATATGAGCGGATAAGGGAGCAGGACCACCCAACCAAAATCGAGGTTTCCCATGAAATACCATCCCTGGAACCAAATGGTCAGTAAAAGAGATCCCACAGGACTAGAATCCAAGGCTAATACCTAAAAGGGGTCTAGGGGACATAATCACAGACCTAGCCCATTCTTTCCGTCGAATCCCCCCATTAATCCATACCTAGAAGTGTCCATGATAAGCAAACTACAATACTCAATTTCAAAACGACAAGGCATACCTTTAGATCTAGGAGACCCACCTTCAAACATACGATCATGGCAGATGGGCGAGGGACCACATGGCTAGCTCAGTTGGAGGAGAAAATGGCACAATGAGCTAGTTGATGGCTGCAAGGGGCTGCTAGCTGTCAGCTGAGGACCATCTTGGAGAAAAAAAATTATCCTAGGGATATTACCCATAAAATGGTGGGTAACAAGGCTGATAATTTTAGTCCATGGAAGGAGAGGTTTTTATTGGTGATTCAAGAGTTTGAGTTGTGGGACATTGTTGAGAAGGCAATGAAAATACCCACTGATTCAGTACAAATGGTTGATTTTAACAAGAGGAATGTTAAGGCCAAGAGGCTTCTTCTAGATTTTATCAAAGGCCACCTTATTCCCCATGTTTCTGGGAAGAATTATGCCTTCGAGATGTGGGCAACCTTAATTAAACTTTTCCACAAGACTAATGAGAACAAAAATATGGTGTGGTGGGAAAAGCTAAGGGAAACTAAGATGACCAAAACTGACACAGCTTCCTCATACCTCACCAAGATCATTCAAGTGAGATATGAGTTGGCAGTCGTGGGAGAAACCATCTCAGATGAGAAGGTGGTTAGATTAGTGATTTTTCCAAGGAGTAGGATGAATTCATTAATCGGATAGTTTCCCGTGAGAAACTTCCATAATGGGGAAGAATGTGGGATGATTTCCATCAAGAGGAGATAAGTCGACATGCCAAGAGTGGTGGGAAGTGTGGAGGGGAAGAAGGGAATGTTTCTCTTTTTCCAAAATGCAAAGGAAAAGGTAACATAAAGGGGAGTGGGAGATATGCTTCTGTGAAGGACATGAGCAAAGTGAAATTATCTACATGTCAAAAGACTAGTCACTATGCAAGCCAATATCCATATAAGAAGAAAAAGAACAAAGAGGCTCAGGTAGCAATAGTAGCATCAACTAGGATTAATGACTTTGTTGAGAAATTTGAGAAAGAGTCTTCTCTTATTTCTCTATTGTGGATAGTAGTACTATAGTGTATGAGGAAAGTGAGTTATGGCTAGTGGATAGTAGAGCATCCAGTCACATGACAGGGATGAGGTTAGGGTTCTGCAGTATTTCAAGACAGACTTAAAATACCATGTGAGTTGTCGAGCTAGAACCACACATGCAGTGAAGGGGGTTGGACATGTTAGATTCCAATTAGAGTCAGGAGAATTTGGAGGTGACATGGATGTTATTTGTTAGAGGGTTGATGGTACACGTGCTCTCAGTATCAACCTTGGAGAAGGATGGATATCTATTTTTGTTCCGAGGTGGACAAACACTTCTACATTCGGAGGGAACGACCCTGTATGTAGTAGTGGTGCTTAGCATCAGACAGGGGTAGTCATAAAGGTTGCTAGGATAGCCTGTGGGTGTATATAAGAGGATATTAGATACAAGATCAATGTCATTTATTGAGAGGGGACATGTGACTAGGAAGAGTGATTCTTCAGGTACTACCAAGAGACTTAGTTGGTATGCCATGGCATTGACAAATGCTCAGGAGTGTGAAAGGACTCCTCAGAGCATGGTTTTTTGTGGTAGATTCTTAGGTCAGGTTTCAAGTCAGGTGGCAAGAAAGGATTGAAGGTTAGAGGGAGCAACTACATGTACTGAGATGAGCTTGGAGACCGATTTTGGTGGTGGAGGTGCAAGAAGTACCTCACTCACTAAGAGTGAATGTTAGTTTTTGGTAGCTCAGAGGTACTTCTACTTTGGTGGTGCCTATCATGTATAAGTGGTCAGGCACATTTCACTCCCTAAACTATTTTATAAAGTAATTTTATAAAGTTGAGAAGTGTACCTTTTTAATTAATGAGTAAAAAGTGACTTTTTATAAAGTGAGTGTGACTTTATAAAGTTGGGTCACTTGAGTTATTTAAGTGGGCCCAATCCGAAATTAAGTCATGATCGTTTATCTTGAGATGGATAGATTAAATCTCATCCATTGAGATCTAATATTATGGATTTTAGTCATTGATGAGAAATAAAAGGAGAAATGGAGAGTGAAGAAGCACACTATTCTTCCTAGGATTTGGACAAGAGGAGAAAGAGAGCCAAGGGATAAGTTCAGCAAGAGGAAAAGTATTACAACTAATATAATCAAGAGGGCACACATTCCTATGCATAGAAAGGCACACTTTGCTAGCATGAATTCCAAAGCAGTGGGCAGACACAAAATTTGAGGCAAAGGAAAGAGAGTTTTTTGAGCTACAGACTAGCATGAGCTTGAAGGGACCTAGGATAGATTTCGAGGGAGAAATTCAGCAAGGAAATTCATGTAGTTGGCATGAAATTATGGGCAGATCTGGACATGAAAAATGAGGCTTAAATATAATTTTTTTTTGAGGGATAAACAGAGCTGATATTGGCATAATTTTATGGGCAAATTTTGCATAGGAAATGAGGTCTGTCAAGCACTGAAATCGAGGGGTTGCTGGCATGAATTTCAAGGAACAACTACAACATCTTTCCCAAGGAATTATAAGCATGAAATCTAGGAGATAAGTTGGTTATTTTCTATCATTTAATAATGTAATAAATTTTCCGAAAGAAACAACTTTTTCCCTCTCTCACTGGTTTTCACTTCGGGGGTTTTCCAAGGGCCTTGCCTAAAAACCATGTGTGTCAAATGTGTGGTCTACTGTTCATTTTCAGCTATTATAATTCCGATTTAGTCATGTTTATTTCAGCTCGTACAAATCAGATCAGATATCTTTAATTTTAACGCATTAATTGTGAAATTTTTTAATCGAGACTGAAATCAGAGTATTGGCTAAGTGTTTGACGAAAGTCCTACAAGAGAAATTTAGCTTGTAGGTGAAATTTCAACAACTTCATGATGTAATCTGGCGTGGAAATTAGGCATAATAAACACTACATCCACCGCAATATTTCTGGAAAATAAATGAAAAAATTTAACAATGGTGGGCTCATAAGTGATGCTCTTTCAGTTAGCTATTTTATTTTCCCCTAGAATTGGAATTAAGAGGTTTACAATTATTCCTAACACATATCATGAAATTTTTAAACCCAAAAGTAAAATATAAAAGGAGAATATCGTGTTAAAAGAGGATGATAACATGTTAGAATCCTTTCAAAGTAGTAGATGTGCTCTTCAATGGATCAAATCCCTAGAATTTGCATGTAAACAATCAACAAAACTTCCAATCTTGAAAATGAAATATTAGCCACATACGAAAATAAAGCCTTTAATGGAACCCAAAAAAACTTTATACTTGGTAAATTTAACAAATGTTCTTTCAAATATTCCAACAACAATAAATTTAAAATAACCAAGAAGGGGAGCCTCTTATATACAATTCTAGGTTTAAAACCCCTGTCAATAAAGTAATAATATTCTAGGTTAAAACCCTACATTTAGCCTAAGAGAACATAAATGACCATTATCTAGTAGCTACCTAAGGAGGATAAGGTCAACAACAGATTAAAAATGTGAGGTGATTATGCCACATATACAATAATCTCCATGGAGGTAGGTAGTGTCCATTAGAAGAGGAGAAAAAATTAGGTCAACACTCTAATGTCTTTCCTCTAAGAAAAGAATGAGGTCTAAAACCTCCCTCAAGTGTGCATGTCCTCTCAAAAATTGAAACAACCAAGAAAACATGATGTCCAAGGTGGCACATGTGGCTCCAAGAAGGTGGATGACTACTCCAAAAGCGGCTTAATGGTCCAAGAATGAAATCTTCAAGGTGTAAATAACCTCTCAAAGCATTTGAATGATCATGTCCAAGAAGTGAGGGGTCAAGATCCTCTTCAAACAGGTACCATGTCCAAGTAGAAAGCCAACAACCTCATGAAGAACAGGATGGCTCCTCCAAAGTGGTGATATATGCCTCCAAATATGTGCCAAATAATGGAAGACCCCAATAGGGATGGTGATTCACCCTCTCATTTTCCAATGTGTATGTAAAGTAACCCTCAAAAAGGCTAGGCACACTAGGGAGGGATACTCAATTGTCCATGTGCATATAAATATGTAGAGAGGGAGATTGCTCTACATGGTGTTTCACATTCTCTAATGTTCCAAATGCATATCAAATAACCCAAAGTTATAGGAAAATAATCGCTTGGGCCAAAGTGTGACGTATATAAATCCATGCTTATGCTAAAAGGGAAGTGTTCTTTTATGTATAAAACCTTTACAATAATATATGACAGCCTTTACAACGGGTAAAGTGAAAAAATGTAGGGGAAACCTAAGTCATGTGTTGTACTAGACCCATCCCAAAACTGATGCACACCCACCTCTACCATAAATGATCTATATAATATGGTTAGAATGAGCCATAAGGGCATATTGGACTTGAAGTGGAATCTAAAAGGACATGCCATGACCAAACACAAGGGTTTAGTGAAACCACCTTAGTAAATAATCAATTTACATCAATGTTGATAACATTGTCAATTTTTTAGTGATGTGCTAAAATATTACAATTTTCTTGGCTAACCATTTTTTGAACCCAAGACATATTCCTTAAAAAAACATTGTGTGGTTTAATAAAATATCACTATTTTTCCAATTTTTTGTGTGGCTTACTAAAAGATCATAGTCAAAAGTCATAATGGCTTCTATATTTATCATTTCACTCAACAAGTTGGAGTTATGGGGAAATTTGGAGTTTAGTTGAGGGTTACTATGCAATGTTAGAAGGGATTCCAAGTGTTCGGCAAACGGATTTGTCGAAGCCCTACCAATGATGTGTAATTAATCATAATGTTAAATTCTTAAATAAAAAGTGACATCCTTTTACTTAAATGATTAACATTACCATAAATTGTTTTTGGATGTTTAAGAGTGGTCTCAAACTCGTTGGATTTCATATGAAGAAAGTAGAATTTTAGATCCCACTCAAAATCCAACAAACTTAACAATTTTTAGGATTTCAAGATTTGGGGGATTGCAACGTTTCCATTTGATTTTGTCATGTATGAGGGTATGGAATTAGCATTTAATCAAGAGCACCACCCATCTACACAACTCAATGTTTGAGACAATGATCGTTGAACTTCTTTGTCATTAAACTAGTAAAAACGTACCCATCATTGAAACAAAATCTCCATTTGACTCGTTAAGTTTTTTTATTTTGCACATAATTTAATTCAGCCTCCATTGAATTTCTCAGCGGCCACAGATCAAATTTGGACTTCCAGAGGAATTCATCCTTCCACAAATAAATTCGGCTTTCACAAATTGCATTTACTCTTTCAAGGAATTTGTCCCACAAGATCAATTCGACCTTCCCAATAAAAACTTTAGAATTGCTGCAATGGATAAATTTGCTTTGTCTCCACATTCCCAATCTTTAGGAAAAATCAATCTTCTTCTTCTCATTAAATCCATATGAGGAATCTAAGTGATTCTTTCCTTGGATTACCTAGGGCGGATATTCTCACCATCAAAACCAATATTAACCAGTTAGGGTGGATTAGTCTCACCAATGAAACTGATTCTCACAAGGGTTTCACCTTTTCACATCAAGCTACAAGAGTTCTCCAAATCAAATGCACACACAACTAGATCATACCCTTAGTGAACTATAGCTTTCTTTTTGTATTTTTATCATTGGAATAGCATGGGTCATCAAAAATACCATGGGTCATAAAGTAACTATAATGTCCCCATTTTTGGTTTCCCTTATGATGCAATTAGGGTGGATTTCCAAGGTTTGTGTCATCGAAGTCATAGGAGCGAGATTACATCATCGGTGGGCCTGGAGGGTCTTAGAGGAGTTTTATGGTGTTCGACAGGGTTCACTTGATATATTTCATCATCAAGGCCAGTTATGTACATATTGTTCTTAGTTATGTTGCATTCTAATGATTCTTATAAAATGAGATCATCGTCAGGCATATTTTAATTATTTACGGTTATTTGGAGAAACACCTTAGTGTAATAGCTCATTGGAACTGGGATGATGAAAAGTGACTTTCAGTGGCCAGAGAAATCATAAAAGCAAATTAATATTTTTTTGGGATTAAAAGTGACTTAAATAAAATTAAATAAAAAGAGTCACTTAAATAAAATAAAAGGGAGAAGCTTGTAGAACGAAAATAAAATAATGAAATAAAATTGCTTCTAGAAGGTTGGAGAGAGATCCATAAGATCTTTAAAAGGGAGGGGAAGCAAGCCTTTTGGATCATCAGGAGTTAATCATTTGTTGTTTGTGAAGATGTGGGAAATTGTCCTTACAGGTTATTGTGTCTGAGATGAAAAATCTTGGTCACCTTACTGTGGTTGGATGGAAACCCATCTCATCCCTTGGTGAATTCATTTAGAATTCATAGGTGTGTATTTATGTTCCAATTACAATTTTCGGAGGGTAAGTTACGTGTTACTGCATTCACCTTTGGAGGCCACAACATCAACTTGGAGGCCAACTTACGTGTTTCTACATTCATCTTTGGAAGCCAGGACATCAGCTTATTATTCAGCCAAGTATGACATGTAGTAGGTACATTTATAGATCTGTTCGAGGTTCTGATACTAAAGTGTTGGCATGTAATTTCATATTGCATATTAATAAAAATAAGGTTGAGTTTTTGCTACCATTTCTCATCTTAACTTTGAGTTTCAGTTTCATGGTTTTTACATTGGAAAATTTATTAGTTGTGTGGATAATTTAATATTGCATATTGTGCAACTTGATTGAGTTTTGGAAAGATAAATTTATGGTGTATTTTTCTAAAGCAAAGTTTTCGCAAATTTTGTCAAATTATTTTTCGAGATATTACAGTAACACCCCTTATAATTTAATTACTCAACATCACCTTATAAATGGCATTAAATAATTAAATTAATTGATCCCCTTCTTCCAAATATAACCTAAAGGAACCATATAGGCTACTAACTTGACCACTTGTAGCCATTACTTGGAAAGGGACATTATAGTCCTCCATTCCCGAGATTGTTTGTGCTCAAGCAACTACAAACTAGGATGCTGCAAAATTTTCTCTCCCTCCCATGTGGCATCTTCTACAAGCAAGTCTTTCCACTTTATAAGATATTCCTTGATCAATACTCTTCTCAACGTCCCGTCCCTAAAATATAAAACCTCCTTGAGAATCAAAATTAGTTGGCCTTCTCCATCCAATGGGGGTAACTTTGCTAAACTAGTAACCTTCTGCCCTAGTTCGTTCTTGAGACATAACACATGAAACACATTATGGATATTTCTTTCCTTTGGCAGCTCAAGCTTGTAGGCTACTTCCCTGAATCTCTGTATGAACCTATAGGGGCCATAAAAATGTGGTTTCAATTTTTCTTCCCCACTTTTCTTCAATGAAGACTACCTGCATGTTTGTTATCTTAGAAAGACCAATTTTCGTAACTCAAATCTGCTGTAAACACTATGTTTATCCGCACACACACACACACACACACACATATATATATTTTATTTTGGGAAACCTGCAAGTTTTCTTTAAGAGACTTAAGTACATATTAAATCTCCTATATCAATCCTTAGTTTTGGGAGATCTATAATCCTGTTGACGTTGCTGAACCCGCCAACATTCAGGGGATCTCCCCGATATGAAGTCACAACTAGACCTCACACCGTTTGGGGTAGGAGTCCCATCAAGTACGATGGACCGATTTCCATTATCTTAAATATATGCCTTAACTCTTGCTTGTCAGCACATGAGAGTGCTTTACTTTGTCTTCAAATAGCGAGGTTCGTGTGCCTGGTGAGTGCTTAGTGTAACTTGCGTCTAAGTTCTTTCACTGTAGAGGGAGAGGGTGAGAGAGTCTCAAGTCGAAAGGGAATAGTCCCAACTCTGTTAGAGACACACAACATAGCAAGACATGTTCACCTTTCGGCAGAGTAGTCCACATGGATGTGGTAGTCACAAACACAACGGAATAGTCCACACGAGTGCGACGTCGTTATAAAAAGTTTATGAGAATGAACCTGTCGAGTGTCCGGCGGAATAGTCCACACGGGCGAGACAACATTAACAACTGATACTACACATTTCCAACAGCATATGTACTAAAACAACTGAAATAGTTCAATTATCTTAATACAGGTTAAACCAACATGCATTATAAGCGTCCAAAGAATAGTCTTATAAATGAATACAATACATGTGTGAAAACGTTTTGGCCTATTAACAGGCTTCTGAATTAAGCAAAAGTTCCAAGACACATCCATACACCATTACATCACTAACCCCGATAGCAGGGCGTTGGAGCCATTGCTCGCTCCTTAAAGAAAAGACTACAGACTCTCAAGGCTATGTGGGAGGAGCCAAGGTGAAAAGACTTTTGCATGTACAAATGAGGGGTATATATAGCCAAGGGTGAAACTGACCCTTGTGACTGTTCGACTTCCCTCATGGCTATTCGACTTACATGACTCTTTCACTTCATCTGTGGGTCTCTTGGACTTCCATGTTACCTTACATTGATTACACAGTTATGACCCAAAGTAGCGATGTGGCCGAGGCGAGTCATGACACAAATCGACATGACACTGCTAGTATGCACATGTTGGCTGTGTTGTTCTGGTTGAGTTGTTGTGCTACTGAGTGATGAGTGTGCCCGTGGTGTACCATAGCTTCACCTTTGCTTGGCAGAGTGCGCATAGTCATTAATGGTCTTGGTGTTCGCTTGATAGTTCATGCATGTGCATGTGTCTCCTTCGCTTGCTACTTGGTATGCTTTGTGTTTTCGTTCAATCCAGAGCAAGTCTTCTAGCATGCGCTCCTTGTTCATCCCATTCGTCGTCGCACCATGTCTCATCCATGTACCTGTTTCTGCAATCACTCATGACGAGACGACATCAAATCTAAAAATCCCCTAGTCTACCATGATGCATTGTCTTTTGTTTCTAGGTGCAAGTGACTAGGACAGAGGACAAAGCTCTGAAACAATGCAAAGCACATGTCAGGCCGGGATGCGAGGCTCTGGGGCACTGTCAAGAAAAAT
The DNA here is from genome assembly GCA_031772625.1 of Pinus tabuliformis. Taxonomy (NCBI): domain Eukaryota; kingdom Viridiplantae; phylum Streptophyta; class Pinopsida; order Pinales; family Pinaceae; genus Pinus; species Pinus tabuliformis. The sequence goes on along the minus strand of CM062804.1, from coordinate 340,560,771 downwards.
TGCGAAGAGCTCACTAGGAGGTTGGAATGAGCAGTCCAACTCAACAGTGACATTCTGTGGGATCTGGCTCAACTAGGAGGCAGAACTATGCAATTTTACCCGGGAAGGCACTGTGAGTAGCAGAGGACACCAGAAATGAAAACTGCGTAGAATTTTAGGGGAGGCTAAGAGCGGGCTGCGAGAGCTTGCTGGCCAAAACTGCGCAGAATAAGGAGGCAGTCATGCAGGACATGTCTACACATTTTATGGGCCAAGTGGGAAGTCGGGCAGCTGGTGAACAGTCCAGGAAAATTGCGCAATTTTCAGGAGAATAGCAAACTGGCTAGCAGGGGATTGACTATCAAAACTGTGCAATTTTCGGAGGCATTGCAATGATAGGCAACAGGTGCCTATCCCTCTTGTCTACACAATTTCTTTACTTAGTTCAGGCAGTCAGGCTGATAGATTCTGTGCAATTTTTGGGAGTGAAGCCCGAGGTCACTACTCAGTCAAATTCTCTGGTTGACCAGTAGGAGGCTTGATGGATTGGCTTGTGAGTAGCGCAGATTTAGATTGCTTCTTGGGCAACTTTTGCGTTGTTCTGGGTGACAGTCAGCCAGGTCGATTGCAAGATTGTGCAGTGAACACTGCCTGGGTGGCAGCCTCAAGCTCTACACAGTTCTGGGTAGTAGTACTTGGTCACTGAGGTTTGAGGCTGTGCAGTGCAACTCAGCGGAGGTCTGACTGATGGAGGGTGGTCCAGTCGATAGATTTTCAGCAAAATGGTTAAGTGTGTGAGCGAGTGAACTCGTCTATACATGACCTTGCAAACACATACTCAACATAACTTGATGACAAGACATCTCGAACCAACAAGACAACATATGCTCAGTGTGACTGACTGCGGGACTGTCTAATGGTGAAAGTGACAAGTGCGACACTTCAGATAGACCTTCGGACGACCGTGACAACACTTGCGCAATAGTGCTTACAACATCGTGTGTGAGTGCGATGGATGTTTACATAGCGAACACAACTCAAACGCAAACCTTCAACATCACCAGAACACGGTCGCAAGCATGACATGGTGATCAACATGCTGAAGATGACAGATGGTCAAACAAGCGAAAAGGAAGCAAGACATGTAGAGGAAACACATGAAACAAATTTTTTTTGTTTGCGCACATGCATGTTACTGAGGAAAGGATGATATGACAATCACAAGAAGTCTTGCAAACTCAACTAAGAGGTGTACTTCGAAAGGTGTTCTTTACTTATCATACTTACCCTCGACATGATCATGCATCCGACAGAGTTTGCATGTGGTCCTAATCTTTTCCATTACTTGGTCTCTTGGTCCTTCTCCTCAACTCCTTGGGAGTGATCTCATTATGTCACCTTTTCTTGTAGTCACTGAACGATGGATCAACATGATTTCAGTAGGAAGTGACCGCTGTTAGGATGAGGCCTCGGGAGACCCATCTGCACAGTTTCTACATGCAAGACCGACAAGACAACTTGGACAACACTACTTAGTTTTTAGGCACATGACATTACTGCGGGATGGGGGTCCTAGGAGTACACCTCTGTGCAGTTTCTGAATGAAGCTCGATTGCTCTGCGCATTTGTGGAGAGCAATGCTAGCTGATTGACTATTCTCCACATTTTTGGAGAGCATTTTTGGCTGGGCTCTCTATGCATTGCGGGGTCCCAACAAGCAAGGGAGCAAGGTTGATGGTTGCAAAAGAAAAGTGCACAGTTTCAGGAGGATGGATGAGGTTAAGCTGCTTGGGAAATTGGTTAAGTGTGAGATCAGTGAAACATATGTAAAAATTGATAAGACTTGACTATGATCGCACACGGACACTTAGTGATATAACATAGACCATTCAGAATGTAAAACATACTTTTCTTAATGCAACAACCTTCGTGACAAGAGTGCGTGTAGTGAGTGTGAAACATGTCTATGTGATGATAACAACTCATGCGCGCATGCTTTCCCTTAAAGCAAAACAACATCCCCTTTGCATGACATGCAACAACCCCTATGCCCAAAGATGACACATGCTGCATAAAGATGAGAACACAGACAACTCTTAAGATCAAGGAGGGGCTTGAAATCGTGAGCTTACCAACAAGCAACCAAGGATGATTGATCGCAGGATCCAAGGTAGGCTCTGAAATTTGCATGTGAGCCAAAATTTTGGAGGGTGGTTGTAGTTGCTACAACATTGGCGACACACTGGTAGAACTAGCTCTCTATATGGACCTTGTTTCGTGAAAAGCAAGTCTAACCCTTCCATAAGTATTGTTCGATTCTTTGATTGTGATGGATTCCGCACTAACTTGTGTGAAAGATGTAGTTCCTACAATTCTCTTGATCGGTCAACACACATTCCAAGCCAAGTCAACTTAGTTGTTTTGATTGGGGATGAGGGATATATTGATGCACAAGTAATATAACTATCATAGTTTAAGTGTCATCTTTGGTGTTGCTCTGCTACCAGCAAGCCTGGACAGTACCCCGACAAAGTCACGTAGGAACACGAGCATCGTTCTAGTGCCACTGAGCCTGGTCAATACCCTGGAGGAGTTACTTTCATCACCTCTCTGCGTAGGAAGCCTTTCTCTTCTTTCGCCTTATTCATTTTTCATTTTTTCAAAGAATTGTGCAAAGGCACTTATTTATTTCAGAGGCGGAATAGGGATCCTGACTTATTGAGAGAATAAGAGGTTGTTCCTTCAAAGAAGTATGTTATGTATACCTCTGACATACTTTTTAAGGTTTTCCCACTCATCTTACTCTATTTGATGAAGTTGACAAGGGTTAACCCAAAAGAACCGATTAGAATAGGCGGTACTAGTTAACGGTATAAGCGTTGTGTTTTCACCAAGACTCACTCTGATCAGAATGTATTTTACATCAAGGCATCATCGACTGAAGAAAATAAGCTCTTATTAAAGAGAGAGGACAACAGATAACCAAGTGTTGATTGTTGTACAAGTCCTCTTAGATTTGCCTTGTCTTGAGAGCCAAACACGATTTCATGAGAGGCTAACCTACGGGTGCAAGTAAGAAAAGAAAGCAAAATGAAAAAGCAGAAGTAAACAGAAAGCAAAAAAAAATAAGCAAAATGAAAAAGCAGAAGTAAACAGAAAGCAAAAAAAAGTAACCAAATCAATCAAGCAAGAAAACCAGACCAAGTCAGAAAGCAAACAGAAATGCAAACCAGAAAGCAAAGCAAGAAGCAAAGACTACTCCTACTCCTATGTTAAACAATGCATGGGCCTACTAACATGAAGTGATATTTCCAATGCAGCCACCGGCGCATTGACTGGACCATGTTGGCGAAGGCAAGAAAAATATGCATGTAAACCAATGAACCAGAAAGATTGATCAGCGAAGACCAACAAGCTCCGAGTTCTAAAACATCCACAGAAAATAAAAGAGTGAATGCACAAGACAGACATTCTGCGGACTTAACATGGTGTTGTGACACACTGCGTACAGATGATAAGCATGCACACTCTCACGACTATGACAGACAAGCAAACATGAGAAAGAGAGACAGTGTACGCCTTGCAAGTGTGCTTGCTTTGTATGATTCCTCCAGTTCATAAGTGATGGGATCATGTAATTCGAGTGGAGGAAACGAAATCTATGTGTTTGTTTGATCTTCAATGCGAAGCAGAGAGTGATGAGGAGCCTTGGGTGTTTCAAACATTTTCTGATCGGAAGTGGAACTAGCCTCAGGACAGTGAGGGACTGACATAACCATCAGCCTATGCTAAAGTGCCTCGACGGTCTGCAGGGTTTCCACTCTGTCAATAGATATATCATCAGAGACCAGTGGATTAGACAGATTAACAACGAGTGAATCAACATCGTGATCAAATGAAGAAGTATAGAGATCACAACAACCATGATCAGAAAATTCCTGATGTTCGTCGGCCTCCTCATGATTTGATGAATTGTGCAAAGGGGTAAGATGAGAAACAAGGATGTTCACCCTATGTGTTTTCAGAAATGACTAATGACAGATGGGACGGATTTTCAGAGGACGATGTGTCCTCTCCACATTGTAATGACAGGTTGACATCCCATGTGTCCTGTGAACGATCGAAAGTAGAAACATCAAGAAATGAGTTTTTGTTGAGTTTGGGTAGCATTGGATGTGATCTAGCTCTGGAAGTTTGTGGAGGGGCTAAAATACATGATATATCCATAACCCAGAAATCGTTTGGACAAACTCCACCCCGATGAGGAATTATTAAAATAATTAATATTTTTAATGGGTTCCTAAGTCTAAACTTAGGAAACTAAAAATATTAACGGGTATTAATAAGAATATGGGTGAGAAACTTCTAAGTGGTGAGGATCAAGTCTGTTTTAATCTTAGCCGTTGATTAGGGACTTAATCTCGGCTGTTCATTCATCAACAGAAAATTATAAGAGGAGGCTTGAGGGTCAGTTGGAGATACACTTGAAAGATCAGTGAGTTCAATTTTTCTCGGGCAAGGTTTGCTGAGAAAGTCGAACAAGTGATCTATTGCAGCTGAGGGGCAAGGATAGTTGAGGTTGGAGGATCTTCTCCAGGACCTCGAATACACAGTAGAGAGAGGCAAAGAGACGCCAGAGGAGGCAACGCAAACCCAAGGAGAATGACGCAGGGCCAGGAAGGGCCCACGTATTTCCAATGCTGGGGTAGAGCCACCCTCCAGCCGAAATCCGAATTCAGCCGGGGAGCAATAGGATCAACCAAGAAGGATGATGTTAGATCTCCAAGAGGCAGAGGAGGCAATGCAGTGCTGACACAGTGTCCCAGTGTGCTCCATGTAGCTACTGCGAAGAGGCAGTGCAGTTGTAGCCAGGGACAGCCAATCCATTTGCCGGAACAGAGAGATTTTGCGAGGTGAAGTGAGGTAATCTCACTTAGGTTTTTGTCAGTATATTTTTATTGCTGTAACTGGATTGCTGAGAGGAAATCCAGAGTTGTATTCAGAACTAATGCTTAATAATAGAAAACCCTCAGTTGCACCATTTTTCCCACATTAGGTTTTTCCGGGGATGTTTGTCCAAAAATAACGACGTCCCTTATGTATTTGTCTCGTTCTATTTTCAGTTTATGATCTATATGTATGTGTAGTCTACAATAGTGTTTTCAACGTTGTTTAATAATTAAATAACTTGTTGAATGTAAAAACAAGTAGGAGATGATAAACCAATGATTCAGTAGGATTTCTAATGTGTAGATTCAAAAAATTTCACATGGTATCAGAGCATTGTAGATCATAGGAGACTAAAGACACCAGCTGGGAGATCCAGAGTATTTGCTGCAAAGAGGCAGTTGTCCCGAGAGACAACATTGTTCCAAAGCCAGAGACGCAGAGGGAGAGTGATGCGTTGCAGAAAACGTGACGCAGAGGCTCACCCAATGCCTGCATCAGCATTCTGAGCCAGTTGAGGGTGACGCAGTAGCTGGGAGTACCCCACGCAATAACTGTGTCAGCTGTCTAGGCCAGCGTAGAAGCAGAGAGGAGAAGATCAGGCTAACACAGAGCCACGTCATATTTCCAGACCAAGAAGGAGTGACGCAGTGGCCAAGAGGAGTTGATCTAGCTCACACAATGATTGCACAGAGCCAGAGGAGCTCAGTTTCTTCAGTTGCCTGGGTTGGGGGAGTAGAGAAGATTCGATCGGAGGAGCTAGTGGGACGTTGTTACTGTTGGTGCAGAAGAATGTCTATGGAGACAGAGCTAAGGTAGAGGGAATCATTGCCTTGACAAATTTCTAGCCAAAGAAATCTATATTCGGGTTGTAATAACAAAGGAGGATTGGAGAGGAGTGATTCGACATTTAGCCGGAGGATTTCCGTGAAGGAAATCAGGACCCAGATGGAGTCTAGAGGAGCTTGTTCCTTAGAGGGTTTCTTGCGTGAAATAAATCCAGATCCATGTCTTGTTGGATTAGCAGTAGGAGAGGGAGAAGAGAACCTGTCCTATATTTGTCGAGCAGAGATGGCAGTTAATGGACTGAGGGATCATGACAGATTGGATGGAGCTTCCATTTTTTTCAACTAGAAGGCCAGGATCCTAGCAGTCCTAGACAAAAATCGCATCAAGGACTATGCCTTGAAAGTAGTTGTTGTTTCAGTCGACGTTGATCCGTTAAAGAAATAGGAAGAGGCCCAGGCAAAGGCCAAGTGCATGATCCTAGATGGGGTAAGAGATCATGTAGTACCACACATCGCTGAGAAAGAAACAACATGGGAGATTTGGGAGACGTTGACCACCTTGTAACAAGGCACTTCCATCCAGCAGAAGATGCTATTAGAAAATCAGCTAAGACAATATTAGATGCAGAAGGGAGAAGAGATCGATCCCTTCCTCCTCAGTTTGCAAGGGTTTAGAGACAAGTTGAATTTCATGGGGTCTACACCAGATCCTGAGTTCATGGTCAGGAGTGCCTTGAATGCAGCCACCAAGGACTGGGATACATTTTTCCAAAGTATCCTGGGCAGAGCGACTCTCCCCAGTTGGGAGGAGATGTGGGCAGCTCTTCAACAATAAGAGATCAGGAGGTTGACGAAGGTGGGGGGTAGCAGCAAAGGAATCCAGGTCAAGAAGGAGGAAGAGGAGGATGCAGCTCTCACATCGTTGGGATAGCAAGGGCAGCAAAAGCTGAAGAAGAAGGAAATTTCCAAGGTCATATGATTCAAGTGTGGGGAACTTGTACATTATGCCACTCAGTGCCCCCGGAAGAACGGCAAGGAGGAAGCTTCTGAATCAAAGGCTGCTACAGCGAAAGCTGACAGGGAAGGCGTGGATGACAATTGTGCCATGAGTGCTCATCCGCCTTTGGAGAAGAGGTGGGGCGACATGGAGTTGTAGTCGAGAGGACTACATGAACACAGGTAGGATCCTTGAGGTGCCCAAACTCTTGGATCACATACGGCTACGGGAGCCCTTAACAACAGTAGCAAAATGACGGGTGTCGGTTGGAGCGAAGTGTTATGGAGCGACAATGGCAGAACTAGAGTTCCAAAGTATGAGGCAGCGCAGTGGATGTTGTAGTAGTGCAAGAGGCACAAAGCAGTTTGCAGCAGCGCTGTAGCAGCAGAGGTAGCTTCAACAACACGAGGCATCCAGACTAACCAGCACGTCAGTTTTTGGGTGTAGTTTCAATTACTTACTTCTCAGTAACTGAGTTGCAGTGCAGCGGTTAGCAGTGGCAGTGCTATGGGTAACGTGATGCATCATTTTGAGAGCGAGTTGCAGTACAAATGTAGCAGTGATAGTGGCAGAGTCATGGGCATCATTACAGGATGCAGCAGTGCAGTGGATGAAGGGGAGCAGGCCAAGCATCAACAGCACATAGGCCCGATGCAATGGATCAGTGTGATACTTCTGTTGAGAAGTATTGCTAGAGCACTTTCCTCGCTAAGAGGGAGTGTTGAGTTTGGGTAGCATCGGATGTGCTCTAGCTTCAAAATTTTGTGAAGGGGCTAGAATAAATGAGATCTCCAGAACCCAGAAATTGTATGGAGAAACTCCACCCGAATGAGGAGTTATTAAAATAATTAATATTTTTAATGGGTTCCTAAGTCTAAACTTAGGAAAATAAAAATATTAATGAGTATTAATAAGAATATGGGTGAGAAACTTCTAAGTGACGAGGATCAAGTCTGTTTTAATCTTAGTCGTTGATTAGGGACTTAATCTCAGTCGTTGATTCATCAACAGGAAAAGTATAAGAGGAGGCTTGAGGGTCAGTTGGAGATACACTTGAGAGATCAGTCAATTCGATTTTTCTGGGGTGAGGTTTGCTGAGAAAATCGAACAAGTGATCTGTTGCAACAAAGGGGCAGGGATAGTTGAGGTTAGAGGATCTTCTCCAGGACCTCGAATACACAACAAAGAGAGGCAGAGAGATGCCAAAGGAGAAACCGCAAACCCAGGGAGACTAACACTGGGCCAAGAAGAGCCCACACATTTCCAGTGCTGGGGTAGAGCCACCCTCCAGCAAAAATCCGAATTCAGCCGAGGAGGCGCAGGATCAGCCAAGAAGGCTAACATCAGAGCTCCAGGAGAAAGAGGAGGTAGTGCAGTGCTGACGCAGTGTCCCAGTGTGCTCCACGTGGGCCCACGTAGCTACTGCGAATGGGAAACGCAATTATAGTCGAGGACAACCAGTCCAGCTGCCGGAACGAAGAGATTTTGTCAGGTGAAGTGAGGTAATCTCACTTAGGTTTCTGCTCGTATATTTTTATCTCTGTAACTGGATTGTTGAGAGGGCATCCAGAGTTGTATTCAAAACTACTGCTTAATAATATAAAACCCTCAGAGCTGCTCCACCGGTTTTCTTGCATTGGGTTTTTTCAGGGACGTAACGGTGTCCCTTGTTTGTTTGTCTTGTTCTATTTTCAGTTCATGATATGTATGTATGTGTAGTCCATAATAGTGTTTTCATTGTTGTTTAATAATTAAATAACTTGTTGAATGTAAAAACAATTAGGAGATAATAAACCAGTGATTGCATTAGGGTTTTGGATGTGTAGATTCAGAAATTTTCATAGTTTTCACAGGGAGAATCCAAAGTGGCATAATCACAAGGGATGTCAGGATAGAGTGAATGAGGCGTGGATGGAAGGGAGTCATCCTTCACCACCAATTCCTCTGTAGATTCCCACACACACTCATCATGAATGATAGTGCAGGTTGGCTACATAACACGAACTCTGTCGACAACTTGATCCTCGTGAACACAAGGTGTGGAGTCCGGAACGGGAGAACACAAGATAGTACAATCTAGAGGATCAACAGAACGCAGGGACGGAGGTTGGGGTAACAAGTCCATATGACAACCAACAGGCTTGCAAGCTAAATCTGCGCAGATATCTAGAGCAAGTGGGGTAGGAGGATGTGACAATTCAATAGATGTGCACGTACATTCTCCCACCTCGTACTGTGGAGCTGGAGTTGTTTGATGAGAAGAGGAAGGACAATCACTTGTGACAGCAGCATTGTCCGTCTTGGATTTAATAGCTCCAACACCAAGGTCTGTTGGTACGTATTTGAATGATTCTAAGAATTGTAGATTTTCGGATATGTAAAGAAGATACCCAAATCTTCCATCGAGAAATTCACAATCAATTTCATCTTCAGGAAATCGGTATGTAAGATTACAAAAGAGTGTGTGAAATTTCTCAACGGATTCATCAGGTGATTTTCTTAATTTCAAAATTTCTTTATTGAGTGCTTGGTAGTCAAAATGATGGAAAGCACGATCTATCTCTACGATCAACTGAGTGAGAGAGTGAATAGAGTTCTCGTGCAGCATGGTACACCAATGCAGCGGGTGCCCTCGAAGCGTGTGTGCGAAAAATGTGCACCTCATGTAATCTTCATGGATTTTATACTTTTGATATATAACTACTAAGGCCATTCTGTGTTCAAGCCAGGCCATTCCGCCTTCACCATCATACATGTATTGTGACAAGAAATTCTAGAGCTTCTATGAGATTTCAAGGTCGTTCCCATAAGAGATACACTCTGGGAGTGAAATCTTGTGTTTATTCATGATAAGTATGTGAAGATTCAAAATAGATTGTGAGGACTCAGCTTGTCATCTGGCCCTCCTTCTAGCGCCAGAAATGTTGATGATGCTAGACCTGCCAACATTCAGGGGATCTACCCGATATGATGTCCCAACTAGACCTCACAATGTTTGGTGTAGTAGTCCCATCCGGTACAATGGCCCGGTTTCCATTATCCTAAAGATATGCCTTAGCTCTTGCTTGTCAGCACATGAGAGTGGTTTACTTTGTCTTCAAACAACAAGGTTCGTGTGCTTGGTGAGTTCTTAGTGTAACTTGTGTCTAATTTCTTTCACTGTAGAGGGAGAGGGTGAGAGTGAGTCTCATGTCGAAAGGGAATAGTTCCAAATCTGTTAGAGACACACAACACAACAGGACATGCACAGCTTCTGGCTGAGAAGTCCACACGAATGCAGCAGCCAGAAACACAGAGTGAACAGATAGCACATACAACACCCAACGGAATAGTCCACATGAGTGCGATGGTCGTTATAACAAGTTTATGAGAATGAATCTGTCAAGTTTCCGGTGGAATAGTCGACACGAGCAAGATAGAGTTAGCAACTGATACAACACATTTTCAACAACATATGTACTAAAAGAACTGAAATAGTTCAACTGTCTTAATACAGGTTAAAGCAACATGCATTACAAGCGTCCAAAGAATAGTCTTACAAACGAATACAATACATGTGTGAAAACGTGTTGGCCTGTTAATAGGCTTCAGAATTAAGTGAAAGTTCCGCAACACATCCGTACACCATTACATCACTAACCCCAATAGCAGGGCATTGGAGCCATTGCTCGCTCCTCAAAGAAAAGACTGCAGACTCTCAAGGCTATGTGGGAGGAGCCAAGGTGAAAGGTCTTTTGTATGTACAAATGAGGGGTATATATATCCAAGGGTGAAGCTGACCCTTGTGACTGTTCGACTTCCCTCATGACTGTTCGACTTACATGACTCTTTGACTTCATCTGTGGGTCTCTTGGACTTCCACGTTACATTACATTGATTACACAATTATGGCCCAAGGTAGTGATTTGGTCAAGGTGACTCATGAAAAAACTCGACATGACATTGTTGGTATGCACATGCTGGCTGTGCTTTTCATGTCGACCTACTATGCTGTTGAGTGATGAGTGTGCCCGTGGTGTACCATAGCTTCGCCTCCTAATGGAAGAGTGCGTAGAGTCTTTAATGGTCTTGGTGTTTGTTTGATAGCTCATGCATGCACATGTGTCTCCTTCGCTTGCTACTTGGTATGCTTCGTGTGTTCGTCCAACCGTGAGCAAGTATTCTAAGGTGTGCTCCTTCTTCATCTCGTTCGTCGTCGTGACATGTCTCATCCATGTACGTATTTATGCAATCACTCATGACAAGACGACATCAAATCTAGAATTCCCCTAGTCTACCATGATTCATTATCTTTCGGTTTTGGGTGCAGGTGACTGGGAGAGAGGACAAAGCTCTGAAACGACGCAGAGAACATGTCAAGCTGGGATGCAAGGCTCCTGGACACTGTCAAGAAAAATTGCACAGAGGTCAATGGTAGGATGGGATGAGTAGTTTGGAACAATAGTGACATTCTGCGAGATCTGGATCAGCTAGGAGGAAGAACGACGTAATTTTTCCGGGGAAGGCAGTGCGGGCAGCAGAGGACACTGGCAGTGAAAACTACGTAGATTTTCAGGGGACGCTGGGAGTAGGCTATGAGAGCTTGCTGGCCAAAATTGGGCAGAACTGGGAGGCAATCATGCAAGACATGTCTGTGCAGTTTCTAGGCTAAGTGGGATGCTAGGAACCTAGTGGACAGTCCAGGAAAACTACACAATTTTCAGGAGTAGTAGTAGGCCATCTAGCAGGGGGACTAACTATCAAAAATGTGCAATTTTCAGAGACAGTGCAGTGACAGGTAGTGGGTGCCTATCCTTCTTATCTGCACAATTTCTTCAGCTAGTTCAGGCAGGCAGGCTGACAGCTTCTGCACAATTTTTGGGAGTGAAGCCGAAGGTCACTGTCCGGTCAAATTCTCTAGTTGACCATTACGAGGCTTGATGGATTGGTTTGCGGCAACGCAAATTGAGATGGCTTCTTGGGCAACTTTTGTGCTGTTCTGGGTGACAGTCAGTCAGGTAGATTCCAAGATTACGTTGTGCAGACTGCTTGGGAGGTAGTTTCAAGCTCTGCGCAATTCTCGGCAGCAATATTTGTTGACTGAGCGCTGAGGCTGCTCAGTGCAGCTCAGAGGAGGTCCAACTGATGGAGGGTGGTCCGGTCGACAAATCTTTGGCAAAATGGTTAAGTTTGTGAGCGAGTGAAATTGTGTATACATGACCTTGTGAACACACACTCAACATGACTTGATGACAAGACATCTCGAACGAACACTACAACATATGCTCAGTTTGACTGACAGCGGGACTGTCTAATGGTGAAAATGACAAGTGCGACACTTGGGATAGACCTTCAGACGACCATGACGAAACTTGCGTGAAAATGCTTACAACATCGTGTGTGAGTGCGATGGATGTTTACATAGCAAACACAACTCAAACACAAACCTTCAACATCACCAAAACAAGGTCGCAAGAATAACATAGCGATCAACATGTTGAAGATGACAGTTGGTCAAACAAGCGAAAAGGAAGCAAGAAATGTAGAGGAAACACATGAAATGACTTTTTGTGTTTGCGCAAATGCATGTTACTGAGGACAGGATGATATGAAAATGACAAGCAGTCGTGCAAACTCAACTAAGAGGTGTACTTCGAAATGTGTTCTTTACTTACCATACCTACCCTCGAGATGATCATGCATCCGACGGAGTTTGCATGCGGTCCTGATCTTTTCCATTACTTGTTCTCTTGGTCCTTCTCCTCAACTCCTTGCGAGTGATCTCAGCATGTCACCTTTTCCTGTAGTCAATGAGCGATGGATCAGCACAATTTCAACGGAAAGTGACTGCTGCCAGGATGAGGTCCTGGGAGGCCCATCTACACAGTTTCTACATGCAAAACCGACAGGACAACTTGGACAACACTACGTAGTTTTGAGGCATAGGACACTATAGCGGGATTAGGGTCCTGGGGGGACACCTTTGCGTAGTTTCTAAATGGAGGGCAGCTCAACTACTTTGCACATATCTGGAGAGCATTGTTGGCTACTTGACTGCTCTATGCATTTTTGGAGAGCAATATTGGTTGGGGTATCTGCACACTACAGGGTTTCAGCAAGAAAGGGAGGAAGGTTGATGGTTGCAGAAGCAAAGTGCATAGTTCCAGGAGACTGGATGAGGCTAAGCTGCTTGGGAAATTGGCTAAGTGTGATATCAATGAAACATATGTAAACATTGATAATACTTGAGTGTGATCGCACACGGACACTTAGTGATATAACATAGACCATCCAGAATGTAAAACATTCTTTGCTTGATGCAACAACCTTCGTGACAAGAGTGCATGTAGTGAGTGTGAAACATGTCTATGTGATGATAAAAACTCATGCACGCATACTTTCCCTTGAAGCAAAACAACATCCTCTTTGCATGGCATGCAACAACCCCTATGCCGAAAGATGACACATGCTTCATAAAGATGAGAACACGGGCAACTCTTAAAATCAAGGAGGGGATTGAAATCATGAGCTTACCAACAAGCGATCAAGGATGATCGATTGCAAGATAGCCCTCAACCCATTCTCAGCCTAACCATTTGTAGGAGGGTGATTATTGGTACTTTTAGTTAACTCTGTGCCAACTAACCTAAATAAATAATGCAAAAACACACTGAGAAACCTACTATCCTTATCACTGAAAATGTGTTTAGGTAGTCCATGAAGTCTAAACACCTCCTGAAAAAATAACTCGACCACTTGTGCTACCTTATACTCTGAAGAAATAAAGAAGAAGTGCCTAAACTTAGTCAATCAATCAACAAATACATAAATACAATCTCTACCCTGCACCTTCAAAATACTTGTAATGAAATCCATGGATATGATCTCCCACTTCTGCTTTGGGGTAAGTAAAGGTCATAACAAACCTGCAGGATTAGTATACTTAGACTTGTTCTACTGACAAGTCATACATCCCCCCACATGCCTCAGTACATCATCCTTGAGGCTCTTCTAAGAGAACCTCTCTTTGATCTGCCTGTAAGCTTTAAAATACCTCAGACTCCCTGCCAATGGTGTGTCATGAATAAATCTCATAATCTTCTCCTTGAGTTTCGAGTCAAATAATAAGTAGATCCTATCTTTATAAAATATAATATCATCCACTAATTTGTACTTGTCATCTTGAATGTGCCCATCCATTAACTCACAATCAAACTTGTTCTTTGAATATTCCACTAACAAAAGTGCTTTCCAATCAACTAAAATCTCCATGAGTGAGCATGTTGTTGGCTCCTAGAAAGGGAATTTGCAACAACATTCTTCTTTCCCTTCATATACTCAATGTCAAATTAATATGCTTGTATCTTTCTTACCCACTTCTACTACCTCTCGTTCAAGTATTTCTTCTTCAGGAAATACCACAAAAGTTTTGGTTGGTCCTGACCATGAACCTAACACCCAGCAAATATTGGCTAAATTTTTCCAAAGCATGCATGATGGCAAGTATCTCCCTATCATAGATGGAGTAGAGATTATATGAATCCCCAAGTTTCTTACTCTCAAATGTTATTAGAGTTTTTTTCGACACCAAGATGGCCCCTATACCTTCTCCTGAAGCATCACATTCAAGCACAAAGGGTTGAGTGAAGTCAAGTAGTGCAAAAACTAGGAAAGAGCTCGTCATCTCCTTCAGCTTGTTGAATATCTGTTGAGCTTCCCCTGTCCATATAAATGCCCCTTTCTTCATCAAATCTATCAAGGGTGCAACTAACTAGTAGAATCCCCTTAACAAAGTGGTTATAGTAGTTGCACAATCCCATGAATCCTCTTAGCTCTGTAAGGGTCATTGGTGTTGGCCAATCTAATATGGCTTGTATCTTCTCCTGATGTACGTATACACCCTACATGCTTATCACATTGACGAAATACAAATTCAAATTTTAATTGCTTGGCATATAGTGATTACTCCTACAATATACCCAATCCATCATCTAGATGTCTCAAGTGATCCTCCTGTGACCGACTTTATACAAAACGATCAACAGAGAACACTGGTAAGAATTTCCACAATTTCCTTTTGAAAATGTCATTCATGCAAGACTAGAAAGTGGTAGGTGTGTTGGTCAACCCAAATGGCATGAATAGGAACCCATAGTGCCCATAGTGACACTGAAAAGCAGTATTGTGGACTTCATATTCTAACCCTAATTTGATGATAGATTGAAGATCAATCTTCGAAAAATAGACTGCCCCATGCAACTTGTCCAATAACATATCGATCCTGGGTATGGTGTACCTATTTTTACTTGTCTTCTTGTTTAGGACATAATAGCCAATGCACATCCTCATAGTTATGTCCTTCTTTTTAACCTATACAACTAATGAAGCGAATGAGCTAGAACTAGGTCTGATGTGCCCCATTTCGAATAGTTCGTTGATCACTTTTTTGATTTCCTCCCTGAACTTCTTAGGTTTCTTGTATGGAGTGGTTAGCATTGGATTTTTCCCTTCTTCTAGCTTGATGGTATGCTCAAATGTAATATTGCTAGGGAATTTTTGTAGTAAATAACAAAGCATACATAGACACAAAATCCATGAAAATCAAACACATAAATCAGTCCATGAATTTGCACCAAAAAACTGTGTTGCTGATCCATTTCATTACAAAATGAAGAGGGTACAATGTAGTGTAGGAAATTGTGCACTTGGGCTTGATCAAGGCAAGCTAGCAATGCCCAAGTGAATAATGAGAAATCCCCCTCAAGTGTGTTGCTGCTCTCTCCTGGCTCTACGCTAAACTGCCAAAAAATACGCTGCTGGTTGTGAAGAATTGTTGCTAGGGCCTTCTCTGGTGCTCAGAAAAATTGGGAAATTAAACCTAGACTCTCCACCAAATACCCATAATAACCCACGAAGGAATTGGCTGAGGTTGGTCTTGGAATTTTGGCCCTCTTTTCCCTCTATGGCTCCACTGTTGGGTAATTCAACCCACCTGTAGATTCTGCTACAAAGAGCCCTCAAGCTAGTTGCAATCTCCAAACAAATTCTCCCCCGGGCTCTTCTTCAAATATTAGCCTCAAACTCCCTTGACTCCTTAAATCCCAATCATACCTCCTCTAAGGACTGCGCAGTCCCTAGCTGCTACTGATGAACCTCTCCAAAAATTTGCACTCTACCACTGCTGGAATGAACTGGAATAGATGGAACTCCCTCCTTGGGCTGGCACTCAAAGTCCACCGAAGCAAGGGTTGATATTTCTGCTCAAAAACACTCGTGTGCTAAACAACACTTGTAGACTTGGCTTCAGCTCAAGTGTGTTATGTCAAAGACAATTTTTCTCTAAGATGAATGAATACCAAAATGAGTGCCTTTCCTTCTTTTTGTCAAAATGCCTCCAACATGCTCATGTGGGCCCAGCTCGATTTACTCCCACCAAATTTCCTCCAATGCATGTGTACTTCCCATGTGGGCCGCAATTCTCCATGGGTGGCCCCCACGCTCCACTAGTGGCTCGATATTTCCCTTCCATCCCTAATGTTTGGGGTCTTTATTTAATCAAAAATCAATGTGGGGCTTCTAGACCCACATTTCCTATGTGAAAACATGAATAAGACAAAATTGGCCAAAATTGATATTTCACTTAGCAATAATGCTGAGTGGTAATATCAAATTCCTCCAAGCCAAGACAGTGCTTGTCCTCAAGAACCTTTAAAGAAGGATTCTGAAGTATCTACTCCCCTTCCCAAGTGGCATCCTCATCTGGTAGGCTCCTCCATCTGATAAAAAATGCCTTAATGACCCTGTTCCTCAAATGCCTCTCCCAGGTGTCCAGAATAGCCTCCGACTCTAGAACTAAGTGCCCCTCATCATCCATGGGTGGTAGCTCCGTAGCTATCACCTACTGCCGTAACACCTTTTTTAGGCAAGACACATGAAAAATGTTGTATACCGAACTTCCCAAGGGTAGCCCAGCTCATATGCTACCTCACCAACTCTGCAAGTGACTCGGTATGGCCAATAAAAATGAGGTTTGAGCTTCTCATCCCCCTTCTGCTTGAGTGATGACTGCCTGTACTGCTGAAGCCTTAAGAAGACCAAATACACTACCTCAAACTGTCTCTCAACTATGCCCCTATCCGCAGAAAGTTTTTGTTGGTTCTGTGTTCTCTGCATTTTCTCTTTCAGAGCCCGCAAAATGTCTTAGCTCTCTTGTATCCAATCCTTGGACCTAGGGGCCTTGCTATCTCCAAACATCACGTCAGCAAACGACAATGCATTGTAACCATATAGAGCTCAAAATGGAGACATACCTATGGACATATGGTATGTGGTGTTGTAGCAGTACTCTCCCAAGTGTAAGCACTGTATCCATGCTCGTTGATGCCCTGTCTAGTTACACGAGTAACCCTATAGCCATTTGTTAAATATCTTCGTCTGCCCATCTTTCTGGGGGTGATAACTAGTGCTCAAAATGAGCTCAATGCCCACCAGTCGGAATAACTCCTGCCAAAATACCCCCATGAACCTACTATCCTGGTCATTGAAAATGGTCTTCAGAAGACCATGTAGCTAAAACACCTCCCTGAAAAACAATTAGGCCACCTGCGAGGCCAAGTACCGGGCTGAGATGGCAAAGAAGTGTGCAAACTTCATCAACCGGTCCACCACCACATAAATCCAGTCCTTGCCCTGTACTATGGGCAACCCGGTAATGAATTCCATTGACACACTCTCCCATTTCCCCTGAGGGATAGGAAGATGTTGTAGCAACCCTGCAAGGTGTGATTTCTCACCCTTGTTCCTCTGGCATGGGTCACACTCACTGACATGCCTAAGAACATCCTCCTTAAGGCCCTTCCATGCAAAACACTCTCTGATGGCCCTATACGTCTTTTTGAACCCCTTTTGTCCTGCTAGTGGTGAGTTTGGCCAACCTGTAAAATATTCTCCCTCAATTGGGAGTTGGGCACCAAGTAAATTTGAGCTCTGAAGTAAATCACCTCGGTCATCACCTTTTACCGGTCATCTTCCACCACCCCATCAAGGGCCTCATATGCAAATTGGTCCTTGGAGTACTCCACCAGTAACTGTGCCCTTCAATCTAGGGAAATGCTCATCAGTGAAAGGGTAGTCGGTCTCCTAGATAATACATCCACCACCACGTTATGCTTCCCTTTGATATACTCAATGTCAAAGTCATATGCTTGGAGCCTGCTCACCCACTTTTGCCGCCTCTCCTGCAACTACTTTTGCTCTAAGAAAAATTTGAGGTTGTTGTCATCTGTCTTAACCCTTAACCTATTCCCCACAAAGTACTGTTTGAACTTGGCTAGCACATGCATGATGGCTAGCATCTCCTTGTCATAGATGGAGTACAGCCTCTCGAGGGGCAGTAGTTTTCAACTCTCGAAACCTATGGGGTTGCCTCCCTGCATCAAAACTGTGCCTAAACCCTCTCTGGATGCATCGCACTACAACACAAAGGGTTGGGTGAAATATGGAAGTGCCAATACAGGACTACAACTCATGACCTATTTGAGGTGATCAAAAGCCTCCTACACTATAGTTTTCCACTCAAAGGCCCCCTTCTTTGTCAAATTGGTGAGGGGAGCTACCAACTCAGAGAAGCCCTTTACGAACTTCCTATAATAAGTGCAGATGCCCACAAATCCCTCAATTCTGTCACATTCAGGGGCTCTAGCCAATCCTAGATGGCCCTGATCTTCTCCTCATGGACCCTCACATTGTCCTCCCCAATGATATGACCTAGGTAGAGCATCTCTGTCAAACCAAACTCGCATTTAGACAATGTCATGTAGAATTGTTGCTCCTCTAAAATAGACAACACTGTCTCTACGTGTTGCAAGTGCTCCTCCAATGTCTGGCTATAAATCAAGATATCATCAAAGAACACCAACATGAACTTTCGCAGTTGTCCACGAAACACGTGGTTCATGCAGGACTGGAAAGTGGCTGGAGTGTTGGTTAGACCGAAAGGCATAAACAGGAACTCAAAGTGCCTGTAGTGGCACCTGAAAGCGATCTTGGGGACATCCTAGTGCATCATCCTGATCTAGTGCTATCCTAAACGTAAATCAATCTTGGTGAAGAACTTTGCCCCACTCAGCTCATCCATTTTCTCATCTATGCTTGGGATGGGGTAACAATTGTTCATGGTCTTTTTGTTAAGGGCCCTGTAGTCAATGCACATACATAGGGACCCATCCTTCTTCTTCACCAAAACAATTGATGAAGCAAAAGGGTTGGAGCTAGGCCTGATGTGTCCAAGTGCCAACAGCTCATGAATATCTCTCTCTATCTCATTCCGATATGCCTTAGGATGTCGGTAAGGGGCAGTAATCACGGCCTGTACCCCTAGCTCCAACTCAATGGTATGCTCAAACCCCCGATCAAGTGGTTGACCCGGCAATATGTCTCCAAAGGCTACTGGGTACCTATCCAAAATGGCCTGTATATCTGGGTGTGGTGGCTTGGGCTGGCCCCCAGCCTCTGAAACCCTCAACTACACATCCCACTCGATGTCCCCATGTCTTAGATCAACCTCCATACTGTGGGACGAAACAGTTTGTGGAGGGTAAGAGTGCATACCCCGTAGCAAAAATGGTTTGCCATTTGGCCTTGTGAACTCCATATCCAACTTCCTCCAATCAATATTGACTCTGCCAAGCGAGTAGAACCACTGGAAACCCATCACCACATTGGTGTCTAGCACATCCAACACGAAGAAGTGATTTGTCACTAAGTAGTTCCCCATGGTCGCTATCAAAGTTGGAACATAGTGTGTGCACTGCATGGTTCTGCCCCCTAGTACCAAAACCAAAAAATGCTCAAACTCCTCAGTTATGACACCCCTCCTCTTAACCATCTGGGCATCAATAAAATTGTGGGTATCCCCATTGTCCACTAAAATTGAGACACACTACCCCTACACAGTGCCCTTGATCCTCAAAGTCAAAAACTTGGGTACCCCACATAGAGATGCAAGATGCCTCTTAATGGAGCGAAAGGAGCTCCCCCTGGTGGGGGTGGTGGTGGTGGCCCCCTCTATTCCCACATTGCGTTGTCATATCCAACCACCTCCAAATATACATCATTCAACAAATCACTGTCAGAGAAAACCTCAATGTCGTGGGCCTTTCCTGCTGTGCATCTATGGCCTGGAGTCCATGGTTCTTGAGAGGTAAAACACAACTTCCTCCTTTGGAGGTCCCTCCGGATCTCCTCATCCAACTATCCACACCCCTGGTTGGCTCTCGGTGGTGGATATCTAGTGTCTCTTCCCCTCTGTTAGAAGCCTAGTCTAGGTGGTAGTGGTGCTCTAACCCTCGGTAGGGCATCTTGCAAATATTCCACCCTCCCCACTCCGTCCTGCAAAGTAGTGGGTCTGTTGGACTTTACCAGTGCCTTCAGTGGCTATGCTAGCCCCTCTATAAAAATGAAGACCCTCCTAGACTTTAATAGATCCAGTACCATCATGACAACCTCAGAAAATCTGAAATGTAAGCCTCAGTGTGCCCGGTCTGCTTGAGCCTTGTCAGCTCTCCAAAGTGCTCCTCCGGATCCTTCCTCTCAAAACACTCCAACACCCTCTTGGTGAAGTCCTCATAGGCTGTCACCCCGACATCTCCCATTGTGGTTATCCCATGGAACCACCAATCATGGGATTCACCCTCTAAATGTAGTTTGGCAATTTTTATTGCCTCCTCCTCCGTCATCTGGTTTATATAGAAGTAAACATCTAGATTCTCTACCTATGCTCTGGCTAAGCTCTTAGAAGATCCATAAAAAGTTGGGATAAATAACCTACCCACAGTACGATGCAAATTTTTCCCTTGTGTGTAGTTTACCCAACTCAGTCCCTTGGACCTATTAATTCCCTTCAGCTAACAAAGGTCCTTGAATGTGATAGCTTCCCTGAATTCGGGTCCATAGGACTGGTAATCTAAGAAGTATTCCCCCATAGGAAACTCCTCCTGCCCTTGCATCCCACCAACTCCAAATGTCAAGAACATAGGAATAGTGGATCTAGGTGGTGTGTTGGGAATAAGAGGCATGTTGGGGTTAAGGGATGCGTGGTTATGTGAAGTACCAGAGCCTTCACCCAGCTGGAATTCCCCTTGAATTCCCTTACCCTTGTTGTTGCCACAATTATGCTGCCTTAGTTCTTCAATACTCTTAGACCGGTCTTGTATTGCCTTCAGCAAATGATGAGTAACCTCTGGTTCAGTTATCACGGGATCTGGAGTAATCTGCAACTACCTTTCTCTACTCCTGTACCTCTGTCTCCGGTAAGTCACGTTTTGCCTATCCTATGGTATCATACACTACATTGCTTCAACAAACTAAGCCAAGTCTATGTCTCTGATACCACTGTAATATTCCCAGGGAATTTTTACAGTAAATAACAAAGCACATATAGACACAAAAAACATGAAAATCAAACACATAAATCAGTCCATGAATTTGCACCAAAAACTGTGTTGTTGAGCCATTTTATTATAAAATCAAGAGGGTACAATGTGGTGCTAGAAAGTGTGCACTTGGGTTTGCTCAAGGCAAGTTAGCAATGCCCAAGTGAATAATGAGAAATCCCCCTCAAGTGTGTTGCTGCTCTCTCTTGGCTCTACACTAAACTGCCAAGAAAATATGTTGTTGACTGTCAAGAACTACAGCTAGGGCATTCTTCAGTGCTCAAACATTTCCAAGAAATTAACCCCGAACTCTCAGCCAAATACCTAGAATAACCCACAAAGGAATTGGCAGATGGTTGACCTTGGAATGTCGGGCCTCTTTTCCCTCTATGGCTCTGCTGCTGGGTAATTCGATCCACCTATAAATTTTGCTGCAAAAGCCCTAAAATTGGCTACAATCTCCAAACAAATGCTCTCCTGGACTCCTCCTCAAATCTTAGCCCCAAACTCCCTTGACTCCTCAACCCCCAAGCATACCTCCTCCAAGAAATGCGTAGTCCCTTGGTGGTGTTGCTGAACCTATCCAAAAACTCACGCACCCCCACTACTGGAATGAACTAGAATAGATGGAACTCCCTCCTTTGGCTGGCACTCGAAGTCTACTAAAGCAAGGGTTGAGATCAGTTTTGCACAAAACGTCCCCCCCTTGAATCAAAACCCCGATCCGTGATCCATACAGATACGTGGGGGAAGCGTCGTATGAAGCATATTTCAGAAAAAACCGAAACACATTTTGGGCCGGTAAACACGCTTCCTGGAATTTTCGGAAGCGTGTGACCAAAATGCGTTTCAATTTTTCCAAAATGCACTTCGTACAACTCTTCGACCGTACAAAGCATGTCGCTTCAAAGTACAAAGCATACGGATCGCGAGCGTTTCCATATAGCGTCTGCAGTTTATAATTTTTTTATTTTTTTTGT
This sequence comes from Pinus tabuliformis, assembly GCA_031772625.1. Lineage (NCBI taxonomy): Eukaryota > Viridiplantae > Streptophyta > Pinopsida > Pinales > Pinaceae > Pinus > Pinus tabuliformis. Next base: position 340,538,669 of record CM062804.1, on the reverse strand, counting down.
ATACTAGTGGTTTTTTTTGTACGAATTTTCTAAGCGATTCCAAGATGATGATGATCGAGTTGAGATGCCACCCCCAATTGGTCCCTTGGTTCCTGGGTTCCATGGTTCAACACCAACAACAAGGGGTTCTTCTTCATCAGTTTCAGTGCCACAACTTCCACAGACACCATCTTCTTCATTACCACCACGTGGAGGCCCGCCGCCACGTTCTCTTTGTGGTGGAAGGAGGAGAGATTAGTAGATATATTCACAATTTACTACTTTTGTCATAGATTAATCATTAGCCTATTAGTAGATATATTCACAATTTACTACTTTTGTCATAGATTAATCATTAGACTTGTAGGCTTGTGAATTTGAACCTTTTTGTATTGGCAGTGACCAAGTGACCTATTTTGTAAACATTATTATTTGAATTTTGGACATGACAAATGTTGACAGTTGCTCACTTGCTAGATAAAGCATAATATGCTCTATGTTTTATAATATGCTTAAATGTTTTATGTTTTATAATATGCTTAAAAATTTGATCTATGTTTGTAATTGCTAGAATATAAATGGTTGATGCTCGAATAATTAATCATTGATGTACATACTAGTAACTACAATGGAATCATGGATGCCATATCTATCTTGATTTATGCAAAAATATGCATGTTTTCATGTCTTCTACAACTAATTTGGTATTTGGGATGTTTGTTTTGAATATAAATGGAAAAATATATATATATATATATATAGCAGACGCTTCGCTTCCAAGATTTTTGGAAAATGATGCTTCCACATCCCCTCTTCCAAAAAACATCCCCGTTTCGTCCCGACTTCGTGCAACATTGGTTGAGATTTTCGCTTGGAAACACTCGTGTGCTAAACAACACTTGTAGACTTGGCTTCAGCTCAAGCATGCTATGTCAAAGACAATTTTTCTCAAAGATGAATGAATTCCAAAATGAGTGCCTTTCCTTCATTTTATTAAAATGCCTCCAACGTGCTCATGTGGACCCTACTAAATTTCCTCCCATCGAATTTCCTCCAATGCATGTGTACTTCCGATGTAGGCCGCAATTCTCCATGGGTGGCCCCCACGCTCCACTAGTGGCTCGATATTTCCCTGCCATCCCTAATGTTTGGGGGCCTGCTTTAATAAAAAATCGACGTGGGGCCTCTAAACCCACATTTCCTAAGTTCAAACATGAATTGAGACAAAATTGACCAAAATTGATATTTCACTTAGAGATAATGCTAAGTGGGAATATCACATCAAAGCCCTTGTCAGGAGGTATCCATGGTGGAATATTTCAAAATACCTTCTAAGTTTATTCAACAATGACTGAATATTTGTGTGATAAAGTCGACTACTATCTAAAGGTCTCTTTGATGTAACCAAACACTATGTTGCCCAAGATATGTCACCATGCCAAAATGTACTCTCCATCAATTTGGATGTAACAATTTTAGGGGCACCATTGGTCATTCCCCTCGAAATCAATTTCTTTCCATTCGTTGTAGTGAACTCCATCTCCATTTTCTGATTGTCCTTCTAGTGTCTCCCCATAGACATAAGCCACTAAACACCCAATACGAGATTGGTGTGTGAAATTTCCTTAATTGCAGCAACCAAAAAATTATCTTCTAGTGGCCCTGCTGAAAGGATGAGGATGGGTCTGGTCTGTCACCCTCCTCAACTGGGTCAACCTCATCATTCCAACAAATTCCACCCCAAAATTCCTGCATACTGAATTTCCCTTGAGCCATGGGTTTGTCTACAGTTTCACCAATCATTGTACCTACCTACCCAAATCTTCCATTATATTACTGGTTACCCACAGTTGGGCCAAGATCATGCTCTGATACCACTTTAATGTTCCAAATTGAATTTTATAGCTAATAACAGACACATGAACTAGGCTACAACAAATAAAATCGCAAATATGCATGCACCATCAAAACATCAACAAACTAGGCAAATAAGCTGAGCCATTTTATTAAATTATGAGTTGTAAGGAGTACATATAGCAAGGAACAAGTGAACCTAGGCTTGCATAAGCAAGCTGGAACAACCCAGGTGGAAGAAATGACCCCCAAGAGTTAAGAAACTTCAATCTGATATCCTTTTGCACAAACCCAGAAATTGGCAACTACTGCTGCATTGTAAATGCTAAGAATGATCCTCTATAGTGTCTGAAATTGCTTGAAAATGTAGTTTTAGCTTCTTCCAAAAATACTCAACCAAACCTAGAATGGAACCTGCGCCAAACCAACCACCCGGAAAACCCACAAAACGGTACAATTACCAGCTGAATAATAAAACTTATTGTTAAAGAAAAAGGGGATTTATGGTCTGAATACTGCCCAGAAAATTCTTCAAATTTAACCCTGGAATCCTCTCAACAAACCCACAAAAACACGGAAAGGGTTTTGGCTAATTCTGACACTCCAAGATTGCCCTCATTTGGCACTACGCCCTTTTGAACCAAGACTGTGTCCCCTAGTGATGTAATATGTTGAAATCCTCCTTATTTCTCCTCAATTTGCGATAAGACTGATAAAGGAAATTTTCTTGTATGTAGGGGAGAGGTTTCACATCAAGTCCCAGCACAAGATAGCTGAACCCAACTCCACAAAAGCGTTATCCAATGGCCCCCTGCATAGGCCCTAGGAAGATAAATTCGTTCCCCTCAATAGTAATCACCTCTAGCTCCAAAACTTTCCACTATGTCTAGACTTCCCCTAGAGCAACTTGACTAATTTTCTCCCAGCAAAATACCCTCGGAAGTTAGCTGAAATGAGTGGTATGATTTCTCTACTACGTCCTCCCTGGAATACGAATTGGCTGAAGGAATCTGCTAGAATGTGCTAAAATATTCTACAAACCTTCTCACCAAATTAGCAATAGCTTGCCTCCCTAGGGTGGCACTCGAACTGCACCGAAAGAAGGGTGAGTTCTCCCATTGGAGAACTTTGTGCTAAGCAGCACTTGTGACCCAGCGAAACAGCTTGAGCAACAAAGGAAATAGATGAGCGAAGAAAAGGCACCAATAGATTCTATGCTCCTTCTATTTATAATTTTTTCCTTTCCTCATCATGCGGATCCCTCCATCCAATATTTCGACCTCCTTCCCTCAGCAATTCGATTTTCTCTCCAAGTGGTGTGTATCCATTATGGGTGTGGAACCCACATTCCACTAGCAAAATAATTTCCTATTTCTCCTATGTCCCATATGCCAAAAATGTCTCCAATGCTCAAGTTACAAAATTGTGTTATGCTTAGCACCTCCCCAATAAACTGCATTAACTCCCTCAGATGAAAAATCAAAATTGGAGCTATTACACATAGATTGAGTAATCACCTGCACCAACTCTTGCTGCCTGCTTGCCAAATCAATTTAAGGCATTCATAATGTGTCCAAGTTCTTGTTCATTTTTCTCACCCATTTCTTCTTCTCCCTCTGATTCTAAATGAGGGAGGTATTTTTCCTTTCTTTGTCTCCTATAAATGATATATCCCCTATCCTTCGGTCTCATCAAAGTGGCATATACTCAGAGGTTGGCAAGAAAACTAGCTCTAATACAACTATAATATCCTCCTTGCAATACTGGTTTAACTTGTAAAATTTTCAAATTTTACTTCAAGTGTTTAGACAAGCACTTTGCAAGAAATTATTTATTCAAACACTTTGCATGCAAAATTATTGGATGCATTACAACGTAAAATTAAGAAACAACTGCTAACCAATTTTATGAAATAAATCCAACAAATAGACACCAAATTCTTCATCCAAATTTTATTAAACCAAATCCAGAGTTTACATGCAAAAATTACTAATTTATGGAACCTAGAATATGCCTTAGCAACTGGCAAGATTTGGATGAGATAAAAAGTATGGCCTTCAAAAAATATAGTTGTGATCTCCTCAATCAATTCCATCCTCCAAGAGAGAATTTGACCTTTGAATATCAACTCAACTTCCTTGAAGAATTAGGCTCTCAAAAGGAATGTTTCCTCCTAATTTCTCATTCCCGTCATCACTTGTGGACTATTTCTGCCTCCTTCGAGGATTTCGGCCTTGCTATTGTAGCCTTATATTCTTGTGGAGATGTGAAATTTGTGGATACTTTTTCTATTGGAGACTAGCTCTTATTTTGGATACATCACTGGGATACTGAATGATTTGGTCATGCACATCTTTTGAGTGCCTTTATTGTTGACTATATTTTAATGGTTATGTATTAAATACATTTTTCTAGGGCTTCTATTTTCTTGTTAAATTGCATATCTTTCTATGGAATTTTGGTGAAGTATTGTATGTTTTAAATAGAGAATGTATGGCATCCATTGAGGACCTCTAAGTTAGATTTCCTCTTGATTTCATCCCCTCATAAAGTGGTAGCTAGGGTTTTGAAAACTAGGGTTTATCTTCCCCTTACTCCCTTCTAGGGTTTGATATCTCCATAGTAGGTTTCCCTTAGAATCAATCACCTAAGAAACAAGCACTATCTTCCACATAGGTGATCAAATCTCACAAAATATTCTTCTCAAATTTTATTTAGCTCTCCTCTCTCATTTTCGGCCCTTCAAGACAAGCCGCTAGGCCAGGGCATAGTGTTGAATTCAAATAAGGGGATGATGTTAGCCATATGTTTTTTTTCCTTTGATTGATTTTTCTTCATAACTGCTTGGGACTCTAGGGAATGAGATCATGATGTGTATGATACAATAATGGATACCCTCTTTACGATGGGGTAGTTCATTTCCCACCAGGGGTTGGGACAATCATGTGTTCCTTAATGATAGAGGGGGCTCATCTAGGGCCCATAGGCACTAGGGTGATGGCCATGGATAATGGGTAGAGCTCATGTTTGGTTTTTGCCCACGTGCTAATTTGTATGTCCCAATCATCTTTTGCATTTTGTGTTACAATTTATTGTTGAGAGTGGCCAAATATGATTTTCCTTTTCCTTTTAGCTACATCAACTTCTGGGACATCGTTCCAGGCCCGACCCAAGTTGTGAAAAAGGGGAGGGGGAGGCTAACCCTTTGTGGACCCATATGGGAAAAGTGATGAATGGGGATATAATGAGCAGAGAGGGGTGATGTATGTGGTGTTAGGAAGCGAGACCATGCAACCAAAATCGATATTTCCCATGTAGTAGCTAGTAAAGGAGATCCCACAAGACTAGGATACAAGGCTAAACACCAAATCAGGTAAAGTAGACAAGAGTACAAACCTAGCCCACTCTTTCTGATGAATCCCCCCACCAATCCATGCCCAAAAATGTCCATGAAAAGTAAACAAAATTACTCAACTACACCAATTAAAAGCCATACCTTTGGGGTTGGGAGGCCCACATTCAGACATACTATCATAACAGATGGGTGAGGGACCACATGGCTGGCTCAGGTGGTGGAGATAGTGGCACATCGAGCTATCTGGTGGCTGCAAGGGGTTGTTGGTTGTGGGTTGAGGGCCATCTAGGAGAAAAATTTTCTCCTATGGATACTACCCACAGGTGGTGGGTAACAGTCCCTAAATAGTGTCTCAGAGGAATGACAAGTCATTGTCCAAAGCATCTTGGGACAAGAAACATTACCAGGGCAGGATAGGATGTCGTTAGACTTACAACAGGAGGAGATGAGGTGAGCACTTGTAAAGACCTCCATCAGCAAAAGCAATAGTAAGGATTCGAAGGGTGAGAAGGATAAGGAGAATGTGACCCTTGCATCAAAGGGTCCCAGTCAGGGACAAGGGGAGAATAAGAAAAAGAAGGACCTATCTAAGGTCAAGTGCTTCAAGTGCGGGGAGTTTGGCCACTTCAGTACTTAGTGTCCTCTAAGGAAGAAGGACAAGAATGAGAAGTAAGACCACACAACAACATCCACAGAGATAAACAAGTTGTCCTCCAGGCTTAAGGTAGTCTTCACCATGTTTGTTGCTTTACCTCTAGGAGTGAGGTGGGGAAATATGGAGATTTAGTTCCAGAGTTGCACAAATATTTAGGCAAGGTCCATTGAGGTGTCTTCCTCATGGATCATTACCATGATACGGGGGCCAACAATATTTAGTAGCAGGATAGATCAATGTTAGTTGATGCAGTCAGATTCCAGAGTGACAGTTATAGACTAGTCATGTTTTGAGGAGAAAAGAGCAGTGTTGACAACAAAGCAAGAGGCTCAATAGCAGAGTCAACACCAATGAAGATTCCCAGTGGATAGTGCAAAGGATAGTAGCAGTGAGATTATTAGGAGATAGATGCATCACAAAGACACAGTTAATTCAGTTTTTCAGATGATTCTCAGTTGCATTAGTTGCAGTAGTAACAACAACAGTTGAGAGGGAGTTGCAGTGAAGATGCAGAGTTGGCAGCAACGTAGCAGTGTCAGCAGTAGCACAAATGCAACATTAGAGTTGTGCAATGATTGGTGGGCAATTGCAGACAGTCACAGTGGCCCAACATCAGCAGCGTATATAGGATGATGCAGAGACAGGGTGTTGGAGTAGTTCAACACTAGAAAACCTTCCTTGCTAAGAGGGAGTGTTAGTTTTTGTAGCATCGGATGATGTTCTAGTCTCGATAGTTATCAGAGAGGCTAAGAAACACTAGGACTCCATAACCCAGAAAAGGTTTCAGGAAAATCCACCGAGAAATGCCTTAATTAAGTTAATTAATCAGTAACTAATTTTTTCCTAAGTCTAAACTAGGAAAAATGATTAATTAACAACAAATAATTGAGGAAGGTGATATTTCTCTAGAAAATCACATAGATCAGTTAGGAAATAATCTCAGCCATTAATTAATATTTAATCTTGGCTATTGGGGTCCCATTGTGAGATTATAAGAAGAAGTTGATGGGTAGATGGAGGAACACACTTGAGATCAATTTCTTTGGGCAGTTCAATTTTCTTGAGAGAAGAGCAATTGCCGGAAGAGTTCGAGCAACAAAAGGGAAGTAGAGACACCGATGGGCAGATACAGTGAGTCTGGAGGAAGTTATCTAGTTCCAGAGAGTTAGAAAGAGAAGGCCAAAAATTCTCTCCAAGAGGTTGCATAGAGCTTCAAGAGGGAAATTTGATTTTGCTAGAGAGAAGCTTGTTTTCAGTCCCAGAGGCCGGAAAGTGTTTTGAAAGTGTCTGAGAGACAATTTCTCAAGCAACAACAGCGAGGACGACTAGATTGGAAATCAATTTAGGTTGTGTGTGTGGCATACAATATTAGGGTGACGCAGTGCCTGTGCTAACCACTTGGATGACTATCTTTTCAGTGGTTAGACAGTGTCAGGATTGCTAAGAGAGAGAGTAAAATCCCTTAGAAAGTTTTTTCCAGTATTTCTCTTGGATAGATTTTCTATATTGGTGATATTTATTGTACTCATAATTTCTCACTATTTCTGAATAATAAAAACCATTAGCTGTTGCACCGATTCTCCCAAATTGGCGTTTTCCGGAGACTTTTGTCCAAAAATAATAGTGTCATATTTTTGTGTGGGCATGCTAGTATTTTCTTAGTTTCCATTTTATCTTCCACTATATTTATTTTTGAAGATTGCGGTTTGATTAAATCATTAATGCCGTAGCAATAAACTGCATAATTAATTTACAGTTAGAAGAATTAATTCCAGTTGTTGCAAAAGAATTTTAGTGGTGAAATTTTCACATGGTATCAGAGCATGTTTGATTAGACAAAGAAGCTCAGAAGCAAAACAAGAAAATTCGTTGTTTAGAGGGAGCAACATGATGAATTTTTCTAGGGGCTGCGTAGTGCATACTGAGGTAGTGCAAATCGCTTGAGCAGTTTAATTTTTGCAGTGCAGGGTTGCAAAAAAAATTGGCTTACCAGTTTTGAGTGATTCGAGCAAGTAGAGGGAGCATCAGTCCAATATTTTTGCTGGGCATATTTCTTGTTTGGGCATAGATGGGTTTTGCAACAGTTTCTAGAGAAAAATCAGCATCAAGTGTAAGAGAAAGTGTACACATAAGGGGAAATTTCTCTCAGAGGGTTTCTAGGCTAGAAATCAAAATTTCCAATTGTATCCGGTAGTAGCTGCAAGCAAATTTCTCACTCTAGAAAGGAGTGCAACTAGCAGATTCAATAACCGAGCAAGAGGAAGAGGGAGATTTTCGTTCCAGATTCAGAGATGGCGACAACTGGGTTTGGAGATTAGGATAGGTTGGATGGAGCCTCAAACTATGTTATCTAGAAGGCCAGGTTTTCTTTCCTGTAAGATGAATTTGGCCTGAAGACCTATGAAGATAATGTAGTGGCAATAGCGAATGATGCAAATCAGCTGAAAGAGTATAAGAAAGAAATGGCCAAGGCGAAGCGAATGATCCTAGATGGAGTTTGGGACCATATAGTCTCACATATATCAACCAAGAATAAGACCAAGGATATGTGGGATGATCTTGCTCAGCGATATTAGAATCCTTTCAAGCAACAAAACATGTCCCTGCAAGAGAAGCTGAGAAACATTAGGATGCGAAAGGGTGAAGGCATAGATCCCTTCCTCACCGAAATTCAAGAAATCAAGGACAATACTTTAGTAGTTGGAGATGTGCCTCAACCTACAGAACTTGTGCGTTTGGCCCTAAATAGTGTCTCAGAGGAATGGCAAGTCTTTGTCCAAAGCATCTTGGGATGAGACACAATACCACGGTGGAACGGGATGTGGTTAGACTTGCAATAGGATAAGATGGGGTGAGCACTTGTAAATACCTCCATCAACGAAAGCAACAGTAAGGGTTCGAAGGGTGAGAAGGAGGAGGAGAATGTGCCCCTTGCATCAAAGGGTCCTGGTCAGGGACAAAGGGAGAAGAAGAACAACAACAACCTATCTAAGGTCAAGTGCTTTAGGTGTGGCGAGTTTGACAACTACAATACTCAATGTCTTCTAAGGATGAAGTACAAGAAGGAGAATAAGGACTAGGTGGTAGCATACGCAAAGATAGACAAGTTGTCCTCCAAGTTGGAGGAAGACTTCACCATGTTTGCAATTATACCTCCAAGAGTGAGGTGGGCCAATATGGATCTTTAGTCCTAGAGTTCCGCAGATATTTGGGTAGGGTCCTATGAGGTGTCTTCCTCATATATCATTACCTTGCTACGAAGGCCCACAATATTCAGTAGCAAGATGGATCAATGTTAGTTGATGCAGTAAGATTACAGAGTGATAGTTGTAGACTAGTTGTAATCAGGTGTTGAGGAGTGCATTGCAATGTTGACAATAGAGCAGGAGGCTCAGTAGCAGAGTCAACAACAATGCAGATTCCCAGTGGATAGTGTAGAGGCTAGTAGTAGTCAGATGCTCAGGAGACATATCCATCACAAAGACATAGTTGATTTAGTGTTTCAGATGTTTTGTGTTGCATTAGCATCAACAACAACTGAAAGGGAGTTGCAGTGCAAATGCATAGTTGGAAACAACATAGCAGTGTTACCAACAGAACAGATGCAGCATCAGAGTTGTGCAGTGCTTGGTGGGAAGTTGCAGGTAGTCACAGTGGCCATACATCAACAACATATAGAGGGTGACGCAGATGCCAGAGACAGGGTGTTGGAGTAGTTCAACACTAGAACACCTTCCTCGCTTAGAGGGAGTGTTAATTTTTGTAGCATTGGATTGTGTTCTAGTATCGACAGTTGTCAGACAGGCTAAGAAACACTAGGACTCCATAACCCAAAAAAGGTTTCAGGAAAATCCACTTAGAAATGCCTTAATTAAGTTTATTAATTAGTAATTAAATTTTTCCTAAGTCTAACTTAGGAAAAATGATTAATTAACAACAATTAATTGAGGAAGGTAATATTTCTCTAGAAACTCACATGGATCGACTAGGAAATAATCTCAGCCATGGATTAAAATTTAATCTTGGCCGTTGGAGTCCCACAATGAGATTATAAGAAGAACTCAATATATAGGTGGAGGAACACACTTGAGATCGTTTTCCTTAGGCATTTTGATTTTCCTTAGAGCAGCACCAATTTTCAAAAGAGTTCGAGTTAGAGAAGCGAAGAGAGATAGAGAGGGGCAGATACAGTGAATCCAGAGGACACTTTCCAATTCTAGAGAGTCAGAAAAAGGAGGCCGATAATTTTCTCTAGGAGGTTGCACAGAGGCAGCACAGAGCCTCAAGAGGGTAATTCGATTTTGCTGGAGAGAAGCTTGTTTTCAGTTCCAAAGGCTAGAAAGTGTTTCCAAAGTGTCAGCGAGACAGTTTCTCAGTTAGCAATAAGCAATACAACTATATTGGTAATCGATTCGGGATGTGCATATCGCAGGAAGCTCTAGGGTGATGCAGTGTCTGCGTAGACCACTTGGATGAATAACTTTTCAGAGGTCAGCCAATGTCGGGCTTGCTCAGAGAGAGGGCTTCAAATCCCTTGGATTTTTTTTTCCAGTATTTCTCTTGGATAGATTTGTCAGTTTGGTGATATTTATTGTACTTACAATTTCTCATTGCTGCTTAATAATAAAAACCTTCAGCTACTACACTGGTTTTCCCGAATTGGGTTTTTCTAGGGACTTTTGGCCAAAAATAACGGTGTCATATTTTTTTGTGTGTGTGCCAATGTTTTTTCAGTTTACAGTTTAACTTCCATAGTATTTAGTTTTGAATATTGCAGTGTGATTATTTCGTTGTTTCCTTAGCAATAAACTGCATAATTAATTCCATTTGTTGCAATAGAATTTCAATGGTGAAATTTTCACAAGGTCTAATGTCACCTTAGCCAAAACCCCCTACTCTTTACAGACTTTCACCAATGGGAGGAGTTCTAGTACGAAGAAGATCACTTAAAATAAATATTCTAGGTATAAGGAACAACGTGATAAATCTAAAGTTCATTCAAAAGAGAGACTCAATAATGGTTCAAGGCTTCAAAGAAGAAAAACACTCTCAAAGAAAAGTCCTAGAAAATAAAAAAAATCCGTACAGAAAAGAAAATCTATTCTAAGATGTAAGTTTAATCTACCATGCAATCAACACTAGCATTAGAACATAATATGATGATATTAGATATGCAAAAGAGATATGCAATGCACCTATACTATCATGCATGGTAACACATTATGCAAGGGCTAAGTGTAGTCATATAGCCAATGTAACAAGCATATCATTAGATCAATATAAAAACACTTACCCTTATGAACCATCATGGGGTAGGGCAACCAAATACCACATCCTCCTTGGCAAGATTGGCTTGATGAATAATATGGGTGGGAGGTGGGAAAATAAAAAAAAATGTAATATTCCAAAATAGGAAAATACAAAAAATAATAGATGCATGAACTAAACTACAACAATAAAAAATTGAACAAGACGACAAATCAGAAAACCCCAAAATCTGGTCAATAGTTTTGAGCCATTTTATTAATTATGCATTGAAAATCAAGTACAATAGAAAAAAATCTACAAAACCTGGGCTTGCTACAACAAGCAACGCAAAACCCAAGTGACAATGTCTAGGATCAGCTGTTGGAATTGGCCCAAATTTGCAGCTCGAACTTGCCCAAAAACTCTGATGCTGATTGCTAAATGGAATTGGTCATCTCACTGAAATAATGCCCAGAATGCTCTGAAATTGTAACTATGAGCTCCTCTCCTCAAACCAGAATACACCCAAAAACAATTTGGCCTATCTCCAGGCCAAAATTGAACCCACAAAGTGATGCAAATTCCCTAACTAACTAGAAATTCACTCTGTTATAAGAATAAGGACTTTAGGCCCGAATATCGCTTGAAAAATTCTATAAAATTAATCGGAGACTCCTCTCAATAAATCCACAACAACCCATAAAGGGTTTGGACTGAATCCACCAACCCCTGGTAACCCCCAACAGTGCAAATTGCTCAATTTTGCCAGAAAACGCCCCACAATATTGATACTGCTGAGTTAAGCCCAAATCAACCTCTGGAAATCTCTCCCAACTATTGCTAAATTCTACCATAAGGAATACCTCCAATCTCCAACCCTTATCTCTCTTCAAACTCTATTCTTCCAACCCGTGTGCAAGCCTGCCTGTAAACCCCTGTGCACTTCCAGAAATGTAGAATTTTGGCCCCAAGAATTCTTTCAAACTCAACCTTTCTAATCAGTGGAGAATCTCTGGCTAAATTAAGGGAAAACCTCCACAAATCCTTTGGTGTTCTACTCCTCCGTAACTGATCTCCCCACAAGAAATTTGAACCACTTCTGCACCCTGGCAGAAATACGTACCAGCTAAAATAACTTGCAAATATGCCCAATGGAAACTCTGAATTGAGATCCCCAATTTGGATCGCTAGGGAGACAATTGAAGTTCTCTGAAATGAGGGTGGAATTCCTGCTCGGAAATTCCTTGTGCTGAACAACATAGTTATTTTGGCTAAGCAACTCAATAGAACTATTGCTAAATTGTCAAATGATCAAAGATACCAAATGGAGGCCTCCAAGATCTATTTATAATTGTTGGCCCTCTCTCCCTTGGTGATGTCCACCTTCACTGCACCCCTTTCTTTCTCTCTCTTCTAACTAGTGCAAATTTCCTCTTGGGTTGAATTTTCTCTCCATGTGGTCCCCATTGTGCATTAAGGCCATTATTTTCCTTTTTCTTCCTAATTCCCAAAGATGGAAATGTTTCCCTTTTCCCAAAATTGTATCAATGTAGAAAATAAAAATTGAGGATATTACAATCCTCCCCACCAAATATTGCTTGTCCTAAAGCAATGCCTGAACAAGCACCCTCTCGATCAACGGACCCAAATAGTTATTGCAAACAATAACGAGGACCCAAATAGTTATTGCACTGTCCTTCTATGGGGAAAACCCTTGATACCAGGATCCCAAGCCATCCTGATCAACATGAAGCATCCCTGGATCCAATCACGATCGAGCCCGACATAGGAACTAGACACCCTCTTCTTACTACCACTAAGTATAACATCATGATAATGTAGGACCCTATCCAACTCCCCATGAAGATTCCCTACCGAGTAGTTCACCTCATGCACTCCAAGAGTAAACTCCTGAAGATACAAACCAATCCCTATGAGGATGAATTCTCTCATGCATGAGCTTCCCATACTATCCTCCTGCTGACGAAACCTACCATGCTGATGAAGTTTTGCATGCCATCAGTGAGTCACCAAAGCCCAATGGAAGATCTGAATGATCATCCCTCGTAATAGCCATCTCATCTGTAAAGGTTGTTGAGCTGTCAAGTATTGTGATGCAAGGGTCCCATGTTAGTCTCGGAAGGGTGACACCATGTTGTCCGTGCCCCACTCTGATTCTAACAGGTTGTCCAACAGGCACACACTGTATCCTCCTCCCCTGAAGCCTGGTGGTGAAATATCGATGAAGGCCAAGCTCATCCTACCCAAGTATCTCTATGATTTCAATATCTACCCATCCATTGCTAATCCTGATCCTGAACCGCAACTAGAAAAACCTCCCTCGCTTTACAATGGAGGCCTCAATGGTCCCAAATTTATCAGCGCCCAAGTGATCTAGATCACCCTCTACTCTGGTCCTACTCCTCATGAAATGGATTGGCCTGTCAGCCAACTGAACCCCTAGATCCCATAACCATATATGCTGTGGCGTAATCCTGATGACTACTGAAATCCACATCTCTGTTACCTTCATGTAATTGATATATAGGCTCCACACAACATGAATCAATCTAGTGCATCTAAAACTGCCCTATGCCTACCATACCACATTGTGGGATCTGCTATCCTTTCTCCTAAAGGTGCACCTCGATACTACCTAGAGACTAAACATCCGCCTGTAAGAAAGGTCAACCACCTGTTATATATGCTCCTGTGACACCTTAGAGTGCCTTGCCCAGAATGTGTCATGCATCCCCTTAAGTGTGAAATCGGGGTGGAACATATGCTACCTCCACAGCAATCCACGTATTGCCCAAACTTGTACCTTTCACCTTGCGCCCTGACCCAATGCCACCACTTAGAAGTCTCTCCCCTAATGTGCTGAGTCCCATCCAAAGATCTTAGGTGAGCTCCACGCAACTTGTTTTCATGCCCAGAGTGTCAAAGTGCAACAATCAAATCATTTGTGCCTACAAGCGATGTACCCTGCATGTGTCACTATACCAAACGCTCGTCGTATGTACTCAATGCGAACTAAGTCACTCCTCCTACTCGATAGCACAAACCAACACACTACAACACACCACCATGCATCTCCATGCCCACCTACAATCCTCTGCTCAACATTATACACTCCTACAAACCATTAGATGCCATTGCCTAAAGTTGAGACAGTACACATCGGTCCATACCCTACAGACATCACCACCTCCACATTCGCATCACCATACGCTCTAATGCATGGATTCTCCCTCCAAATCGTGCCTGAGGGACCCGAGAGGTGAATCTCCCTATTTACCGATAGAGATGCCACCACTGCTCTGCTTCTCTATGTCCCCTGTGCACCACATAATTGTGGATAATCCCCAACCCCATATAAGGCACTGTTTGGTGCCCTGCCAACGCCACCTCTTCTGACAATCTCCATCCCACGACCCCATGCACAACTAGCATACCCAGATGACCCATGGAGTCCCCTCACAAAATGACTGGCCACTGATGCTGATTGAAACTCCCGTAGCGAATGTATGTGCTCGACCATTGGGTAAACTATGCTACTGATTCCATATTCAATCTGCGTATCTGGTAAATGGTAGGTAGTCCCACTTGAAACCCAACGCCAACTTGGGCCTCCAAAATATTCTATGCTTGAACTCGCCTGCTAACCCTCACTTCATTCTATGATCAAATCCATATGTCTCGCCCACTCCTCTGGGTACCAACTCAGAATCTCTTGCCATCCAACCCCAAAGGAAGGATCAAAAGCACAAACTCTCGTACGTGGAGATAGCCCCCCATCCTGTGATTGTTGCCCCCTATGCAGTGGATGTCATCTCATCTCACTGATCTGGTCATCACATAAAATCGGTTTAAGTGATGTGGCCTCTCTCCCACCAAAGTGTAGAAGCAACCTACTAGTGCTACAAGCCCCATCTATGTATGTTTGAAGAGGGCTGCTCTGATCCTCCAATGTGCACTCTAGTTGTACCATTAGGGAATCCAACGTGAGTTAGATTGGCCGCTGACTCAACACAAACTGCTCTTATGCCTTCCAGCTCCTCATTTTGTTGTAGAATGGCCTTTCACACTATTGTGGCCTTCCTTTTCAATGCTAGAGGGTTGGCCTGGAACCGATGAAATTGTTGTAGGTGGCCATGATCTAATACCACTATATCTCCTAACACCTCATCAATGGTGGATATGTCTCCTAGCACCTCACCAATCTATTGTGTGATGCTAAAACCTAAAAACTTGGACACGGCCTAGACACCTCATCAATGGATGCCTCAACAACAGACGACACTTCCTCAACAGTGGACACCTCTGTGTCACCTGGCACCTCATCAACCAATGGCCCTATGGGTGTATGCTCTACTGTCTCCCTCAAGGTGTTAGTTGGAGCTATCAAAGGAATCTCCAACAAGGGTAACTCTTGTGTCACACTGCGTATATCTACGCCTTGCTCACAACCCTGCATGACCTCAGCCTCATGCTCAACCTCCTCCTCAGCGTCCTAATATCTAAATCCAGGCCTCCACCAGAAAAGGTGCCTCCTGGTCTCACCCTCTAACTATCCCTGTCCTACCTACTCCTTTTGAGGAGATCCGGTGTCCTGATTCTATCGACTTGCCCCACATGGTGTAGATGGCCGCACCCACATGGCCTTCACACATCTAGTGTATTTGTTGTAAGGACGAGGATGGATATGGTCCGACGCCCTCCTCAACCTAGCCAACCTCACATCGTTCCAGCGGATTCCACACCAAAATTCGTGCATAATAAATCTTCCTTGAACCATGGTTTTATCTATGGTTTCACCCATCACTGTGCATACATACCCAAATCTTCCATGATCTTGCTGGCTACCCCACAGTTGGCCAAGATCATGCTTCTATATCACTCTAATATTCCAAACTAGAAAAATACAGCAAATAATAGATTCATGAACTAAACTACAACAATAAAAATTTGAACAAGAGCACAAATCAGAAAACCCCAAAATCTGGGCAATCGTTTTGAGCCATTTTATTAATTATGCATGGAAAATCAAGTAAAATAGGACCAAGTCTACAAAACCTGGGCTTGCTACAACAAGAAACACAAAACCTAGGTGAGTGTGTAGGATCATGTGCTGAAATTGGCCCAAATTTGCAGCTCGAGCTTGCCCAGAAACTCTAATTCTGACTGCTAAATGGAACTGGTCATCCTACTCAAAATGACACCCATAATGCTCTGAAATTGTAACTGTGAGCTCTTCTCCTCAAACTTGAAAATACCCAGAAAAGGTTTGGCCTATCTCTAAGCTAAAATCAAACCCACAAAGTGATGCAACTTACCTAGCTAACTAGCAATTCGCCCTATTATAAGAATGAGCACTTCAGCACCGACTATTGCCTGGAAAATTATATAAGATTAGTTGTAGACTCCTCTCAATAAATGCATAAAAACCCAAAAAGGGTTTGGGTTGAATCCACTGACCCCCGATGACCCCGAATAGTGCAAATTGCCCAATTTGGCTAGAAAACGTCCCACAATATTGATACTACTGAATTAACCCCAAACCCACCACTGGAAATCTCTCCCAACTCTAGCTAAATTTTCCCCTAAGGAATTCCTCTACCTCTATTTATCTAGCCCTTGTGCAAGCCTTCCTGGAGATCCTTGCGCACTTACAAAAATATAGAATTTCGGACCCAATAATTCTCTCAAACTCAACTTTCCTATTCACCACAAAATCTCCAGCTAAATTAGGGGAAACCCCCCACAAATCCTTTGTTGTTCTACTCCTCCATAACTAATCTCCCCATAAGCAATTCGAACCAATTATGCACCCTGGAAGAAATACGTACCAGCTGAAATAACTTGCAAATAAACCCAATGTAAACTCTAAATTGAGCTCCCCACATTGCCTCTCTATGGAGACACTCAAATTTCTCCAAAATGCGGGTGGAACTCCCAGTAAGAAATTCCTTGTGCTGAACAACACAGTTGTCTTGGCTAAGAAACTCAAGTGAACTAATGTTAAATTGTCCAATGATCAAAGATACCCAATGGAAGTATCCAAGATCTGTTTATAGTTATTGGCCCTCTCTCCCATGGTGGTCCCCACCTTCATTATTTCGCACCCCTTCCTTTCTCTCTCTCTTCTAACTAGTGCAAGATGTCTCTTGGGTTGAATTTTCTCTCCTTTTGGTCTGCACTCTCCACTAAGGCCATGATTTTCCTTTTTCCTCCTAAGTCTCAATGTTGTAAATGTTTCCCTTTATCCCAAAATCATCTCTAATGCAGAAAGTTAAAATTGGGGATATTACAGAGAACCATGCATTGTTATAAGGAGCCATTGATGAGGAGAAGGTATCCAACCTAAGTCATTGGATCCTCCCCTCTAACCAAATAATGGAGACTTCGATAATCAAGCTCATACAATTTTGATGAAGAGTGACTTCAGGCATATCATCCTCATCATCGTCCTTGGAAACATGCGAGGAGAGATATGATGAAGAAGGTGAAGGATAGATAAGATCATCGTCAGTGTCATATATTATATCATTTTCAAAACCAGTGAAGATAATATCAGCGATATATCGCCGAATATCGGAAATGTCGCGATATTTTCGGCAAGCCGAAATATCGCTGAGAAAATATCGCGATATTTTGGCTTCCGAAAATATCGCCGAGCGTGTTTTGCCACAGCTAGAAAAAGGAAAAATCATTTTTTTTTCTTCATTTTTGTTTCTGAGTGTTGAAGAAGGAAGGGGAAGAGTTTTGTGGTGGTTGTCAAGGAGGGTTTGAGGATCAAACAATGATTATCACCACCAACTAAGATTTTTTTGTGGATCAAAGATTGAAGAATAGTGAGACAAACTTCATTTCTTCCATTAACAGGTATGTTCTTAAAAACCCCTATGTTAATGATTTTTTCATAGATTTAGGGTCATGCTTGCTTGCCTCTTTTCCTAAAAACATTTTGTTTCTTTTTTTTTTTTCCATTTGCTATGATTTTCATGCCCATGAACCAATGCAAGGGTTTTCTCCATATTTGGACAACAAGCTTCATTTTTTTCAACTTTCTTATGCACCCTCTCATTGCCATTTTTCATTCACATTGCAAAATGAAAATAATGTAGTAATTTTTTTTAAATGAAGTGGTTATTACTTATCATTTTTGTGTTGGGGGGTTTAATGCCAATTTTTTGTTTTTTTTGTGCCCTAGGTTTGAATTAATTCACTACAAATGTCAAATAGGCCAAAAGTCTTGGACCCATTTTGGGAGTATGGGGAGGCTATTGGTGGGGCAAATCAGGCATATATATCATGCAAATTGTGTGGGACCAAGATGTCAGGAGGGGTTACACGATTGAAATACCATCTAGCCAGACTCTCTGTACATGATGCAGATGTAATGCCTTGTATGGTTTCTAGTGCAGAGGTTATACAAAAAGCTCGTGAAGCAATTGCTGAACAAGACAGAAAGAAAGCTGCTAGGGAGAGGCCAATGGTCTCAGATAGATAGCTGCTAGTTTTATTTGTTTTGCAACTTTTGCTACATATAAGTTTATAACTCATGACGATGAAATACTTTTAAAGTTTTATATATGTGATGTTATTTTGTTTGAGTCCTTGATTGGACAATTATTAGGGATCAACAGGATATGTGATGTTATTTTGATTGAGTCCTTGATTGGACAATTATCAGGGATCAGCAGGGTTTGGTATCGCCTTTGAAGTTTGATGTATCATTTATATTTGACATCATATATATCAGTGCCTTCTTCATATTTATGTGCCAATGTGTTTAGTTCACGTTGTTATTGCTTTTTATGTTTAGAAATCTGAAAAAAATGAATATATTATGCATTTTTTATGCTTGCTGATATTTTCACCGATATTGCCGATAAGATATTTTCCGGACCCTCGCTGATATTTTTTTGATATCGATATTTTCAACACTAGTCAAAACAATGACCAATATCCCATTTTCCTTCTTCTATATGTAGGAATTCAAAAATGTCAACATCATGCAGATCCCATGGAGCCATTTCCTTGTGTTTCTAATTCCAACCAAAAGGGGAATCACCATGGTGAATTCAAAATGCCTTGAGAGATGCTTGCTTCTCTATATAAGCATTGACCTTGATGTTCAGTGAATAACAAGGTCTTCATTCTTCCAATGGAGTAAGGATTCTATATTTTCGTATGGGGACAAAACACATGCTTTATGTCCCCAACAATGACACCAAAATGTTACCACAAAATCTACCAGGTATTAGAGATGGAAACCCTACAGACAAAAACTAGATAAAGTGCTAACAGTGGGGTAGAGGTCTAATGTCACCTCAGCCAAAACCCCCTTCTCTTAACAGACTTTCACCAATGGGAGGAGTCTCAGTAGGAAGGAGATCACTTAAAATAAATATGCTAGGTATAAGGTACAAAGTGATCAAGCTAGAGTTCATTGAAGAGAAAGACTCAATAATGGTTCAAGGCATCAGAGAAGCAAAACACTCTCAAATAAAAGTCCTAGAAAAGAAAAGAAAATCTGTATTGAAAAGAAAATATATTCTAAGATGCAAGTTTAATCTACCATGCAATCTACTCCAGCATGAGAACAATAAAATGATGATATTAGCTATGCAAAAGAGATATGCAATGAACCTACACTATCATGCACATTAACACATTATGAAAGGGCTAAGTGTAGTCATATATCCAACGTAACCAACATATCATTAGATAAATATAAAACACTTGCCCTTATGAACCATCATGGGGTAGGGAAACAAAATATCACATCCTCCTTGGCAAGATTGAATTGATGAATAGTACGAGTGGGAGTTGGGAAAATAAGAGAACCATGTATTGTGATAAGGAGTCATTTCTAAAGAGAAGGAATCCAACCTAAGCCATTGGATCCTCCCTTCCAACCAAAGAATGGAGATTTCGACAATCAAGCTCATAAACGTTTGATGAAGAGTGACTTCAGGAATATCATCCTCATCATTGTCCTTGGAAACATGCTGTGAGAGATATGATGAGGAAGATGAAGGACAGATAATATCATCATCAGTGTCATATATTGGATCATTGTCAAAATGATGACAAATATCCCATTTTCCTTCTTCTATATGTAGGAATTCAGAAATGTCAACATCATGCAGATCCCAAGGAGCCATTTCCTTGAGTTTCACATTACAACCAAAAGGGGAGTCGCTAGGGTGAATTCAAAATGCCTTGAGAGATGCTTGCTTCACTCTAAAAACATTGACTTTGAGTTTCAATGAAGAACAAGGACTTCGTTCTACAATGGAGTCACCAAATAGGGATTTTATATTGTCATATGGGGACAAGACACATGCTTCATGTCTCCAACACTGGTGCCAAAATGTTACCACAAAATCTAGCAAGCCTTGAAGAGGGAAACCCTACAAGACAAAAACTATATAAAGCGATAACAATGGGCTAGAGGTCCAATGTCACCTCAGCCAAACCCCCTGCTCTTTATGGAGTTTCACTGATGGGAGGAGTCTCGGTAGGAAGGAGATCACTTAAATTAAATATGATAGGTATAATGCACAAAGTGATCAAGCTAGAGCTCATTCAAGAGAGAGACTCAATAATAGTTCAAGGCTTCAAAGAAGAAAATTTCTCTCAATGAAAAACGCTAGAAAAGAAGGATCAAGACCTAGGTTTTTCATATATTTTTATGGTGGTAGGGATTCACAAGGTCAAGGCCCGAGGGAAAGGGTTTCTTACAATGATATTGAACTAATCCAAGGCTCATGAAACCCTCAAGAATTCCTCAAGTTGAGAGGAAAAGAGACTAGGGTTTTCCTCTTGGAGCGACACCTAGGACAAGAGATTTTATGGATGAGATTTAAGTGAATTCCCACCAAATTGATAGGTTAGGTGGCCTAGAGCTATCTCTTGATGTTTAGCATCTCAAATCATCAAAAAGCCTCCTCCATAAAATTTCGCTACAAGCGCTAGACTTTTGCCCTAGTCTTAAAAGGACCAATTTTAAGGTGAGAGATTTATGGAGAAAATTTTGAGATTATCACCAAAGACTTGGAATAGTACCTTTTTCTTTAGGAATATGGATTCAAGGATGTAATAGATAAGCCAAATTTGTTTCCGAGGCCGAAATTTGATGCCCTAGGTATCAAAATTCTAGCATTTACCCACTCAATGATAAATTGAGTTTGATGGAGAGTTATAAGAATTCCTCCACTAGTAACATTCTTTACATGCTATACAATGAGTAACATATGCAATTCTCAACTAGATAGGTTTCCAAAAATTATCTTCAACAAATTAGGGCACAAATGAGCATAATCTAGAAGCAACAATTCCATACATTAGACATATTCAAAATGATAAACTTCAACAATAGGCACTTACAAGATAACATGTAGTATATCCATCCATTCACCAAAGAAATAGCTCCAAAGACAATCTAAAATAGCTTCCAAACATCAAAATGCATTCCAAGAATCTCTAATAGCCAATAAGGAACAAGTGTGAATTGTCTTATGAGGTCTGAATTCTCCAAATGATCATGATGAGAGTCAAATGAGCTCTCTCTTATTTATATGTGTCTTGTGATCTCTAATTTACCCTAAGAGCCCCTCAAATTGTAAAACAATGGGCTTGATACTAAGTGAGGTTACAAGCCAACCTCATAACCAATGCAAAAAATAAAAGTTAGCCCACAAAGGAGGTCGAATTGTTGACGTCATCAATGTGTGGGCCTCTTCGAGGCATACGTTAGGCTCCTCAAGTGGCATGTTGAGTGAAGAGGGATCTAATAATAAATTATAATCCTATAGGTGTTGGCCCCTAGATCTTCATGCAAATCATCGTGTGGGCCCCACTTTTGTGTTTGGAGCAAAAAATGGGTCTCATGGGTCTCTTGGTGATA
Source organism: Pinus tabuliformis (assembly GCA_031772625.1). Lineage (NCBI taxonomy): Eukaryota > Viridiplantae > Streptophyta > Pinopsida > Pinales > Pinaceae > Pinus > Pinus tabuliformis. The sequence continues at coordinate 340,516,661 of CM062804.1, read as the reverse complement.
GAATAGGCTAGTTCTGCTCCAACGTTAAGGGATCAAAGAATGGGGCTAGCCCTCCCATGTCTCAAGGGGTGAGACAAACATCAACTGGGCCTCAGATCAGCTGCCACAACTTATATGTAACACTAAGCCGGCTGGAGGCACACTGATCCAAGTGCATTATCTCATCAATATTGTGGGATAAAACACAAACTATTGGGGTCTTGTAGGTTCCCATGGAATCCAATGATGCTCTGCAAGTGATAGGAGTCCCATGGAGCTCAACACTTCACCAATAGGGTGGCATAATGCTCCTCTAGTGGACTTGGGCCCCAGTTAAGTTTCCCAGCCCATGATGGAAACCACCTTCCAATCACGCACAATGTCCAATGTTGCATCTTCACCATTAGGTACAATTGTGAAATTCCCATTTAGCAATTATTGCTAAGGGAAAATATATTTTTTGTACAATTTTGACAATTTGGGTTCTAACTTAGGAGAAGTGGGTTGGAGGACCCCACTTCCAATTTTTAGTTGATGGTGGAACTCACACTATGTAAAAAGGAAAAATAAAACTCTTAGTGGAATGTAGGGGCCACCAAGGAGGAAATACGCTCCACTTGGGAAATTCGAGCTACTTGGGAAGGAAGGGAGTTCAATGATGGGACCCACATGAGGAGGAGGCAACCAAGGTTAAATAGAAGGGGCTCACTTCAGTTTGGGGCTTTTGACATTTTTGACAATTACTTGCATCTAGCACGCTTGAGTTGTTTAGCCGAGTCTGCACCCGAGATTCTCAAGCGAGTTTCTCACCCCTTGCTTCGGTGGACTTTGAGTGCCAACCCAAGGAGGGAATTCTTATCTATTGTGAGCCGGTTCAGCATTGTCACAGGGATTTCGTTGGGGCTCATTGCTGCTTTCTAGGCGTAGTAGGGAGTACGAATTGCACTTGGGGAGATCAGCAACAGCAGCTGATTCGTGGAGGATTCTAGAGGAAGCATTTCATCATCTATGATTGGAGGTTTTGGGGAAGGACAACAACTATTTTGGGGGAGAGCCCTTGCTGCTACAGCGTGCCATTTTGGTGACTACATGGGCCTGCACAGTGAGAACTTGTTGGGAACATGTAGGAGTTAGGGAGCTATCTTAGGGAGATGATTTGAGTTGGGGCATTTACGGAGTCATCCAGAGCAGTGAAGACCAACATTTTGGCATCATTTTTGAGGTTTGTAGCAGAGATTTTCTAGGAGGACCATAATTTCTAGTTAGTTTGGAGGTCGTGGTAATTAGGGGTCAATTTCGGGGGGTCGGAACTAGACCAAACCCTTTCTGGGTTTTGGAGGGTTATTTGAGAGGAGCTCGGTGTTAATTTCCTGGAATTTTCTGAGCACCAAAAGGGGGGCAAACATCAGAATATTTGCATTAGACAATGTAGTTTCTCTAGGGCAATGCAGGGCATAGCAGAGGATACACTTTCCAGCATCTTGGCATTGCACTATTCCACCTGGGGCTTGTCTATCTTTCCTTTTTGGCAAGCCCAAGTGCAATCAAATCAAACCCCCATTGTAATACAATTTTATTTAACAAAATGGCTCAACTGAGAGTTTATTTTGATGGAGGTTTTGTGCTAGATCATTGTTACCCACCAAAATGAATAACATTATAGGAGGAAACTTTTCTCCTATCCTTAACAGTCGGTCAGTCAGCCATGTAGCCAACAATCCCTGACAACCACCACTAGCTAATTATCTTCTATATATCTCTGCCACTTACATCAACCATATGCTTCTCACCCATCCAGCATGAGAAAATGGACGAAGGTGGGATTCCTATCAAAAGGTACTTTAATCATTTTGAAATCGAATGCTTATGCTTAGTTTTTTGTGGGAATTTGATATGGATTATTGAGTTACCTCGAAGAAGGATGGGTTTTGACCATGATATTGTTCTCTCACCTTATATGGGGGGTTAAAATTTGAACCTATTCCAGTGAGACCTACCCTAATGGCCCAATGGATTTAGGAGGGGCATTACTTGGGAAGCCTTGATTGAGATAACATCGTTTCATTCCCTACATAATACTTAACACTTTCCCTCATACATTACTAACCCTTATCTCACATCGATTCTTTGGATTCAACTAACCATTGGTTCTCTAGGATTTGGCACCCATACATCGACATACCCAGGTATGTTTCGAAAATTTTCCCTAGGAGGTTGATGCAACTAAAAGAAACAAAAAAATCATATTATGGCCACAATAAAAATAAAAGAAAGAATATCAAAATGAAAAATATAGCCACCGACATACACATTAGCACATGGGTAAAATCCTAACATGAGCTCTACATCACTCATTATGGCCATCACCAAGTTCCTAAGCACATGTAGCTCCATTACATCGTAAAATGGAAACCTTGCATGTCCCAACCTCGATGAGTGATAAATTGACTCATCATTAAGGCGTAATACAACTTCTGTATCATTCAAAGCAAGCTCTAACCCTTGATTTATGAGTAGTAATACAAAAAAAAATCAAGAAAAAGTAAAAGCCACACAAAAGGGGTGGAAAAACAAAGGTCGAGATAGTAGCACATGCATCCATGATCACTCGCTCCTCACATCTACACACTCAGGATGTGGATCCCCATCAACTGGTCCCTTTGACCATGAAACTTGGCCATTAACTCTTCTGCCTCCATACCATCATTATTATTCACTAACACCTATCAATTGAAGGGTGGATTGAGAAAATGTTACTTCCACTTAGGGGTTGGAAACACCTAATAAGGTTTTCTTTTAGCCACTTCTACCTAGAGAGGAAATACCATTGTAAGCTGAATGCTCTGATTTTGGAAGGGAATCCTTATTTGAAGTATTCAATAGCCATTAAATTCAAGCTTGGTTCACTTAGATTCAATAATGATTTTTGTCCCTAATTACTAGTTTCTTTCACTAGAATCTATGTTGTGATTGTTAGGTGGTTCAACAACCCATGTCTAGGGCACCTTTCCACATGTACCCAAGCCATTAGAGAAGTATATTGGCACAATCATGTGAAGTGTTAAGACTGTTGGGCCTCCCACTAGCACCAACACATCACGCATGTACCAGAGTACTCCTTGCATCTAGACACTATGCCTCTTTGCACTAGATTTGATGATTCTTCGGGATGACACACCTAGACCCAACATGCCCCCATGCCAGTCTTAGCACCTTATGAGGGATGATAGTTGATTCAAGATCCATATGATGATGGTCTCACCTTCAGATACTTGGGAGGGTTGGTAGCACCTAGAAAGCCCTCAACGTTGGAGCAGAGATGGACGCTTTTCACTTTGGACTCCTCATAGCATTTGGAGATGCCACTTGGAGCCTATTTCATGCGTTACATCAATCCTAGAGTGCTAGCGGCTCACACGTAGGAGTTATTTTTCACTTATGATCAAAATCTAATGGGTTGGCTTGTAAGCTAAGGGTTTACTATGATTTAACTTATTATTAGCGGCTTTTAGGCTAATATTATGACTCATCCTCCTAATATAAATAAAGGACAAGATCTTCCATTTGGATCATCCTCACTTGGACTAATTTAGCCTATGTTGGAGAATTTCAGCCCTTTTGTATCTTTGGAGAGATGTGATTTATGGAGCGTTTGTCCATTGGAGCTAAATTCTTGTCTTTGGAAAAGTTATCTTCGATCAATGAAAGGATTGTACATGCATAATATCTTGTAAGTGAGCTTTATTATGGATAAATTTCTGATTTGTTGTCTAATATATGGAATGTATTGATGATCTAGGGTTTTTTTAGTGTACAATTGTTATTGAAGATAAATTGTATAGAAGATAGACCTCATCATTGCATGCATTACTCATGTATAATATATGAATGACAACCCCCTCTGTGAATCTTTAAATTAGCTCTCAAAGTGAATATTGATCCCCCACAAAAGAAATAGTTAGGGTTTTGTTGCTAGGGTATCAAAATATCCTGACTCCTTTGCAAGGATTAACCAATATTTAACATCCATAGAATCCATCCAACCAAGGACTAGCCATTTTCCTTTTCTAATAGGTGATCAACCTTTATCTTATCCACAAATTGAGTTTTTCTCTCCTTATCTCTCTGTTTTCATCCCTCTTAAGGACAAACAACCTCATCTAGGGCTTAGTGAAAATTTGACTAGGAAAGGGGTTTTGGACATTGGAAGGATTCAACATCAAGAGTAGAAGTGGTTGCCTCAAAATCATTCCTTTTTATGGCTAATCTCTGCATTTTTTTTCCATATTTTCTATTGTCCTAGCTATTTTATCCTAGGAGAGACCCTAGTTTGGTTGATCTTCAACTTGAGGTCTTCTTGAAGGTTTCACGTTCCATTATCTTGTTAGAATAAATTGTCGAAAACCTTTTCTTGGTACCTTGACCTTAGGCAATTCCATTCTATGCACTATAACTGAATTCCTAGGTTTAGCGTGCCCCTTGATTGGCCTCTCTAATGGACGTGAATTTTCTCTTCCTCATTGTTTAGGCCTTGTACTAAGGTTGTGACATCCTTTGGAAGCCTATCATGTCACCTTCAACCTATAAGCCTAGAATATCTCTTATAGGTGACCTTATACTAAGACTTCTCCCATTTGTGAAAATACATAAAGAGAAAGGGGTAGTGGTTGTGGTGATAGTGGGCCACTACCTTACTATTGTCGCTTGGTCTAGCGTTTTACTTGTAGGATACCCCTCTATAAGACTTGAGAAATTTTGCAGCAACATGCAGCAAAATATCCTTACTACTTTGCAACATTTAACCAATCTATCACTCCCATAAACTCCAACAACCCAAGGACTAGGAACTGGCCTTGTCAATTTGGTGATTAAGTGTCATTTTACCCATAAGTTTGATTTTCGCTTTTTTTCTTAAATTCATCCCTCTTAAGGATAATCGGCCAAGATAGGGCTTGGTGTGAATCAACCTAGAAGTGTAAATTGAGCTTGTGGAAGGATTCAACATTGAGGGAAGAATAGGTTGCCTCAAAAGCAACCTCTCCTGGTAGCCAATCTCTCCATTCCAAGCTCTAATTCCCTCACCCTAGGAAAATTTTCCCTAATGAAACCCTAATTTTTATAAGCTTCCACTTGAGGGATTTGTGAAGGTTTCTTATGCCATTGGCTTGCTAATATTCATTATATGGATACCTTTTCTTGGCATAGTGGAATTATGATATTCCATTTCTCTAGATATTTCCCAAACCCAAAGTATAGTGTGCCCTAATTTGGCCTTTCTATAGGATGTGAGTTGCCTTTCTTTCCTCAATTGAGCCTTGTACTTAGGAAGAGCCATCCTCTATAATCCTCTTGTGTCACCTTGAACCTTGAACCTAGAATATCTCTCATAGGTAACCTATCTAATAAGAAGTCTCCCATTAGTGAAATTCCATAAAGAGCAGGGGGTAGTGGTTATGGTGATCGTGGGCTAGACCTCATTGTTGTCACTTGGTCCAGTACTTGTCTTGTAGGGTACCCATCTACAATACATGCTATAATTTGAGGCAACATTTTTGGCACACTTGCTAGAGAGGAATTCAATCAACCACCCCATAATTTGAAGATTTAGTCTATATGTCTTTGAAGATAATACCTCTAATGAGAAGACAAATCCTCTTCTGGCAGCTCCTCAATCAAACCCTATTTAATCCCTTAAGAGTTCTTTCAACGAAACCATAGCTCCAAGAAAGAGAAGGACTACAAAGAAGGCTCTTGAGGTTAATAATCCTTGCATTAATCTTGATCATCCTATGGTTAGGAATATTTTTGGTGATAATATGACCCCTACCATAACTATGGATAAACCATGGATTATTGTTTCCTTCAAGCCTTTGGATTTGAGTAGCCACCCTAATGCTCCACATCCTTTACCTGATAAATATCATGAGTGGATACTTAGATTCAATGGCATTGATGTTATCACTGTTGAAAAATGTATACATGATTTCTATTGGGTAGTGAGTGTTAGGCTTATAATGGAAGAAGATATTGTCATGATGTTATTTTAGCTCACATTTGATGGGAGTTCTCGAGGTCACTATCTTAGTTTTCCTCAAGGTGGCATTCCCAATTAGGATACCTTTCATGATGCATTCAAAACAAGATGGGCTTCGACATTAGATGGATGTCTTCTCCTTGAGGGATTCCTTAGAACCACAAAAAATGAGAAAGAAACTCTGAAGGAATTCACTCAAAGATTTGGTAACCTCCTTAGAGAGATACATAATAGATTGATACCTTTGATGATGTTATTCTTGATAGATATATTAGATCTTTCCATGGACATTTGACCTATTACCTTAGGGATAATAACCCCAAGGACTTATCAGAGGCTAAGAAGATCATTGTTGAAGTTGAGAAGAATGTGAATGCTTCAAAAATTGATCGGTTTAACTATCCTAGAGTTAGGATCGATCCTAAGACCAAATCTAGCTCTTAGGTTGATCCAGTCATGCAATAATTTTCTCAAAAGTTTGAAAATATCACTAGTGAGTTTATCCAAGGTCAAAAGACAGTAATGAACAAAATTCTCATGATAGAGGGAAAAGGAATCTCAACCTAGTTTTCCTCCTAAAGCTCAATTCATTAAGGACACGTCCTTCAATAGAAAGACTACTGACGGAGACCATACCACTCAACAAAGTGTTCCAAACACCCTTGCCCCAATCAAATTGGTTGGAAAAGAAGAGTCCCCTTGGTGCCAACCTTATAAAGAGCCTCAAGAAGATAGTCCTTATAATCAAGAAAATGAGGATGAAAATCCTGAGCACATGAATATAGTAAATTCTAGTGCTCCTTTCAATACCTTGCTTGGGGACACCTATTTTCGCCTAGAGCCCAACCAAGTATATAATGCTACCAATAGTGATTAAGTTGAACCTATGCTAGCAACTAAAAACAGTCGAAATTTAAGCGTCTCCAATATTCTAGAACAAACAATGATCAACCCCAAGAAAGCACTAAGTGCAGCCTCAAAACAAACTTAAGCGAAAACCTAAAAATAATGATATTACAATAGATGTTGACATGACTAATGTTTTGGAGAAGGTGAATATGCAAGTCCCCCTTATAGAGATGGCTAAGCTTCCTCCCCAAAGGAAGCAAATAAGGAAGGCTTTGGGTTCCGAATATAAGCCCGATGACACTCTCGTCATTTTGAAAAATATGACCTTTGATAAGAAAAATGAAGGTCGTGCCCTTTTTATTGTCCCTAGTGATTGATATTATAATAATTCATAACTACATGCTTGGTTCAGGTGCCTTTTTCAATGTCATGCCATGGTCATGCATCAATTAGAAATGAACATCACTATGTCATATGAGAATTTTAGTGGTTTTGACTCTAAGTCTATTCTTGTGCATAGTCTCATTAAATATTTGAAGGCAATTTGGCAACGAACAATGACATTACTCTATTAATGGATTTTCTAGTCATTGATGTGGTAGATGCCTAGGGCATGTTATTATCAACAAAATGGTGTTTTTCAATAGGTGGACAATTCAAAATGGATCTTTCTTATACCCATCGTCTTCTTCCACTCCACCATCCACTGTTGAGCATGCTTCTTCTTCTATTTTTTACTAGGATTATGATGATAAGGATGAAGATTGATGACTACTAGTTGTTATTGTTTACTTTGAACTAGATTGAGCTCATGCTTTATTTCTATATGTGTTCATTGTCCACAATTTGATACTTCTTGATCTAACATTGTGCTTGTTTCCTCATATATAAAGGCTAATTTTGGATATATATTTATAATAAACCTTGTTTATCAAGGTTGTTTTTGGATATTACTACTTTCATTATGTGATCATTCATGAGTAAATGTGATGTTCGTATGTTTCATCGTCATGTATAATTGATATACTTATAGTTTATGCAATGACATTGGACAATGTAATCATAATGTAATAATGTATCATGTATGATTTATGATTGCACATAACATTTCTTAAATGTCCTAACATATATATATATATATATATATATATATATATATATATATATATATATATATAGATCGCATTTCCCCATCTCCCAAATTTAGGGGGTCACGTTTCGCACCGTACCCATTTCAGAAACTCATACATGTTTCCTCGTATCATGCAACTTAGTCCAAATGAAACAAGTTGTTTAAAAATGTAAACAATGTGTATGGGAAGTGACTCAAGGTTGTTATTGGGGAACACATCTTTCAAATTTTCAATATCTATTGCTTTGCAAGAATTAAACTGAATTAAGTTTAAACAGCTATCTAAGTACCACATGGTTAATGAAAGCAACATGCATGAGTTATAAATGTGATTGAGATTGGGCATGGGGAAATGGTTAGGAACATTATGAACAAACCATAAGTAAACCAGCTATTAGGATAAAAGATAATACAAGGGAACGTTTTAGGAAGGAAGATTCATCAGAAGAACTTAGAATTTAGTTTTCAATCTAAGAATACTCACTAATTCTTCGTTTCTTCATACCTATGTGCGAAGCAAACTCCTCCCTTACAAGATATCTCTTTGACATATAATCGTTTACCTCTAGGTATGTTTACATGGAAAAATCCTAGGTTATAACATTCTTTAGGACTGATCTTGTAAATAACCTGGAAAAAATAATAACAAGAAAGTTTGAAACTAGAACTCTTCCTTTCTTTCCCTCAATTCTTGTGTGTAAATCAATTAGACACATTTCTAAAAAATGAGTACTCTCTTGTCAAGTTTCTGTGTTCCAAATAAATCTAAATTTGGACCATTAAGGTAATTTTGAGCTATAAAATGAGTCTCTTAAGAAAATAATAAAATAATAGTTAAAATAATAGAATAAGAGTTATCAATTTTTAAAGGAAGAGGAAAAAAATATTTTTTATTGTATTTTTACTTATCTCTTTATAGGCTTACTCATATGTAAAGTGTAAGAACTATTGGATGTGGAAATTATTTGGATGCGAAATTAAATTTCGAATTCAAGGAGTATCCACTCTTCAAAATTTAGTAACTATTGGATGTGGAAATTCTTTGGATGCGAAATTAAATTTTGGATTTGAGGAGTACCCATTCTTCATAATTTAGTAGACTTGCACTAAAAACTTTCAAAATTTCTGAAAAACGTGTTTTTTAATTCTGCATCCAAAGGATGCCTACACTTGACATTTGAGTAAACCTATAAGGAGATAAACCAAAAATACAATTGAAAAAAGTAGTATTAGGAGAATTTTGACATCTAAAATGGGCCTCGTTTTTAAAGAAAAATAAAGAAAAATATTTTTTCTTATTGTGTTTTCAGTTGATCCTTATACGTTTATTCAAATGTCGAGTGTAGGGACCCGTTGGATGTGAAATTGAATTTCACATCCAATGAGTACCCAATTTGCATACTTTTGAGTAGATTCGCACCGGAAAAAGAATGAAAATACATTAAAAAAAATGTGTTCTCTCATTGTATTTTCAATTTTTTTCGTGTGCGTTTACTCAAAGTATTCTTATTGGGTAATCGTTGGATGTGGAACTCAATTCTGTATCCGACGGGTCCTACATTCAACAATTGAGTAAACCTATAAAGAAATAATCCAAAAATACAATAAAGAAAAAAAGTTTTCACCTTTTCCTTACTAAATATTTAACCCTAGGGATGACATCATCATCCTTAATATTATTTGTTCCCTTAAATTTAATATTGTTAGTATATTTTTTGTTCTGAGACCCATTTTTTAAATCAAAATTCTCTTAATGTTTTTTCTTTTTCTTCCAAAATATTTACCCATGGAGATGGCAACATCATCTTGAATCTTACTGGTCATTTTAAATCTGATTTTGTTAATACAAGTTTTGTTTTGAGGCTCATTTTTTACCTCAAAATTCCCCAAATAAATAATCCTTGAAACATCCAATCAGAGAGTGTTAGTATGCCCAATTCTCTCCAGTTTCTCCAAAAGTTTCTACTATCCTAACAATAACAAGAATTTTGTCAATTGTTTTCTATATGAAAGTTTATTAATACCCAAATCATCCTAGAATAGGAATTATCTCCTACAAACCTCTTTCCTATGTCTGCTTATGTTGCAACAATTTACAAGGCTAACTACATTTCTAGTAATATGAACATTAAGTTGAATGAAACCCAAAAATTTGCAGGGAAACAATTAAATTTGAATTGAGCATACATATATCCATATACATTATGAATTTTCTAATACCATAGATCAACTCAATTACATAGTGAACACACACATACAGATCAGTAAGGTTCTTCCAACTTCCAATGAAGTCTGGTATTCCTCCAGTGAATTGATTATCAGAAGCCCATCTGGATCACAAAACCAAAAAAATGTTATCCAAATACAATCGTCTTAATTTATATTTCGTAACAATTTTCCAATGTATGAAACTCATTTTGTGGGTTGTACCAAAAAAATAAGAACAACAGAGTACTACTGTCAAGAATAGTAGCAATTAAAACTCACAGAATTTTCAAGCTTTGAAGATTTCGAAATGACAATGGTATCTCTCCACTTACTCCTGCACTAAAAATGTACCTGTTTGGTAAAAATAGAGAACAAAATTCAACTTAGGAATATTTGGAATGATTTCTAGCCATCTATCTAATGACAAGTGTGTGACAAGCACAAGGCATAATTTGGATAAATTTTGCTTCCCTCCACTCATGAGAATCTAACAGTGATCACAATAGAAAAATAGGAATATGTTGGCAAGTCACTAATCATTCGCGCACCAACACAAAATATAGGCATTCAATTAACTTATATTGACAATAACCCAATCAAGTAACTCACTTTCCAAGCAATAGGAAATATATCTTCGGAATGACAATGACCTGATCCAGTGATCTTCATTAAAACATTTATTATTCTTGTGAAATATATCTTAAATGGATGCATCATTACATGTAATAGAGTTTCATTTCTTATGCCTTTGAGAGTGGAAAAGTAACATTTCATTTTCCATTCATTGGATTAAGTCGATTATATCACATATTAATACATAAATTTAGAATAAATATATTAGCAACAAATATAGAGCTTTACATAATAAACATCCTTATATAGAATGGTAGACTACTTCCATAAAATCGAAATTTTCTACCGCCCAAAGCTTGTACATGGTGATTTATGATTGAATTATATGGATTGGTGTTTTATTAAATCCATAAAGCTCTGAATTTCTTCCTATTATGCTTATCATCTAAGATACCTACCATAATAAAAACCCAAAACAATGCAACGGAGGTGGACTAGAGGAAAGTCGAAATATATGATCATACCATGATCAGAAATACATATAACAGAAAGGTGATAACATATGATCAAGAAAATAAGTCCATCCATTCATGGAATTTCTTATAAAAGAAAAATTAGAGACGATAAAGCAACAAATATAAGGAATGAAGTTGTCAAAAGATAAGAACCAATTATATAATGTGAACTAAAATGATAGAAAGAAAAATATAATTATACTCTCCCCTGGCCAAATATTATTAATATAACTAGGCTTTTGATATGTTTGATATAGCAATGGAATTCAAGAAGCATTGCCAATTTAAGAAATATAAATTAGAAATGATATTTTAGCGATGGCACTAACAATGTAAATCAACTAATTATGCCTAAGCTAAATTTAAGGAACCATTCATTCTTGGCATCCTTTCAGTACTAGGCTTTAGAAATTATTATATTAAGGAAATCAACACCCTTTTTTCTCGTTCTTGGGATGCTTTTAGTACTAAGCTTTAGAATTTGTTTTATCAAGGAATTCAACATCCTTTTTTCTTGCACACTAACTTCTATCTTCTAATGTGCCTATTGTCTCAAAATCTAGCAGGTCTTCTAAAAGGGCACCCTACAAGACAAAACACTAGACTAAGTGACAACAATGAGGTGTGGCCCACTATCACCACAACCACTACCCCTTGCTCTTTATGGAATTTCACCAATGGGAGGCTTCCCATTAGAGATGTCATCTATGAAAGATATGTTAGGTTCAAGTTTCAAGGTTACAAATGGCTTATAGAGGATGACTCTTCTTAACGACAAAACTCATTAAGCAAGAAAAAGGGAACCCGCATCCTATATCAAGACCAAATTAAGACTCAATTCACCTAGGGCTTGAGATATAGCAAGGAAAATGGATTATCCTAGAGTCAAGAGGCTAAGAAAAGGTTTCCCCACAATGAATACTAGCAAGAAAACAAGAAAAGGAACCTCCAATAAGCCCTTAAGTTGAAGCTTCGGAAACTAGGGTTTTCCTAGGGCAAGAGAATCAGGCCTTGAAATGTAAAAAATGTCCAGTAAATGAAGATTATTTTGAGGCAAACAAATCTTCCCCCAATTCTAAATCTCTCCACAAGCCAAAATTCTCCTTCTAAACAAATTCACACCAAGGCCTAGATGACGACTTATCCTTAAGAGTGCCAAAATCATAAATAAGAGAGCAAAATTTAGTTTAGGGATGCAATTATGTGTGATCACCAATTTGAAAAGGCTATTTCCTAGTCCTTGGGATGATGGAGTGTATGGAGGTGAAGTATTGGCTACATTTTGTGAAGAAGGGAATCTTGATGCCCTAGATCAAAACCCTAGCTATTATCTTTGTGAGGGATCAAGGTCACTTGGAGACCTAGTTTAAAGTTTCACTAAGGGGATTGCCATTCACATTTCATACATAACCAATGTATACAATGATGATATCTAGATTCTATACAATTAATCTTCAAGAATAAATGGCACAATAGAAAACCATAGATAATCAATACATTCCATACATTAGACATAAGATCAAAAAATAATCAAGTACAAGGTTCATTTACAAGAAAAAAAGCATGAACAATTCATTATTGCTCCAAGACAACATCTCCAATTCCAAGAAATAGCTCCAATAGACAAAAATGATCCATAGAATCACATATCCACAAGATACAAGCTAGGCCAAAATCCTCAAGGAGGTCGAAATCAAGTCATAAGTGATCATGATGAAATAGAATGACCCTCTCCTACATTTATATGAGGATAACATTAATTATCTCACAAAGCCCCTAAAAACAAGTTTGATGACAAAATAACTTGGGTGAGAAGCCAACCCACTAGATTTTCACAAATATGCCTTAATTATCCCATAGGTGTGAGATGCTATCTCTCTAGGGCTTATGTCATGCAATAAATGTGCTCCAAATGGCATGTACAAATGTGATGAGGTGTCCAAGATGATGTAGAATTATGTCATGTCCATGATTTAAGGGTTGGCCCTCAAATCCACCTCAATACCTCCTGTGGGTTCCCAAGATCTCGTCGAGGCACCACAAAGTGGTCTCCATGGATATCCAACTACTCAAAGTGGCCTCCTCTACTCCAACATTGAGGGATTCTAATGTGAAACTAGATATACCTAGTCTCTTAGGGTGAGACCATCCTCATCTGGCCCTAAATCAACTGCCATCCATCCATTAGTGTCAAGGATAGCTCGAGGGAATGCTAGGTCCAAGTGTGTCATCCTGAAGAATCATCAAATCTGGTACAATGTGAGCTAATGTCCCGACTGTAGGAGGCGATTAGGGACATGTGTCATATGATGTTGTTGCTATGAGGCCCAAGAGTCTCAATGCTTCACCTATTTGTGCCAATATACTTCTCTGGAGGGATCAGGTATCTAGAGAGTAGGTTCCCAAGAACTGGGTTGTTGAACCACTTGACAATCACACCAAAGATTATAGTGAAAGAAACCAATCATTAGGGACAAAGATCATTATTGTATCTAAGTGAACCAAGGTTGAGTCTTAAGGTCTAATTAATACTTCAAATAAGGATCCACTTACAAAATCAAGACTCCAATCTCGCAATGGTTTTTTCTCCCTAGGTAGAGGTGGCTAAAGGTCAACCATATCAGGAGCTTCCATCCCCTAAGGGGAAGCAACATTTCCTCAGTACACCCATCAATTGATAGGCGTTAGTGACTAATGATGATGATAACAAAGGGGATAAGACTTCATGGCCAAGTGCTATGGTCAAAGGGACCAAATGATGGGGGTGCCCATACCTTGAGTGTATAGATGTGGGGAGGGAGCATTCGTGGATGCATGACTTACCATGTTATGTAACTAGATCACAAAACATAAGAAAAGATATATCGACGACTTGAAAATAATCCTCTTTGAGGGAACAACCTCCTTTTACATCAAATGAATGAACAATTCTTGGATGATACAATTGACAAAACCTCCTTGGTATATATAGGAGTCTAAAGGGTCACAATATAATTAGGGCTTACATAACAATTATAATGCAAGGAAAAGACAATAAAAATAGTGGGCTTCTGTGAGGCACAACAATAACAATATGGGGGCTACAAGGGGCAGAAGAATAACAATATAGAGGCTACACTACTAGGTGAAAGCATGAAGATGGACCTTACACTTTTGGGCTAAATGTGGTGATGAACCTTCAAGTTTTTCCTCTTTTATCGAATTGAGACCATTAAAATTCATAGAAGCACTGTGAATTTTGATTCAGAGTAAAAAGACAAATTGTGGAGAATTATTTTGTTGTCATGATAATATTTTTTTGCAAAAATATTCATGGTCGTATAATATGTCAATTTTCCATTAAATGAAATGTTTGTCCTTACAAATTTTCACACATCTTAAGAGGTATGTGTGTGTTCATGTAGCATAACTTAGTCAATATATATATATATATATATATATATATATATATATATATATATATATATACATACGAGCATGATCTACATTGAGAGAGCTAAGTTTTTCATATTAAAAAATTATTTTTTTATGCAAAATTATATTTTTTTATTATTTTTCGAAGTTGGCAAAGTAATATTTTAATTGCATTTTACATAACTTAGTCTAAAAATTGTAATATATATATACGAGCATGATCTACATTGAGAGAGCTATGGTTTTCATATTAAAAAAATATTTTTTTATGCAAAATATATATTTTTATTATTTTTCGAAGTTGGCAAAGTAATATTTTAATTGCATTTTACAAATAGTTTTTTTCAAATATTTAAATAAATTTAAAAATCAAGAGTACCCTTTTGAATAGGACTCGTAAACGAAGAAAGTCCCCTAGGGTACCAAATGTTGTTGCAGAGAAATCTGTAGAAGAGGACCTAAACCTCTATTTTTAGGCCCTCAACAGTTTGATCAAGCACAAAAAACACTTGATCGAGTGTTTGAAATTCAAATTTCAAATAGCTCAATCGAGGGTTTAAGAAACCCTAGATGGGGTTAAATAGAGGCTCAATTGAGCTATCATAATTGTCTAAGAAAATAAAAAAAAATGAAGCCTTTCAATACTTGTGTTTAATTGAATCCTAAAATTTATTTATTCCACAAATAATTTTTATAAATATTCAAATTTATTTCAAACTCTAATTTTCCAAATTTTATTTTATTTTACCAAGAAAGTAATTATAATAATATATAGATACCTTTCTATAAAAGATTTTAACTTTGCTTTTTCAATTTTGAAATTCTTAAAAATGATAATTTATTTATTATTTTGATTTTAAATATAACATATTTTTATACTTACTCATTTTATAATTTTTTATGTAGAAATTTCAATAAAAATAAGTCAAATTATAATAAATAAATAAATAAAACAACAAACTAAATTAAATTAAATTTTATAATATTATTATTTTAAAAATAATTTTATACGCACATTTAAATCTGGATTACTCAAATTCAAATTAGTCAATGTTTTAAAATTGAAGATTTCCTCCGCACTTGTGAAGACTGAAGACAAAATTGAGTGCAATCCATTCCAACTACATTATATCATTGCATCCATTACAACTATATTAATTATAGCTTACAACTATTACAACTACATTAATTGCGTCGAGAGGCATGTATATATATACGTGTGTGTGTGTGTCATCTTATAAATGTAATTTAAATAATAAATTTATTAAACATAAGAAAATTTATCAATTTTATTTTAACACACACACACACACCTATATATATATATATATATATATATATATATATATATATATATATATATATATATATATATATATATATATATATATATATATAAGTAATTTAGTAATATCCACTTGTTCAGGAAAAGAAATGAGTGGAGTAATAACTAGCCTAGATCCATCTTAACACTGGATCTATCAAGCGTCGAGAGGGATCAAATGTCTCGAGGTGCAAACCTATTTTGGAGTGCAAAACTTGAGGAAAGGTTTACACCTTGAGAGATTTGATCCCTCTCGGAAATTGATAGATCCGGTGTTAAGATGGATCTAGGCTAGTTTGAGTCATGTGTGGTCATACAAAATTTGTTGAACATCTAATTATTTTGATCATTTTAAATATGCTAAATATGTCTAAGATTAATTTGGTCAATTTAATTTAAAATTTTCTTAGTTACATCAGTTTGTTGAGATGAGAGAGATTACTAGTAACTTGAATGATGAAAAATAATGAAATAAAAATTTTGAGTGCAAAGTGTCAATGTAATCATTTTGATTGATAGAAAATGTGAATAATAAGAATATAGTCAATCACAAACAATCTTCATTGTGATCAATCTGAAACTATTTTCTTCTACTATTCCTATTGTCACACCTATTAGTTTGTCTATGTTCTCATATCGATCATATGAAAAGAGTAGTTGGAATCATAGACCATTCAAATATTTAACTCGAGCTTAAACAACATACCTTGTCTGTATTTCTCTCTAATATTAATAGTAGTTTCCTCCAAATTCAATCATTGCACTTATGGAGTGTTAAACCCCAAATAATTGTCAATGGTAGTTATTTTCTAGTACCGCGTTTGAATGCAAAGTAATTAACAATGTTGAATGATGGAAAACCTTAGGATGAGAATTCAAGTATTACATTTATGGTTGAATTACTGTAACACATAAGTCAGTGCATGTCATGAATAATTTTTATGTGCTTACACTGAGCACTGAGAGAGATTGTATATGTTTTGGGGGTGAGAAGGAGAGATGTGAGGAGATAGAGATATAGATTGGGGGGAGAGGGAAGAAGAGAGAGGCAAAGACATGGAGGGAGGAAGAGATATAAATATGGAGAGAGAGATGTTAGAGAGAGAGAGGGAGGGGAAAGGGGGGTAAGCAGAGAGAGAGAGATAGATAGATATGGAGAGAGAGTGTGTAAGTTTAGGGGGTCAAATAGAGATATAGAGAATGTGAGACAATGAGAGATAGAGATATAGATGGAGGAGGAAAAGATGTGCTTACACTGACATCAATGCACACAATTAATCTGGTTGCATCTGGTTGCACATCATACATCTTGTTGCATCAAACTAGAAATCAACATCTACACTAAAATCAATGCATCTAGTGAAAACAATCAAATAGGATTAGAAATCAATATCTATACTGAAATCAATGCATCTAGTGAAATCAATCAAATAAGATTAGAAATTAATATCTACACTAAAACCAATGCATCTAATGAAAACAATCAAATATGAGTAGAAATCAACATCTATGCTAAAATCAAAGCATCTAGTGTAGGGTATTAAATAGGATTAGAAATCAACATCTACGCTGAAATCAATGCATCTAGTGCAAGCGATAAAATAGGATTAGAAATAAATATATACATTGAAACTAATGCATCCTATGCAAGAAATCAAATAGGAGTAGAAATCAACATCGACACTAAAATCAATGCATCTAGTGTAAGGTATTAAATAGGATTATAAATCGACATCTACACTGAAATAAATAATATAGTGCATGTGATCAAATAGGATTATAAATCAACAACTAAATTGAAATCAATACATCTATTTGAGTGAAAATCTAAAATATTCATGACTTTCTAGATCTAACTTCTATGTCTGTATTTGTCTTTGTGTGTCTCTTTCTTCTTCCCTCTTTCGCCACCTTCCATTATGTTTCTATCTCCCTCCCCCTCTCCTCTCTCTTCCCCTCCCTCTCTCCCCCGTCTCTCTCTATCTGCCTCTCCCTCCCTTTCTCTATCTTTCTCTTCTTCCCTCTCTCCCCCTGCCATCTATATCTATACCTCCCCCCATCTCTCCTTATTTGTCTCTATATCTCAACCCCCTAAACACATGTCACACTCTCTCTCTCTCCCCATATCTATCTATCTATTAGTCTATCTCTCCCTCTTCCTTTCTCTCTCTCTCTCTCTCTCTCTCTCTCTCTGCTCTTCTCTCTCCCTCACTGAATCTCCATCTCTCCCTTTCCACTCCCTCTACACCTTTCTTTCTCTATGTCTTTCTTCCCCTTCCAACTCCATCTCTCTCTCCTCTCTCTCAAGTCCTCTCTCTTTTCCCTTCCTTTCTCTCCCCTTCTCTCCCACCTCCCTCTGTCTCTCCCCCCATAATACACACTCTCTCTCCACCCTCCAACATTGTCACTATATCCCTCCCTCTCTCCTTCTCTATCTTCCCCCTCTTTCCCTATCTTTATCCTCTCCTTTTCTCTCTCTTCCCTCGTCTCCTATCTCCCTCATTCCATCTTAATCTCTCCATTTTCACTCCCTCTCTCTCTCTCTCCACCTCTATCTCTCAATGTATTTGTTCTTCACTCCCTCTCTTTCCCTCGCCAAATCCATCTCTCTCCCAACCTCTCTCCACCTCCTCTCTCTCTTTCTTTCTCTCACTCTCACTATCTCTCCCACCTCTATGTCTCTCTCCCCGAATCTATTCCCCCTTCCATATAAATCTATTTCTTAAATATGATCCCATTATATTGTATTTAAGAGTATCTAAAAAAAATGGTTGTAAAATATTAAATCTATATTTTGGCTCAATCATGTTAAAGAAAATACAATAATAAAAAAATTAAAGAATCATGCACTATCTTTCCTCTATCATTGTTAATCACTTTGTTTTATATAAATTTCACATATGCATATATAAAACTATTCTCATTTTTTAGGTTATTATAACCTCCATTTAATCTCTATGGGAATATTGTTAGTAGTCGTGAGGATGGAGGGTTTAGATATACCTCAAAAGTAATTGTAACCATTTTTTTTCTTAAATTTAATTAAAAAACATTATAAAACTAAATTAAAATAAAGTTTTTGTAAAATATTTTATTTTGAAATAAGTTATGATTTTTGGGCATGTGGTATTGATAAGCAATGGTATTGGCCCATGGTATTGTAACAAAATAATTAAAAACCTAGATCCATAACATAATAACCAAAAGTCCAGATAGCCCATGGTATTGATAAACCATGGTAGTAGCCCATGGTATTATAATTTTCTTCCCTCCTCTCCCTCTCTATCTTTCTCTTGTGGGTATTGGCCCATGGTATATGTTACCCAATATTTATAACCACCCCCACCTAATAAATAGTGGCCAAGGGTCGAGGAAATACTAATTAAAATGTACACCCCACCCTAAATATTACATTCTACTCAATATTTCCCCTCACTCCTTCTAATTTTATAGTTGGTTTTGTTTACTTTTAAATTAAAAATATAAATAAAAATTGCAATAAGAAGTGAAACCCTTGAGGGGGGAATATTGGGTAAAATGTAATATTATAGTATTATATTTTATCCAATATAACTTAGTAAAAAGTGGATGGAGGTAGGAAAAATATTAGATAAAATGTGATAATTACATTTTTCCTAATATTTCCCCGAGTGCCAACATATCCATATTTTATTTTATTTTTACCTTTATAACCTACATAGATTCAATGCCATCATTTTCTACAACTAATTATGTATCTAAATATAACATCAAACTAACATGAATCTAGGCTGGTTTAATCCCCCCTTAAATAGATGGATGGAGGTAGGCAAAATATTAGATAAGATGTAATAATTACATTTTTCCTAATATTTCCCCCAGTGCCAACATATCTATAATTTCTTTTATAAGCTACATAGATTCAACGCCATCATTTTCTACAACTAATTATGTATCTAAATATAACATCAAACTAACATGAATCTAGGCTAGTTTATTCCCCCCTTAAATAAATTATATTCCAAAGGAATTCCATGAGTCGATACCATGGATTTTTAAAACCATGGGCCAATACCATGAGTCATTTTTTTTATTATTTAATTTTTATAGGTTTTTTTTTTTGTTATTTTCTTTTTAATTTCAACAAGTTACAATGTTTACATTACATTAAGTTACACATCTCTACCATATTTTAATTTTATTTTGACCCAGTCAAAGTGTTACACATTTCTAGCATACTATAGACATTAGATATCGGCTCAATGAAGAACTTACATTTATCCCTCATACTAAAATGTTTTTTTTTTGTAATTAATTTATCTCATTATATAAAGTTTGATGCAAAATAAAAGTGAAAATTCAAGTATTTAAAAATAGTTGACATTGATTTTAAAGTAACGTTACACACAACATCTCTTGCATATACATATATTAATGTAACCTTACACACAACATCTCCACACACACACAGGCACACATATATTAATTTTTTTAATGTAACGTTACATCACAACATCTCTATCATGTACTGGGCTGTATAAAAAAGTTACTAACACAAATTTTCCAAGGAAGGGTTCGAAAATGAAATTCATAAAACCTTGAAATGTGGAAGGTGCATTAGTAAGGCCAAAAGGCATGAACAAAAATTCATAATGGCCTTCATGAGTTTTGAATGTTGTTTTCAGAATATCTTCAGTCTTCATTCTAATTTAATGATATCTTGAACGAAAATCCAACTTAGTGAAGTAAAATACTCCATGTAAGTCATCCAACAATTCATCAATGACAAGAATGGGAAATTTATCTTTAATAGTGAGCTTTTTGAGCTTCCTATAATCTGGACACATACACCATGATCCATCCTTCTTGTGCACCAATACTACTGGAGCAAAGAAAGAACTTTGGTTAGGTTGAATTATACCAGCCTCTAACATTTTTGCAACCATATGTTCAATTTCACTCTTTTGGGCATAGGGATATCTGTAAGGCCTAATGTTTGGAGGAACACTTTGTGGAATCAAGGGAATAGCATGATCATTATCACGGATAGGTGGGAGGCCTTTAGGAGTCTCAAATACCTTGGAATGATCGTCCAAGAATTTTTGGAGATATGGAGAAATAAATTATTTCGATGTTTGAACCTCTGGTGAGCATAATTGTGAAATAACACCCCGTTGTTCTTTCTTAAAAATATTTTTCATTCCATTACAACTTATTATCTTCCCTGGTTTCCTTGTGATGCCCCTTGATTCAATTTCCTTATGATACCCCTTGGTTCCTTGAGTCCTCCTTTGGTTAATGAAGCAGAGTTTCTCTAACCCACCTTCTTCCCTTTGGTATACAACCTTCAGACCTGACAGAGAGGGATATTTGTCTATTGCATGGTTTTATTCATAGACAGAGAAGAATTCTATGACATTTAGTGGGCACTCATTCCTAGGGTATCTCTTAGTGCATCTAAGGCGGAAGATAGTTGGTTCCCTTTCTGCTTCCTTTTGCTTCCTTTTAATTTTCATAGTATCCATTTGTAGGGAAAAGGTATGCAACATTTCACTTTTAAAATAATCCAACATACTTCTTATCTCATGTTTAATGGATGACGCAGAGGGAGATGAACTAACCAAGCCTTTGCTAGACCTACCCTTTTTCCTAGCAACCCTAGAGTGATTCTTGAATATTGTTTTGATGTCATCATAAGGCAATTGGTAGATGTCTCCTCCAGACAACATCTTGATGGTTTCCATTACATTTTCCCCTCATGTTTAATGGATGACGCAGAGGGTGATTAACTAACCAAGCCTTGGCTATACCTACCCTTTTTCCTAGTAGCCCTAGAGTGATTCTTGAATATTGTTTTGATGTCATCATAAGGCAATTTGTAGATGTCTCCTCCAGACAACATGTTGAGGGTTTCCATTACATCTTCCCTGATCCCTCATAGAAGAACTAGCTTGAGTGACTCAGGGTCAAGGGTACATTAGCCCTCCTATAATTGATTTGTAATCTTTCCTCATAGTCCTCTAAGGATTCATCTAGTCCTAGGGTCATCCTAAATATTTCCTCCTTTGTTTCTTTGGACCTGTAGTAATCCCTATATTTGTCATTGAACTCTTGTTGCATTTGGGCCCAGGTAGTGATGCTTCCTCCAGGTAAACTCATAAACCGACACAAGGATGAATCTTTGAGGGTAGATGGAAACAAATTTAGCTTCTATTCATCAAAGGAATCATCATAGGTCTTGCAGAAAACAACAAATTCAAGCATGAAGGTGTCAGGATCCCCAGAGGTTAGGCCATGGGAATTTGGAAGGGTAGCAGTGCTTATATTCTTCATTCTAGTCTCCCCATTGGTTTCTCTTATAGGAAAAATCTCATTTTGTCTATTTTCAGCCATGGTTTGAGTAGGTGAGATAGGCTCTTCTTCCCTTATGGGTTCCTCAAAAATTTCAAGTTGCTCACCTGAAGGGTCTTCTAACTCCCCTATAGTCAAAGAGGAAAGTTCACAATCACTATAGAAGAATAAAGGTTTACCTATTGAAGGGGTGGGGGGTTTTGGTAAGAATTTCCCTTGACTGTCCCTACTCTTATGGGGACTAGCTCTGTTTTTTTAATTTTTTCTCTTTTTCTTTCGAAAATTTCAAATCAATAATCCTGATGCAAAATAAAAAGAGAAAACAGTAAATCCTAAGTAGAAACAACACCTACTTGGATATTGCCCCATCAAAGGCGCCAAAAAGTGATGAGCCCTGGTATTGCATCAAGGATGTTGCAACTTCCAAGGTTCTCAACTTAAATGATCAAACTGTGGTTCGTATTGTTGAGAAATCTAGGGCATCAAGATCAAGTGATTTCTCTTCTATTAGTAACTTCTTGTGAATTCTTTTTACTTTCTTAGATTAGGATCTTTCTTTACTTAGATTATTAGTGCCCTTTTTCATCAAGAAACTAACAATGTATAAATCATAAAGAGACAAGAGACACAGAATATAGGCTGTCATCCAGGGCCAAAACCTCTCCTACTTGAGAGTAAAACCCGAAAAAATTCTTCTTCTTATAGAGATTCCAATTAACGAATACCAAGACCAAGACCCTTGCCCTATTTTCCACTCTAAGACCAAGACACAAGTTCCCTTGATGAGATCCTTATACAATGACAATCAACCTTCTGATCCTTACCTTTTCTCGGCTCCTCTTCCACTTCGACCTCCTTCTGCTTCAAATCTTCAACCTCTTTGACTTAGGTCTGTAATATTAATTTAAACCCTATCTCATGTACACGACCTTATCTTATGCTTTCACTTTCTTCATTTCGGTTAGGGTCTTCTTCTAGCTTGTCTCAGCTTCCCTTATAACCTGAACTTATCCGAATTTGGTTACCTTGAATCTTGGCCTTACTGCAACTTCTTCTTCGCACGTGTGACAACAAATCCTCCCTAAAATAAACCCAAATCTGAAGCTAAGAACTTCACTCTATTTCCTTCTTCCTTCGCTAATTGTTAGGATTCACTTTAGGTGATTTTCGCACTTCTGGATTTCAAAACTTCTTGACCGAAGAGTTGGTCCTGAAATAAAGTTGAGTTGCCCTATTTATAGTTGTTTCCCATGCTAATTAGATGACATGACATGTAGGTGAACCGACGTGTCTCTTGATGCAGATATTGTTATCCTTGTTGAAGCCGACTTGTAGAAGTAGACATTTCATGGTCTTGGAGGGCCTTCCTATACATTTAAAGACTTATACACAAATGTAACATGCCCAAGAAGGGTCCTTCAGACGTGACATAAAATCAAATTAACTTTTATGACTAGATGACAAATCCTAAACGCTCACAATGGGATACATCACTAAAAATAAAATTCCTTTCTCATGAAATCCATGAGTCCAACATTACAATAATAATTTTATTTTTCTTCTTTTCACCAATTACATAAAATCAAAATTACACGTCATTGTGAAGACCAAATCTAGTCACACTTTTCAACACTCCCTCTTAACTAGGGAGGTATGCATAATGGTACTCGGTCATTCTCAATCTGAATAATTTCTCATAAAAAGAGTCAGATTGGTAACCCATCTATGTAGCACCATATCAACCAACATTGTCACATAGCAAGGCCTTGACTAACAAATCTATCTCTCCATAAGATCTGAGCACAATGCTAGCAAGACCAATGATGTATAAACAACCTCATTATTGTCTCTCTCGGAACACCCCACCCGAGTTCTCAAGGTGTGTTCCACCAGGACTATTCTTGTCTTGGATTCCCAGTCCTCAAACAATATTGGCCCTCTACGATTACTCTAATGTTGGATTCCCTAACTCATCCTCAAAGAGTATCAGATGCCAGATTTTTACCCAACCCTCCATTTTGTCTTCCCAAGTGAATACAAGAATGATGTGTTTATCTCTCCCTCTTAATTAGGGAGGACATATCTATTCCAATAAAGGAATGTACCTAAGCTCCCTCCTGGCTTAGGAATTTTGCGTCCAAGTTTCTACCAAGTAAGAAACTTGTTTTCAGGCTCCCTCTTAATTAGGGACCTACAACAACTCCTTAGGTGGAGATGATGGGACAACCAACTTCTTGAAGAACTCCTCTTCACGATGTCATGAACTTCTTTTTCGTTATCTAGGAGTCTTCATGTTTGGGAATTCTTCATAGGGCACAAACCATCCATCACTTTCATCCATGAGTTAGTCATGTCATCATCGGAAAATGATCCATTAGTCCATATCTGGCCTTCCTTCATGCCATGCTACCTTCTTCATGCCATATTTCCTTAAGGATATTTCATCCTACAACATGGGCATCAGTGGTGGAAGACATCCATAGATCTTCCCTCGGCAGACCTACATAAGCCCATCTAGATATTTGTTCAAAATTAAGAAATGAACACTTAAATCAATATTAGATTTGTGATAGTTTTTCATCATGACATCTTATAGTTTGTATGAGCATCATGCATGCATATCGACACATATCCCAAAGATATATATTGTCAAGGGTCTCTTTCTTTTTCAGACTCCACGAGAGTCTTCATATATTTCATGGAGATATCCTAGTCAAATATTTTTGGTATTTGGATGTTGATTTCCTTTTCTTTTTTTCATGGTTTCATATCCCATAATTTCTTCCTTCCTTTCTTCACACATTTTATTCCGAGGAACTTCCAATTAAAGTTCCTCAATTATAGTTAACCAACTCATATTACATATGAGGACTTATTATATTGATTTTGTCTAGTGAATGTGTGACCCATGCATTTCTGCATTCCTTCGAAGGAAAAGATCCTTCCTTTAATTATGCTCTCAATATGGAGCATTGATCCATGTTACCTACAACCATATGACATGACCCTTGAATATAGACTATAAGCATACATACCTAATTTTCCTTTGGGTCATCCAGACTTCCCGCAACCGCTTCCTTGATTGAAAAAGCATCAATCCCTTGATCTTCTTCTCCTTTTATGTCATCATACCATCATCCAATGAATTCCACAAGTTTGGAATTCTTGATGAAACACTTGCTTCCTCTCTTGATCAGTGACCCTTTTGATGAATATTCCATCAGAGAATCTTAAGGATCTAGAGTATCCTCATTTAGCAAATGTTTCCTTTTTTACTAATATATGATGATATTTGACCCGGATGACCTTTTTCTTTCTTTTCCATAAGTGCCACTTATGTTTCCAATGAGGTTCCCAAGAGCTATATGCTTCATTGATGACTTCCATAGATTCCAACCATGCTTCTCTATGATGATGTCCATATCACTTGCTTTCCATGCTTGTATGATGCCATGATGCATCCCATCATTTTCTTAGTGAATTATGATAGCCATATCTTACAATAGAATATGTAGGAATTTGAAAAGAACTTATGTGAGGAAGATTATCTCAATCATAATAGAGATCTCTTACTTCTCTTTCTTGGAATTCTTCTTTTCAGCTTCCTCCACTTCTTCTGTGATATGGTATTCTTCTCTTCCACTTTTGTTATTATCCTTTTTAATCTTAGCACAATCTCTTTTGTAGTGCCCATATTCTTGACACCCATAGCTTTGAATCTTAGACATGTCCCCTTTTTACTTTTGAGAACCAAACTTCCCAAATTTTCCCTTTATTCTTATTACTGTAGCATAATCTTCATTTTGCTCACCTACCTGCTCCCACATCAGATGTGGACTTTAGTCTAGATTCTTTAATCTTGCACAATGACCATTGATCCTAGAATGGAGTAGCTTCTTTCTTTACATAAATACTTGAAGTAAAGTTAGCCCAGTCCATCGGTAGTGCATTTAGTACAACTGTATTCATTTCTCTATCAGACATGACTTCTCCCAGATCTTGAAGTTGATCCTGGATCTCAAATATCCTCATAAAGTATGAGGCTATTCCATCTTCCCTTGACATATTCAGCTTGTAGAGTTCTTGCCTTAATGAGATGACTTCTCCAGCAGTGCTTACAGAATACAGCTCTACCAGTTTATCATATATTTATTTTGAAGCTTCGAGTTTGGATACATATGTGATGAAGGGATCCTTGATAGATACTATGAGAATCCTTTGAGCCCTAATGTAACAGCCCTGGTGAAAATTTCATGTTATAAATTTTAATAAAGGAAAAATAAGACCATGGGTAAGGGACACTTATTCCAAGCTGAATGTTGGGCAAAGATATCCTAGTGGGCATCATTGGATGTGTGTTTCGGCTAAGGAAAATTGTCAAAGGCTAAGGAAAAGTCATTAAAAGGAAAAAGGGACATTTTTGGCATATTTATTTATGAAATAAAGGAAAATAGGAGAAAAGGAAGGCGAAAGGTCACAGGTTGCATGTGAAGAGGAAATTGAAGGAAAATAATGGAAAATGAAGAAAATAGAGGCCTCATTAATAAAAAGGCTTCTGAGGACCAGTTCATGGCTTTTGTTAACTTAAGCATGGGAACTATATCATTATTCACTCTCTCTCTCACTCTTGGTCACTTATAGTTTACTTGGAGCGCTCTAGTTTGGGGCATGGCAAGGAAAAGAAAGCAAAGGAAAGGAAGGCAAGGAAGGATCAAGGAAAGGAAAGTAGGATTCAAGAAGAGTCAACAAGAATACTTGCAAGTAACCTTTTGCATGTGTGATTTCCTAGCTGGTTTGGACATGCATGGATTTTCATGTTGGTGTATGGTTCCCTTGTTGTCTGTAGCATGGTTTTGTCGGTTTATGATAGTGGATTTCAACCTAGCCTAGCCTTATTACAAATGCCACGGTATGTTGGGATGTTTATTTCTGTTTGTGAGCTTTGGTTTGTTGGATGGATTTCGAAATCTGAGGCAAAGGTGGTCTCAAGTTCCATTCCCAAAGGCCTAAGAATCCCTTGACCAATTTTGGCGAGATACACAATAAATCTTGAGGGAGAAGACTCAGTTTAGGGGCTAGTGATCTGGGTTTGGATTGTAGTAAAGCCTAAGAGACAAGGAGGCGAAAAATTTCTCAAGGATAGTGATGGATTCTGGATGGCATTCCAAGTTCTGTTCGGTTGTGCTTGGAGCACGAGTTTTGGTGTGATCACAGTTTGATGAGGGTGGAGGTGGTTTAACCTTTGGATTCCCTTGTTTGTTCTTGGATTGCTTATTCCATGAGATCCCACATTCATGCTTGGAATATGGAATGAGGGTGACTGGATGAAAGAGAGATTTGGTTCAGCCATGTCTATGGTCGGGTGGTACGTGGAAGTCTCAAACCTAGGTTGATTTTCCTATGAGTAATAAAAGCTAATTTTTCTTACTTTTGTACTGATTTATATGTGGATTTAATGGTTGTATTATCTCAGATATTTACATGGTTTAATGCTGGTTATAAGCATGGTTATGTGACGGGTTCATTTCATGGTTATTTCATGTATTTAATTGTAACTATTAAATGGATGGATGCAAGACCTAATTGGTGATGTAGTAGTTCAATGTAGAAGTTGTTTCAGTCATTTATGCTTTGTCTTGTATCCTAGACCTATAGGTTGCATTGATGCCAAGTGTTTGACAGAATGTCAGTCCCAATTGGGGATGCTCAGGCCTAGTCCTAAGGTTGATTTTGGTTTAAGAGCATTGTTATCATGCCTTTAATGAATTTTGAAAGTTACAACAAGTTGTGGGCAGAGGCCAAGATTCTGGGTTAGAAAAGTGGCTTAAATCCCGGGGTCGCTGGCATGTAACTAGCACTTTTGGTCCACAGTCACTAGCAGACAGGCCTATGAGAGTGACTTTAGGTTGTTGGTCACTCCCTTTCCCTAGCATGAAAGCAACTATGGCCTAAGAGGTCAAGAACAACAGTGGGACCTAGGGACAGTCTGTCTTAGTGGCTGACTTGTCTCCTAAGGGTTTTGTTGATGAGATTGGATGACTATATGTGATGTTCTGTCGATTCCACTTCCTTAAAGTCACATAGGAGGTCGAATCTAATCATAGTATCCTCTCTTCTCATGTTTATCCCTGTTGGCATGGTTACTTTGGGTAGACCTGGGAGGGGGTGTTACAGGGTGGTATCAGAGCGCGTTGCGCTCTCTTTGGGTCATATCTGGTGCTATAGATATGAGTAAATGTGTTGGTCATGAATGCATGTCAATTGCATGTGTGCCTCTTACACTTGCATTCCATGTGCTTGTTGCACTGCATCATATTGATCATGGTAGAAGTAGCATTATCATGAGGATCTTGATGTCGATTTCATGGAATAAATTATATGACTGGTTATATGAATATATGCAGCTTGATTACATCCTAGTATGTTGGGTTTCATTCTTGATTATTGATTACATGTATCAGTCTTGTAGGTTGATTACAAGAATTGATCACTTATACTCGACTACATGCGGTTATGCGTATGTGTAGTTGATTAGGCATTTCTTATGCAAGTTGATAGTTGCATGAGGAAATGTGTACAATGGATTAATGGTTGTTGTCATGCAGGAGGTCATACCATGCATTGTTGATATGGCCTTTCATTGATGACTAAACCTAGCTAGTATGATGTTTATGTGATGATACACTTATTTGATATATGTCTATATGTTATTATGGTTATGTTATACATGTATCGTGTTGATTTAATGATCTTGCTGATCCAGATTTAAACAGGAACACAACAACTTACAGAGATAACCATAAACACAGAGATGCAGTGGAAATAATACTTCATTTCATTAATGTAAAATACTGAAATATGCTTACAAACAAAGTTGGAAATAAACCAACTCGGGCGATGGTAGCTTATCTCTGAGAAGATATGTGGCGGCTACATGCCTCTGAACTGTGTTACAATGAGGCTCGAAGGCCTATTTATTGTTGATAAACAATGGAAAACTCTTAACATTCCAAAACCTAACCCTAGAAGATGAAACACCAAACTATGGGCCCCGTTTTGGGTAAATTGGTACATCAACTTCCCGTGGTCGTAACTTTGGCATACGATCTCCATTTGACGCGCACAGTATCTCGTTAGAAAGATCTATCCATGGACCCATGGAGGCAACTCCAACATCGAAATCACCTTACAAGATTAGCACACCAGAGTTGGTTGAGTTAAAGTTGGAATTGAATGAAATGTTGGACAAACAATACATTAGACCCAGTGTATCACCTTGGGACGCACCAGTGTTGTTTGTAAAGAAGAAATATGGTACTCCCAGATTATGCATTGATTACAGGTAGTTGAACAAGGTGACGATCAAGGACAAGTACCCTTTGCCAAGAATTGATGATTTGTTTGATCAGCTAAAGGGAGCAGCAATGTTCTCTAAGATTGACTTGAGATCGGGATACCATAAGGTGCGCATCAAGGAAGAGGATATCTTCAAGACTGCATTCAGGACCAGGTATGGGGATTATGAGTTTGTTGTTGTTCCATTCAGTTTGACTAATGCTCCAGCTACATTTATGTGTTTGATGAATAGTGTGTTGCGTTCATATTTAGACAAGCTTGTTATTGTATTCATTGATGACATAGTGATATATTCTAAGAATGAGGAAGAACATGCCGAACATTTAGCAGCAGTGTTGAGGTTGTTGATAAAGCATCAGTTGTATGCTAAAATTAGCAAATGTAGCTTCTTTTAGACAGGGATACATTACTTGGGACATGTTGTCTCCAAGGAAGGCATTGCAGTAGATCCAGAAAAGATAAGGGCCATCATGGAGTGGGTAGCTCCTAAGAATGTGGATGAGGTGAGATTGTTCATGGGATTGGCAGGATACTACAGGAGGTTCACCGAGAACTTCTTACGCATTGCATATCCTATCTCATCATTGCAGTGAAAAGGTAAGAAGTTTGAATGGATAGCAGAATGTGAGGATGGTTTTGAGCAACTTAAGGAGTTGTTGACACATGCACCAGTGCTAAATATTGCGGATCTAGACCAGGAGTCTGTAGTGTGTATAGATGCTTGCAAGAGAGAACTTGGTGGAGTTCTCATGCAAGAAGGACAGGTAGTGTGCTATGAGTCATGGAAACTGAATGAGCACGAGCAAACTATCCAATGCATGATCTTGAGATAACAGAGATCACACATGCATTAAAGATGTGGAGACATTAACTTATTGGCAGGAAGTTCACATTGATGAGCGATCACAGTGGGTTGAGGTATTTGTTTGACTAGCCAAACTTGAATGTTAGGCAAGCTAGATGGTTGGCTACCCTTAGTGAGTTTGACTTCGAGATCAGATACATCAAAGGGAAGGAGAACTGGGATGCAAATACCCTTAGCAGGAAGGTACAGGTAAATCCTATAGCAGTTATGAGTTCGTATCGGACAAAGCTACAAGATAGGATTATGGAAGCAGGACAACGGGATGAGAAATACATGGATATTATGCACAAGTTATAGTAGAGTACAGGCACATGTACAGTTACAGATACAGATACATGTACACGTATAGGTATAGGTATAGGTACAGGTAATTAGGATGTAGACTACCATCTTACGACAGATGGGTTGTTGAGATTTAGAGACAGAATCTATGTACCGAATTGCAGTGAGCTCAAGAAGCTTATATTGAGGAAATTTCACGCAAAGCCATACTCAGGACATCCAGGATATCAGTAGACATCAACGACGGTTAAGAAGTTCTATTATTGGCCAAATCTAAAAAAGAAAGTGGCGGAGTTCGTAGCTAGACGATTAGATTTTCAACAGGTAAAGGTGGAATGTAAGAGTCGAGGTGGTCTACTACAACCTATAGAGATTACGAAATGGAAATGGGAGGTCATTTCCATGGACTTCATTACAGGTCTTCCGAGAACAGTGAAGCAGCATGATTCTATTATGGTCATGGTTGACAGGTTAAGCAAGGTAGCTCACTTCATTCCAGTGAAGACTACATATTTAGCTAGTGAGGTAGCATAAGTGTTCATCAGAGAGGTAGTGAGACTACATGCTGTTCCAAAGAAGATTGTGTCAGACAGGGATGCGAAGTTCACTTCCAAGTTTTGGAAGGACTTATTTGCAAGTTTGGGTGTAGAGTTGACCTTCAGTACAAATTATCATCTGCAACCAGATGGTCAAACAGAGAGGGTCAACGAGATCTTGGAATATATGCTGAGGATGAACGTGATGCCCAGTAGAGGAAATGGGAGGAGTATCTTCCTTTGGTTAAGTTCGCATACAACAATGGTTATCAGGAGTCAATGACGATGATTCCTTTCGAGGCATTGTATGGGTGGAGTTGTAATACTCCCATCGACTGGGGTGATCCAGTGAACATGGTTCTTATTGGGTCGGATAAGTTGGCGAACATGGAGCATGAAATGCAGGTTATAAAGAAGAATCTAAAGGAAGCACAGGATATGCATAAGAGTTATGCAGATCAGCACAGGGTATTCAAGGAGTTTTAGGTTTGGGATCATGTGTATTTGCACATCAAGCCCGAGAAAATCTCTTTAAGGATTGGTTCACGTGCCAAGTTGGCACCACGGTATTGTGGCCCTTTTGAGATCCTTGAGAGGATTGAAGAAGTGGCATATCGACTTGTACTGCCTCCAAAAATGAAATTCCATGATGTTTTCACATTTCATTGCTTAAGAAGTATATAAAGGATGTTGATCATGTTATTGATTGGTCTGTATTGCAAGTGGAGCAAGAAGGAGAGTTCCAGCCGGAGCCTTAGTGCATATTGTAGCGGAAGCATCTCATGCTCAAGAACAGAGCCATAGATCAAGTTAAAGCAGTGGAAGCACTTTGGGCCTAAAGAAGCTACATGGGAGATGGTGGATCAGATGTGGCTCCTATATC
Organism: Pinus tabuliformis; assembly: GCA_031772625.1. Classification (NCBI taxonomy): domain Eukaryota; kingdom Viridiplantae; phylum Streptophyta; class Pinopsida; order Pinales; family Pinaceae; genus Pinus; species Pinus tabuliformis. The sequence continues at coordinate 340,484,381 of CM062804.1, read as the reverse complement.
CTTCATTGTTTGCTGGTTGAGGCAAAGCAGTTTTGGTTTGATGTTGGTTTTGGCATATGTTTTGTTGATGTTTTGGTATATGTATGTATATGTATATGGATGTAAATATCATAATGAGTTGTGTTATAAAGTGCCAATATGCGATATGTTGTCATGTTGTCATGATGTTTTTCTTTACAGCAGGTCTTTCATTGTAAATACTGCAATGAGCTAAGTTATAATGCTCCATAGGCCATATGTTTGTTTTTCAACAGTTTTGCTGAGATCTTGGTATGGTTTAACATCAAGGATGGTGTAACCCAAGGGGGAGGGTTCTGTAATAGCCCTAGTGAAAAGTTCATGTAATAAAAGTTAATAAAGGCAAAATAATACCATGGGTAAAGGACACTTATTCCAAACTTAATGTTGGGAAATGATATCCTAGTGCGCATCACTGGATGTGTGTTTTGGCTAAGGAAAATTGGCAAAGGCATTAAAAGGAAAAAGGAAATTTTTGGCACATTTATTTATGAAATAAAGGAAAATAAGAGAAAAGGATGGTGAAAGGTCACAGGTTGCATGTGAGGAAGAAATTGAAGGAAAATAATGGAAAATGAAGAAAATATAGGGCTCATCAATAAAAAGGCTTCTAAGGACCAGTTCATGGCTTTTGTCAACTTAAGCTTGGGAGCTCTCTCATTATTCACTATCTCTCTCACTCTTGATCACTTAGAGTTTTCTTGGACCACTCTAGTTTGGGGCAAGGCAAGGAAAAAAAAGGAAAGGAAAGGAAAAGCAAGCAAAGGAAAGGAAGGCAAGCAAGGATCAAGGAAAGGAAAGCAAGATTCAAGCAACTTTAAAAGGAATAGTTGCAGGTAACCTTTTTCATGTGTGATTTCCTAGTTGGTTTGGGCATTCATGGCTTTGCATGTTGGTGTATGATTCTCTTATTGTCAGTGGCATGATTTTTCTAGGTTATGACAGTGGATTTCGGCCTAGCCTAGACTTTTTTCGGATGTCATGGTATGTTGGGATGTTTATTTCGATTTGTGAGCTTTGGTTTTCCGAATGGATTTTAGAATTTGGGGTGGAGGTGGTCTCAAGTTCCATTCCAAAAGGCCTAGGAATCCCTTGACCATTTTTGGCGTGATACATGGTAAATCTTGAGGGAGCAGTCTCGGTTTAGGGTCTAGTGATACAAGTTTGGATTGTGGTAAATCCTGAAAAACAAGGAGACAGAAAATTCCACAAGGATAGTGATGGATTCTGGATGGCATTCCAAGTTCTGTTTGGTTGTGATCGGAGCACCAGTTTTGGTGTGATCACAGTTTGATGAGGGCGGAGGTGGTTTAACCTCAAGATTCCCTTGGTTTTTCTTGGATTGGTTTTTCCATGAGATCCCACATTCATGCTTGGAATATGGCACGAGGGTGACTGGATGAAAGAGATATTTGGTTCAGCCATGTCTATGGTCAGGCGGTACATGGAAGTCCTGAACATGGTCAGATTTGCCTACGAGTAATAAAAGCTAAGTTCTCTTACTTTTGTACTGATTTATATGTGGATTTAATGGTTGTCTTTTCTCTGATATTTACAAGCTTTAATGTTGGCTATAAGTATGTTTATGTGACAGGTTCATGTCATGGTTATTTCATGTAATTACTTGTAACTGTTAAATGGATGGATGCACAACCTAATTGATGATGTAGTAGTCCAATGGAGAAGGAGGTGATCCTTCTGGTTATGTTTCATAAGTTGTTTTAGTCATTTATTCTCTGTCTTGTATCCTAGACCTGTAGGTTGCATTGATGCCAAGTGTTCGACAGAATGTCAGTCCCAGTTGGAGATGCTCAGGGCTAGTCCTGAGATTTACTTTGGTTTAAGAGCATTGTTATCATGTCTTTAATGAATTTTGAAAGTTACAACAAGTTTTGGGCATAGGCCAGGATTCTGGGCTAGAAAAGTGGCTTAAATCCTAGGGTCATTGGCATGTAACTAGTACTTTTTGTCCATAATCACTGGCATTCAGGACCGTGAGAGCGACTTTAGGTTGATGGTCACTCCCTTGCCCATAACATGAGAGCGACTATGGCCTAAGAGGTCCAGAACAATAGTGGGACCCAGGGACAAGTTGTCTCAATGATTGACTTGTCTCCTAATGGGGTTTCCGTTAATGAGGTTGGATGACTGTATGTGATGTTTCGTTGATTCCACTTCCTTAAGGTCACATAGGAGGCCGAGTCTGATCATAATAATGGCTCTTCTCATGTTTACCCCAGTTGGCATGGTTACTTTGGGTAGACCTGGGAGAGGGTGTTACACCTAACTTCCCCTTTCATATACTTTTCAAGAGCTTGAGAATCTTCCTTTCTTGGTTTAGTGATAGATCCTTTAACATGTTCCATAACCTCATTTTCAATGAGATTCATATTTGTCCTTTTCTTCCATGCAAGATAATTTGAAGCCCTAACCAATTTGTTGTTTTCCTTGCAAAAAGACATTTTGAAGATTCAGATGTGGACAAAAATATACTTACTTGATAGGATGTTCATTCTCCTTTCTCCTTTATTGATGTTGATGATGATATAGACAATAGACAAGTTCTCCTTGATGAAGGTATTTTTCTTCAAGAGTGACCCTTGATCCCACAGGGAGTGAGATCTCTTTGGATCCTTTGATGAGGATCAATGATGTCTTCAATGGTAAGGACCTTGATTCGTAGATCTCTTCAACTTGGCCTTATTTTCTTAATGATGATTCCAATACTTCTTTGTAAACTCCTTCTTTTATCTAGGGTTATAATTCTTTGATGCCTTCCTCGAGATTTGATCCTTGAGTGTCCCTTTATAAGATGCCCTTCCTTGACTTTGTCACCTTATCTATGATACCATGTTGAGAAATCTAGGGCATCGAGATCAAGTGACTTCTCATCTATTAGTAACTTCTTGTGAATGCTTTTTTACTTTCTTAGATTAAGATCTTTCTTTACTTAGATTATTATTATTCTTTTTCATTAAACAACTACTAATGTATAAACCATAAAGTGACAACAGACACAAAATATATGATATCATCTAGGGCCAAAACCTCTCCTACGTGAGAGGAAAACCATAACAAATTCTTCTTCTTATAGAGATTCCAATTGACAAATACCAAGACGAATACCCTTGACCTATTTGCCAAAAACCAAGACACAAGTTCCATTAATGAGATCCTTAGACAACAAAAGTCAACCTTCTGCTCCTTCCCTTTTCTCGGCTCCTCTTCCACTTCGACCTCCTTCTTCTTCAAATCTTTGGCCTCTTTGAATTAGGTATACAATCCTAATTCATAAAACCTATCTCATGTACAAGACCTTATCTTATGCTTTCAATTTCTTTGCTTTGGATAGGGTCTTATTCTAGCTTGTCTCGGCCTCCCTTATAACTTGAACTTATCCCAATTCGGTTACCTTAAATCTTGGCCTTACTGCAACTTCTTCTTCACATGTGTACCAACAAATCCTTCCTAAAACAAACCCAAATCTGAAGCTAAGAACTTCGCTATACTTCCTTCTTCCTTCGTTGATTGTTAGGCTTCCTTCTAGGTGATTTTCGCACTTCTGGATTTCAGAACTTCTTCACCGAAAATCTGATCCTAGAATAATGTCGAGCAACCCTATTTATAGTTGTTTCCCATGCTAATTAGCCAACATGACATGTAGGTGAGCCGATGTGTCTTTTGATGCAAATATTATTATCCTTCTTGAAGCTGACTTGTAGGAGACTTTACTTGGTCTTGGAGGGTCTTCCTATACATTTAATGACTTATGCAAAAATATAACAGGCCCAAGAAGGGTCCTTCATACATAACATAGACTCAAATTTAATTTTATGACTAGATGATGAACCCTAAAGGCTCACAATGGGAGCCATCACTAAAAATAAAATTCCATTCTCATGAAATCCATGAGTCAAGCATTACAATAATAATTTTATTCTTTTTCTTTTCATTAATTACACTTGTCATTTTGAAGACCAAACCTAATTACACTTTTCAACATGTACAAAATTACAGGTGGCAATGTTATATGCAAAGTAGGTTAAGTTCTACTCATGTCACCCTCAGTCATTAGATCAGATCAAGGTATTCATAGACCACTCCTTTAGCTAACAAAAAAGATAATTTCTTATGAAAACATATCATGATTGCAAGGAAATGAACATGACTCTAACTAAATAAATGAAAATGTCATCCATTAAATGTAAAGGATAATTGTAATTGCATGAAAGGAATAGACTAGTATAGTTGCAGAAGTAAATCATGCTACTCTACTTGCACACTAATCAAATCAATAGTCTACTTGCATGAAAAATTTATCTAATTGCAACTTGCTTGAAAATGAGGAATTCAATCTTCAACACAACTTTAAAAATACTAAGTCTAATTCTACTTGTTGTCTTGTTTTTGCAGTGCGAAAAGGATGGGGTTGGAGTGGTCTTTGATCCTTCCTTAATCATAAAATCAAAGCTTGGGGGCCATTATTCAACTTAAAAATGCAAGAGTTAAAGTCTGGAGCAAATCTGGTTGGATTTAAGCAGTGCTACAGGGCTGCTACAGGAGCTGCTACAAGAGGCCTTGTTTTGCTGTAGGAGGGGGTATGAGAGCTTTATGAGGGAAAGGATGGTATCTTTAACGTGAAGGAAGGTGGTTGAAGTTGAATTAATGGTGTGGGAGCCCTTTTTCCAATCTTATTACCCCTCGGAGGCCTATCTTGCATAAAATTTCATGCCCACGTTGTCCTTCATTGGCCCTGGAAGGGTGATCTCAGTGGTAGAGTTTGAGAGAAATATGGAATGGTCTAAGTGGACGTGGAAGAGTGTTCCCACCCGTGCAAGTCATCAACAATCCCTGCAGACTAATTGAGTACATGCAATTAAATGATTAATATTACAACAAAATAAATCAAAGTGGAAAAGATGAGTTGAATTTTGTTAAGATCTACTTTATCCTACAACACATAACTACTCTAATTTCCAAATAAATGCTACTAACTTCTAAGTTGAAGAAACCAAGCATGCAGAATAATTACACTCCAACACTTAGCAATTTCCAAGAAAAAATAAACACATGTTTTTGGTTTTTTGTTGTAGATCTTCCAACAACACTTCCCACAAAAGAGGTGGTGGTCAAACCTGCAACTACAATTTTTGTAATGTAATTCCTACTTAAACAAGGAAATAAATGCAATGACTTGGACACGAACAAGAAAATAATATAGGACAGGGACTAAAGCCTCTGGGTTGGGCCCAAAACCAAGGGTTTCAACCCTCAAACGTTAACTCAAATGCAGACCAACAATAAATTTTCATTGACAGAAACTAAGAGTCACATGCATCATATGAAAGATGAAAATAACAGTATCAAGCACTAGGATCTCAATAGCTACTCCTATATCCAACAAAATTTTGAATCCTAATGAGCCTTTAGGCTTGTTTATTTATACAAAAAATAGTTGAGGGGAAACTCCCTTGAAAGGAGGAGTGCTTCCCTCCAAAATATCGAAATTGGTGGATCTGGTTCCCTTGGATCTTCACATGCACTTGAGTTCCTCGGCTGCTAGTGAATCTGAGTTGTTGGTGATAAATATTTGATCTCAAGCCAAGTTGGAGAGTTAATGTAGTGGACAAGCCCCCTAAATTCTCGCTAGATGTTTGCAACAAACCTCTGCATAGTAAATATCTCCAAAAATGCTTCCTTTTCCTGCATATTAATCACATTAGGCCATGAAATACGACAAACGCACTATATTCTTGCTACTAAGCATATTATGGCTAAAAATGTGAATTAATGTGAGAAAAATGAGAGTTTTAAGGGACGGAGGATAACACAATGGGCCTCAAAATATACCTATTAATGGGACCCATCAATGATCATGTGGGTATCCCATTTTCCAATAATAATTGGGGTTGACATGGAATCCTCTTGAATCATGGTGGTCAAAACAAAAAGGTCAACTTCTGGGTGGCATAACTTTTGCATGTAGACTCCTTTTAAAGGCATTTCTTGTGTTGTTGGAAAGGTATCTAGGCGTAGAATAACACCAAGGGGTGTAGCGCATAAGTCAAAAATCTTGAACCCAATAAACACCATTTAATGCCTAAATATGTCTTTAGAAGGTTTAAAACCCCAATTCACCAAACTGGTACCCACCAATAAAAATAGTCCTATGAGATTATTTCTCTAGTTTTTCCTCTTTGAAAGCATCAATATGGATGACAAATAATATAATGATCCAATATAGATCAATTTTCAAAGGATTGGAGTGACCTTTGTTGAAAATCTGTATTATCTAACAAATTCCAAGATCAAGAACTATGTTGCATCATTTTTATTACAACATCCTCTACTTATTATTACTTGAAATGCCATTGTATGCATGAAATTATTAGTAATTTAAGGGGTAAAATTGTCAATTTTCATCAGGAATATAAACTTATGTGTGGTAGATGAAGAGTAAAATATCATTAATTTGTGGTGAAAATTGAAATTTAACATATGTTCTCATCATGGTTTAGACGATAAATTTGTCAATTTTCATGATGAACATAATCTTCTGTGTGGTAAATGAAGAGTAAGATATCATTAATTTGAGGTGAAAGTTTAAATTTAACATTTGTTCTTATCACTTTTTAGCGGATGAAGCATTTCTAGCGCGGATGAATTATAAATATACTTAATCAGGTATATTAATATATTTCATTAATATCATTGTTTATAAGTACAATAATATGTATTGTGACCACCCTACCTTCAAGCCTAACAATTCACTCATTGTAATCATCACTTTCATATCAATATATAATATTTTATCCTTCAAGGATGTCTTAGTTTTGTCCCATTTATTATAATTTAATGTTGGCTTTTCATAAGTACTAGCAAGTACATCATAAATACATTACCTTCTTGTTCTCTCCATAATATAAGGATTAAATCCATGATCAAAAACCCCCATGGCTTCTCTAGGTAATGGTGTATATAATATCATATTTTTCCTTCTTCCTTTAGCATGGTAACATATTTGAAAATACTCAGTCGACTTCTTCAAACATTTGGAAACTCATGTCCAACAATATCTTTCTCTGTTGAAAATAGCAACAAGAAATGATAAAAATAGAATCCAAAAATTCCAATTTAATTTGTCCTTGAATTAAACTGAGAATTAAAATCAAATTCTATTCCCATAGCAACTTGTGAATAGTTAATTAAGTTTAATTAACTTAATTATCTGAGGAATTTCAAGTTGGAAGCCTTTTTCAAGTCATGTATATGTTCTCCCTATATTATAGGGGTACTGGATGAGTCAATTGTGAGTTGTAATTAGATAACTCAGTTTACTAAGTTAAGTTCAGTTAAACTAGTTCCAAATTGTTTGAGGAACTAATAGTGAATTAACAGTCAAGTTGTGCACTAATGCATTAACTAGTGCTACTCTAGTTAACTGAAGATTCCCTCATCAGAAACTCATGCATGTTGATTCTGAGAAAGACCCAGTCGAGACTAGAGTGCAGGGATAATGTACTATCAGTTGTATAATTTTCGAAGTTGTATAGATAGTGCGTGAAATCAGGAACTAAACCTAGAAGGGATTGCACGATTTTGGATGCACTGGTTTCCCTTTAATATGGGCTAATCAGCCATAGGAATTGCGCAAGGAAATAGGGGCTTGGACAGAAGTAGAAGAGGCTAAGGTTTGGCTTGAGCTTGCTTGTGAGATGGGAGATTGATCATACGAAGTGTTGAGATTGTTCTTGTGAAAACAAGCATTGTATTATCATCTTGGATTTTTTATTTAATGCAATACAAATAGTGGGGTTTTGAATTGTGGCTTTCCCAGGATATTTACTGTGTTATGTGCCATTGATTTATCTTCCTTTTGTCGATTATTGTTTTCATCGATCTATTGGCTTCCGTTGGTTGAAAGTAGAAGTAGATTCTTGTCTTTTTCTTTAGTACATTGCATGAGCTTGTGAATCTACAGGATTTTCTACATGGTATCAAAGCCGAATTCAATATACTAAAGGACATTTCAAAGTTTTGAGTTCAAGGTTACAGGTGAAATTTGAATTTGCAATACATACTTCAGGATCGACAGATGGCGTTCTACGGTTTGCGGCTTGAGTTTTCCTTGGATGGTAACTTAAATTATATAGCCTGCAAGGACATGATGGAGGCCATGTTGGAAGAAAATGGCTTGAAGGAATTCATTGATCAAGACATTCCTAAGCCACCAACATCGGATGCTCAGAATATGGCCAAATGGAAGAAGTGTGTGGCAAGGGCGAGACAGATAATCCTTGAGGGAGTTCGAGAACACATTGTCTCGAGTCTCCATGGGAAGGAAAATTTGCATGCTATGTGGAAAGCATTGAAGGACCTTTTCCAGAACAATAGTGACCAAAGGAAGTTGGCACTGAAAGATAAACTTTTAAAAATCAAGATGGAGGCGGGCAACTCAATTCCAAATTACTTGACCAGTTCACTCAATGTTGTGACGAATTTGTAAGTGTTGGAATCACGGTTACCGAGGATGATATTGTGAGTCTTGCTCTTCTTAGACTCCCAAAGAGTTGGCATAGTTATCAAGACTATATCAATGGTTTGGAGAAGCTGCCAAATTGGGAACGACAGTGGTCAGATTTGATGCAGGAAGAGATCAGGAGGAACAACAGAGATGGGACCTCTTCCAAGGAAGTGGAAGAGGATTTTTCCTTAGCGAGTAAGGAAAAGAAATCCAAGGGAAAGAATCCCCAAGGTGAGGAGGGTGCAAATAAGATGGACATGACGAAAGTCAAGTGTTTTCACCGTCACGAGCACGGTCACTATGCCAAGAACTACCTGCAGAAGAAAGCAAGCAAGAAGGAGCCAATAGTAGCAGCAATAGGTGAAGCTCTAGCTTCATAATTCAAACTTGATTTCACTCCCACTGCATGCATGGCCAGAACTTCCATGGTAGGCTTGTGGTATCTTGACAAGGGTGCCTCATTCCATATGACAGGGAATATAGATTTCTTTAGTGATTTTGAGGAGAAAGACCTCAAGCAGAGCATAGAATTTGGAGATGATGAGAGGTACAGAGCTACTAGGATCGGTACAATTACCTTTCAGAGGGAGTCTGTCTCCCCTCTCAGGATCACAGATGTGATGTATGTTCCAGGACTAAAGAAGAATCTTATTTCAGTCACAGTATTGGAAGATTGTGGCTATGATGTGGTTTTAGAAAGGGAAAGTTTTTCCTTAGACACATCACCACGGGACAGGTGAAAAAAATCAGTGAATGGGTCAAGAACCCATATCCTCTTGAGGTTAAAGATGCATGAAAAGCCTTGAGGAGCAAGGCAAAGGTTAGAGAATTGGTGGTTGAGAGGGAGAGTAAATTACCTCTCAACATGTAGCCTCAGAAGAAGCCTCTGAAGTAGCTTCAGGAAGTTGTGGAGCAGCCACATCTAGAGAAGTTGAGAGGAGACCGAGTGGAGAGATCCACTCAAGCAGAGAAGAAGCAGTCTCAGAAGTAGGCTCAAACAATTGTGGAGCAACCACAATTGGAGAAGCTAAGAGGAGACCGAGTGGAGGCATCCACTCATGCAAAGACCTCCAGTAGGGGGAAATTTCGAGCCAGGTGGACAGAGAGATCACATGCATCCATACCTCCAGGTGTGAGGTGGGGCGATGTGAAGTGATAGTCCCAAAAGGGCTAAAATTGGGTAGGGTCCATTAACAGGTTTTATCTCATTGATCGTACCTTGCTACAGGAGCCCAAAGTACATAGTAGCAGGAGGAATCAATGACATTGGTGTAGTTAGAGATCAGAGTGACAAAGGCTAGAGCAGTCAAATACTGAAGAGCGTAGAGAAGGGTTGAAAACAGTGCAGAAAGGAAGAGTCAACAGAAGCGCAGAGTTTTTAGTCGACATAGGAAATAACAGTCAGAGACTTTGATGACAGAGGCATCATTCTGATTCAGGTTGGATGTTTTTTTTTTGTTTCTGGAGTTGCTAGAGCAACAACGCTTGAGAGAAGTGTTGTATGCAGAACATTCCAAAGGTTCAGGATCAGAACCGAGTTGAATTCCTTTCTTGTTGAGAGGGAGTGTTGAAAAAAGCAACAAGAAATGATAAAATTAGAATCCAAAAATTCCAGTTTAATTTGTCCTTGAATTAAACTGAGAATTAAAATCAAATTCTATTCTCATCGCAGCTTGTTAATAGTTAATTAACTTAATTAGCTTAGGAATTTCGAGTTTGAATTCTTTCTGAAGTCATGCATATGTTCTCCCTATATTATAGGGGTCCAAGATGAGTTAATTGTGAGTTGTAATTAGATAACTCAGTTTACTGAGTTAAGCTCAGTTAAATTAGTTCCAAGCTGTTTGAGGAACTAATAGTGAGCTAACAGTCATTTGGTGCAGTAATGCATTAACTAGCGCTACTCCAGTTAACTAAAGCTTCCCTCATCAGAAACTCATGCATGTCGATTATGAGAAAGACTCAGTTGAGACTAGAGTGCAGGGTCAATGTACTAACAATTGTATAATTTTCTAAGTTGTACAAATGGTGCATGCAATCAGGAACTGAACCTAGAAGGGATTGCACAGTTTTGGATGCATTGGTTTCCCTTTAATATGGGCTAATCAGCCATAGGAATTGCGCAAGGAAATGGGGGCTTGGAGAGCAGTAGAAGAGGCTAAGGTTTGGCTTGAGCTTGCTTATGAGGTGGGAGATTGATCATATTGAGTGCTGGGATTGTTCTTGTGAAAACAAGCATTGTATTATCATATTGGGTTTCTAATTTAATACAATATAGATAGTGGGGTTTTGAGTTGTGGCCTTCCCCAGATATTTATGTGTTATGTGCAATTGATTTATCTTCCTCTTGTCGATTTGTTTGCATCGATATAATGTCTTCCGCTGGTTGAAAGTAGAAGTATATTCTTGTATTTTGCTTTAGTACATTGCATGATCTTGTGAATCTACAGGATTTTCTACATTCTCTACAAATACTTCAATTTTATCCATTCCAAAATGACCTTATTAACCACCACTATCCAATTTATTATGAGGTTATTGATCTTATTTGGATACACAACTCTAATTTATGAAAATAAATCCTTCACAAAAGTATCCAACTAATGGATCATGTTACCACCCCAAGGTTCATTACATATTCTCCATGCTACTACAACGTTTGCATCTCTCATCAAGTCCCATATATTCTAGACCTACCACTTCCACATTCAAGGAAATCAACAACATTGTTCTCCTACTCAAGGCTTTTTCACACTCGCGTGACCTTCCTCAAATGTACTTCAATGCACAAAAAATAACTCTACAAAAGTTTCATGTTCCTTTCTCTCAACATTCTCTAACTATTTTATATGCTACAGTGCTTGATGGTTAACATATGAAACAAATTACATAGGAAATAAATAATTCCTCGATTTATTCAATGCTTGTACTATTTCATAAAACTCTTGTTCATACAAATTATCTCATTTAACTTCATTCAAATTCCCATTAAATAAAACAATGGATTTTCCTTCCTAATTAGACATTGCTCCTATGGTTGTTCCACTCATATCACAATCAGCCTGGAAAATTTTGTTCAAATCTAGCAATGAAAACGTTAGTTACCCCATCGCCTTTTTCTTCAATAATTCAAAGCTTATGTCTGTTGCAACACTCCATTTTAAAATTAACTTCTTCATACTCTCTATTGGGCATGCATAAATCCCTCTAAAATTTTGATTGAAATTCCATTAGGAGCTCACTAATCCATAGAAACTCCTTACCTCAAACACATTTGGGTTTGGGCACTAAAATATGGTGTTCACTTTATCTAAGTTTATATTCATCCTTTCATAAGCTATCATAAATCCCAAATTCTAATATCCCGAGTGGGAAATTATGGGTATTTTTCTGAAATGCCCCTTAAACAAAATCTTCGCAACAAAATTCTCATAAATTTAACATAAAATTGCCATGTAAAATTCAACAACATAAAACTATAAATAGTCACATAATGAGTAGAAATAATCTCATCTTTATTTATAATAAATAAATTGGGGTTTTACATGTTGAAACAACTGATATAGATGAGATTGAACTGGCCTCAAGAATCCAGTCCATTGTTGTTGGCTCTCCAAAACTGAACTAAAATGCCACTGCTAAGCTCTTCTGTGAATTCTGAATAAATTCACCAAGGGGAGATGGTCCTTGCCCAATCTCTCTAAATCACCCGAGGGTCTCCATGATCCTGGGGCTACAAATGAAGTAGAGAATCAGGTTCTCAAACCTCTCATACAAGAAGAAGATCAAATCCAAGATGTCCTCCAATGGCCTCCTTCTCCTCTTTTATAGATCTGATGGACCCCTCTAGAACTTCCTATTTTATTATTATTTTAATCGTTGAGCACATTTCCCTCTTTTTATTTCAATTAAAATATTATTTTTAAAGAGGAAAATGGTAAATTGGCCACCATGCCTCCTTAGGTCACTGAACATTACTCCTAACCATCCCATCTTGTAGATCTTCTCGTTCCAGTTCCAATGAGCTCTTACACTAAGGTGTTATGTCAAGTATTCCCCCTAGAATGCCACCTTAAGCGTAATTAATCGATTCGGGCTCATTGATAAATATGTTTTTTGAAAGTTGTCGAAATGCAACAGAATGAAAGAAAAAATGTGCGGATGATGGAATCTATCAAATGAATGCCATCGAACCTCATAAAAACCCCTCAAAATCCCATGAAACATCTCCAAAAGCCCTTGGGCCCACTAATGAAGTAAACCTGCATCCATGACATGTCTGCCTCCAACCATGAAAGACCATCCATAAGGAACAACAAAAAAAGGAACATCACAAATCCCCCTGGCCCAAAATTTATTTCCCTCAAGAAATCCAAACATGTGGACTAGTCTGGTGGCCCAATGCAATTGAGACCCAATGCTCGAATCCCATACAAACCGCTGGGTTATGCTATTCCTCTATGTCAAGCCACCATGAACAGACCCCTCAATGCCCAGATCCTAGACCAATCTTTGGCTGAACCTATCACCAGCAAATTCTCTTGGATCCCAATGCCACCAAGAATAAGCACCAATGCTCCATGGCTCCTACTGTGTTGTAGCTTCAACTGTGAATGCTTCCCCATCAACTGTGTACCAACTCATTACCTCTCTCTAGTCCAACACCTGATCAATACAATGTCAATCCCACCATCCTGATGTTGGGATGGAATGTTGAAGAGATATTGAACTGTATCCCACTGCTAATTACAGCATGTAGCATCTGACATGTCTAAGGATCCCCGCTTTATTACACCCATGACTAAGAATATTGCACCCTCAATAGGATACCAAATCATGATCTCTCGCCAATCTAATGCATGGACACCTGTGTAAGGAACAAATCTAGTAGGCTGAAATGGGGCCCTGCTCAACTCAGGATGCTCTTCCTGATAATTCAACAAGATTTTTCTAAGCAAACCTACCTCTCTCCATACAATAGGTACAAGTGGCCAAACTGTGCTACACACCCTGTCTATATACTCTTGGAGAGAGTTGTTTCTCAGACACGTCGTAGCTCTGTTGACTGCCACTACACCTATTGACACCTCATCAGCGAGTAGGCCCAAAGATGCATGCAACACCATCTCTAGAATATCCTCTCTCGTTTGTCTAGAAACTCCATGCTCCTCCAATCGACTAACCTCCTACAAAACTATCATGTCAGTGTCCAACACCTCCTGAGGACAAGTGTCTACAAATACTAACACCCTGCTAGTTGTATATACATCTATCTACTCCTCATTAATGACTGACCCCAAGGGTGGGTTCTCATCCTCCTCCATCACAGACTCAAAATGAACCTCCAACTAGCTCTCCCCAAAAGGCTCATCATGCATATTGTGTATATCATAGCTGACTCATGCTCCACCATACGCTGCTCATGTTGAATCATCATTGGTGACTCATCATCATGAAATTATCCCACAGGGTCCAATGACTACTCACCATACATACCGGAATATAAATCTAGCCTACTATCAACAACTCCTCATGACTACTCATGCTCCACATAGACATCCTCGTATGACCTCGTGGACTCATCCAAAGAAGAGCCCTCATCCCGAAAGACAGAAGCAATATCCTCCTGCTCTACCTCTTCCATCTCCTCTGCATCTCTCAAGTATGAGTGGTTAGGGCCCCAAGGTTCCTTGCAGATGAAGCAAATACCCTTCCTCCTCAACTCATTCTTGATGCATGGTTGGTCACCACCAATCCTCCTGGGTCAATCGTCTCCTGAAAAAATTAATGTTCTGTTGAACTAGACTTTCAACTAGTTCGTAAGAAATAGGTGAAAACAAATGGTTTCTCCTCCAAATGGCCAATAATCTAGCCTGCAACCTCCTGCATTGACATCATGGCCTCCCATACATGAGGGCAAAATGGACTGAATGTGTGTTAATACTGTGTCAGGGTGATGTTTCCTAATGCTGAAGAAGCATTGGAAAATATGCAAGATCAAGTCGTCACACTCCAACTCAAACATGACATCATATGATCTAACCAAGGCCATGAATTCTAGAATATCTATCCTCTTCCCAAAGGTAGGGCCCTCGTTATTATCCAAATCCTGAAAGGTATCCACTATCAGTCTGAAGCCTCTCCTTATAATATCATCATTGTAAGGAGGTATAGGTGAAATTAGCATCACGATACTATTTAGACAAGAGGAAACTAGAAGTTTGACTCCTATACAAGGATGCTCCAAAAGATTGTGTTGTATGAGAGCAAGCATGGCTGGTTTTAGAGTCCAAATTAAGTGTTTACCATTTGATTGATGCACCTCAGAAAGGAGTGAAGCAAGTTTTTCCTAGCTTGAGAAGGGCCTTTGTTGTAACCCCCATGCATCTCAATATGTTCCAAGTGCATAAATTTTGTGTCCCAACTCATGCTCTTTTTGTGGCTACTCTTATTGTAGAAAAGTGAGTATCCCTTGGAAAGGGATCTATTGATAGTTGTTACTAGTTTGTTAAGGGAGTCTATGAAGGTTTGGTCCATGTTTTGTTTAATGATGATATCAAGTACAACAAGAAGTATACAATGATGACCAGGCGACTCAATATATAGACTTCGCACAACATAAGCATGCATGCAACCCCTAGAAATGCCCTACTAATCAAGGCATACCCTCTACACAGACTTATCACTTCATGATGGGGTCTATAGGGTTAATAGTGTTCACTATTAAACTGTGAGATCCCCTTTTCGAATTGTCCCAAATGCACACTATCATTTTTGGATTGCAGCGAGTAATTAGACAATATGTTGCAGATTTATTATTGTCTAAATTGGTGTATACAAAAGATCATTTCACTGACGAAGGGAACTTATTTAAACTTCTCACTGTTGGCATAATTTTAATGATAATCCTTCTCAACAAGAACATAAATATTTGCAACAAGTTATGGAGATATAGGAAATCTGGTGAAATATTTCAAAGAATTTTCCCCAGACTAATATAGTAGAGTAGTTTTTCATTGATGCAAGAAGGGCGATAGGCTTACAAACATTATATTTACTCTAGCTTCCCGCGATATGGTATCCGTACAATAACAGGGAGCTCCAAGCTCAGGCCTCTCTCCTCAAAATTATTCAGTGACTCAACTTCTTCATAGTAAAAATTTTTGGCTATGCGTTGTCCTCCATTGACCCACAGCCACAAGTTATGGAATCCACGTGCTAATCTGTGTATGCTTGTGAGACTTTCTCCTCAATCGGGCTGCTACCTGTTGGGTATTTTTCAATGGGAAATACCAAAACCAAAAAAAATAAAACATCACAGAGGCAATGCTCTGTTTTTACTGTTCCAGGACCTTTGCACAGGGAAGCTATTAAAAACAAATATACTCATAACAGAGTATTACACAGCCATAAAACATTTCTATTAATTAAAATATAAAGTTGTTACACACATCATCCTCTGCGCAGAGAGGGATTTACCAAAATTACCTTCACCCATCAAAAACAAAACTCTGTCTTTTCTCTCCACCTGAGAGTTCACTGTGCTGGGTTTACTGCAGTAAAACCCTTTTCACCTTACTTGTGTAAAACTATTTTTACACATACTGCTGTAAAAATATTTTACACATATTGCTGTAAAATAAACTTTTACATATGCAGTAAATTACATTCACAATTTCAAGAATGCTTGAGCGCTCTTTTCTTTTGCATTTCCATGCAAATCCAATACATAAAAAGATCTATGCACTGCTGTGTAATATCTTCCCCTGCTTCACATGCTGGTCTTCATTCTGAGCTCTCCCTGCTCTTTCGCTGCTGCACCTTTCATCTTTGCGGATAGCACTGCTGTGCATTCATCTCCTCTTTGCTTTACTACGCACTGCTGTGCACTATGCTGCCTCCATCATTTTTACAATGGCCAATACTTAAAACAATCCACGCTCATCTCTTTCACGATGGCCAACACATATAAAAACACGCACACCTTTTTTTCGTTCCATGTGTATTTATGAAAATAATGGTCAACACATATATATAAAACATATATATAAAAACTATGTTAAAACTAAGCGCCCATGCCCATATTAATGGGACTCCACCAAACAATACGAAAACCATTAAAAACCATTAATTCTTCCATCGCAGATAGGACGACAGTCAACCAAGCATTGTCCACACTCCACGCAAAAATTCTGACTTGATGCGGACGGGCTGCAACTTCGGAGATCGACGGTGGAGAACACACAACCAGATCGGACGGTGGAGGTTGATATCGGAAGGCACTTAACTGCTGAGCTTTACCACCCGAGAAAGTGACGTTGGCTGATGTCAGGGCTGAACCACATGTCAGCTCCATATTTTCTCGGGTTCAATTGTCGGTTTATTCCTTCGTCGGAAAGCTGGCCCGAGAGAATCCGGTGCCGAATTCCGGTCAATCCACCGCGCGGCTGAGGTTTTGGGTGCGTAGTCCTGATGCCGCCGTTGTCCATGCTGCGTCCACGAGCTTGGCTGCAGTTGGAATTAACATTCCAACACTCCCCTTTAATTTCAACTGCTGGGCATTCAAACATACCCAAGCACTTCCTCAGATCGAGGGATTCACCAACACTGCTGTTACAAAGATATCATCCTCACATAGAGGGATTCACCAACTGCTTCTGATGCAGTTCACAAACAAACAAAGTTGTCTTCCTCTTAATAGAGGGATTAACCTGAAACTGTGCTTAAGAGCACCTTCCTCATGACAGAGGGATTCACCAATACAATGTGCTGAAGAGCACCTTCCTCTTGACAGAGGGATTCACCTGTTATAAAAAACATCTTCCTCTTAACAGAGAGATTTACCAAACTATGCTAAAGAGCATCTTCCTCTCAACAGAGGGATTCACCAAGACACTGTGCTGAAAAGCACCTTCCTCTTTAATAGAGGGTTTCACCAAATTACTGCTTCAAATGCAGTTCCAAAACAAACAATCATTGCACTGCTGTGTGTGCAAACTCATTACATTGTTCTTTTATGTTGCTGCACTGTTGTGCCATCTTCTTTACTGCGTCTATCCCACACTGCTGTGTCTACACTTGCACTGCTTGTGCACTTTTCAAAGACAAAATACTCTGTCTTTTCTGGAACAATTACACTGTCCCACCTTACAAATTTACACTGCTGTGTGTAAGCATTTCTTACACTCACTGCTGTTGCATATATTGCATTTCAATTCAATGAACAACAAATTCATTACATTTACCTTTACTGCTGTAAGGAAAATTTCTTTTGCATGTGATGCTGTTCAAAACTTCTTGCTGCTGCATTTTTTTTTATTTGCATTGTTGTGTGCTTCTCCTTCTTCACGATGGGAAAACTTTTCTTCAAACTGCTGCTGTCCATACACTTGCTGTTGTGTTGCTGCTGCAATTTGCACTATGGCTGCCTTTTTGTTTCATCATACTGCTGTGCCCATACTCTTGGCACTTCATTCTCCACAAAAAAAATAACACAGGCTGCTGCCTTTTCTTATGCACCCTTGCTTCACACAGTCTTCAGCTTTATTCATTTTATTTTCACAATGCACTGTTGTGCAATTTCTTTCAATTTTCTGCTGCCACACATTATCATTCACCCATATGCATTAAAAATATGTTGTCCCTGTTTTTCTTTATGCGTTTCTTTGCATGTTGCATTGCATACAAAAAAAACATTACATTTTTCACTGTTGTTTGAAAAATTTCATTGCATTCTCAGCCACTGGGCATTTACGCTCTGCTGCGTTTTGCCTTCTTCTCATTTTCTTCTCACTGCTTTGCATTTTCATTCCCAATACAAAACATTTCAATCTGTTGTGTATTATACTCACTCTGCTGTGAGTATATTCTCTCACATTACATAAAAATTCCATTGCTACACATTTCAATGCATGTGCTCCACAAAAAAAATTCAAGTTGCTGTTTTATATTTTGTCCTCCCACTGCTGTGAGGGTCTCCATGCTCTGCATTTTTCTCTTATCTCGCTGCTGCTCTTTACATTTCAGCGCTGCCATCTTTTCTTCTTTATGCATTTCTGTGCATATTGCATAAAAACAAAGCAAAAACATTGCTGATTTCATCACTGCTGCATATTACTTTTTAAAGGGATTAACAAAGATTTCATTTGCAACTGCTGTGCTGCAATACATCCTCTATCAACAAATGACTAATAATACTGTTCAGCAAACAAAACAAAAAAAATTCAAGCTCCCCTTTAGTGTATGCTTGTCTTCTTTTGGCAGACTCTTCTCAAAACAAGTTTAGATCCACTGGGGAGTTCAAGGGGTTTTCAGATTGCCTTTCCTTCCTTCTCCATACTTGTGTAACTTTCTTCTTTTGTGTGGGTCTAGCTTGCATAGCAGCCCATCTTAAGTTACAGTCACGTGCCATATGCCCAATGTTATGACACTTGAAGAATTCAACTTTGTCCATGAATAACATTTCATGATTTCTTCTAAAATTGTTTCTTGGAGGTTGTCGAAGACTACAACATCTATCTCCATGAAATGCTCTACAATCTTTTGCCATATGACCAAAGTTTGAGCAAGCATAACAATAACCATAAAATGAACTTTGGTACCTAGGAGATGGAGGTTTCCTTAATGTACTTCTGAAGCCTTGCTGCCTTGAGATCCTTTGATGATCACCATTGCCTCTTGCCTCTTTGACATCAGCTACATTTCTTCTTGGAGCTGGTTTTCTGCTTGGAGCAGGATCTCTTCTATTGCAGCCTTCATTTTTCTCCTTGCCTTTGCTGGAACTAGGAGCATCACCATCTCTCTCTGGCTTCTTCACATCTCCTTTGCTTAAAGCATCCTCATCCTTGTTTGAGGGTTCACCTACATACCCAAGTCCTGATTTATCAAATGGAGATCTGTGATAGCTGAGCATGTCATCCAGAGCTTGAGAGCTCTTCATGATCTTGTTCATCCCTTCAACCTTCTTCTTCTAACTTTTCACATTCATTATTTTTCTTTGCTAGTTGTCCCTCAGTTTCTTCCTTGCTACGAGTAGCTTCAGCTGCTACTATTTTGAAGGAGATAATATCTGTCTTCATTTTGGAAATTTCTTCATCTTTTGCTTGACTGCTCTTCATTTTCTTTTCAGCTCCTTGTGCCTGCTTCTTGGCTTCTTGTAGTTCGGACTTAAGGGAGGAGACCTCTACCTTGTATTGTCCAATCTCTTCTACAAGCTTATTCACTCTCATGTGCCTTTGTTCAAGTTGACTTGTCAAGGCATCTGCCTGCTTCTTTGCTTCATTCAGCTGATTTGTCATAGATATGACTTCTTCATGATGTTTCTTCTTGCATTGGTCAAGCTCCTTCTTGAGCTTGGCTAGCTCTTCATCCCTTTCCTTTACTTGAAGCTTGATGAGGTCAAGCTTTTCATTCTCAGCTTCTATGATGGGTTCTTCTTGACTCATTGTCATGGTCAGTGCTCCCTTTGCATGAAGGTCATGCAGTCTGT
Organism: Pinus tabuliformis; assembly: GCA_031772625.1. Taxonomy (NCBI): domain Eukaryota; kingdom Viridiplantae; phylum Streptophyta; class Pinopsida; order Pinales; family Pinaceae; genus Pinus; species Pinus tabuliformis. The sequence goes on along the minus strand of CM062804.1, from coordinate 340,464,351 downwards.
CCCATATATCCTTTGCTGATGAATATTTTCCTAGATTCTTCTTCACAGAATCAGGGAGTCCATCCAAGATTAGTTTTACTGCTTGTGCATCATACTCCATGGATTCTTCATCCATCTTGCTGTCATCAATCACTGACTCCCAGACTTCAATCCCCTCAGACATTAGAAAAGCCCTCATCATTATTTCCCATACATCAAAGTTTCCATCAAACTTTGGGGTTTCAAATAGAATGTATTCTAATGGATTGCCTTCTAGTTTAGTAGAGGGGGGAGACACATTTTTAACAGGCTTGGAGGCTTTCTTCTTTGACCTTGCCATTATTATCTAGGCTTCAAATACTTGACTGTGTTTTTTAAATCACTCACTGTTTCTTCAATAATAACTCAAAAACTTGAGAAATACCTGAATCCCTTTGGCTGAAACTTCACACTGCTGGAGAAGCTTTCTGTGCTGCAACCACACCTTCCTTCAGCTTCTTTGAGTCTTCAAAGAGCCTGGACTAGCTCTGATACCACTGTTGGGTATTTTTCAATGGGAAATACCAAAACCAAAAAAAATAAAACATCACAGAGGCAATGCTCTGTTTTTACTGTTCCAGGACCTTTGCACAGGGAAGCTATTAAAAACAAATATACTCATAACAGAGTATTACACAGCCATAAAACATTTCTATTAATTAAAATATAAAGTTGTTACACACATCATCCTCTGCGCAGAGAGGGATTTACCAAAATTACCTTCACCCATCAAAAACAAAACTCTGTCTTTTCTCTCCACCTGAGAGTTCACTGTGCTGGGTTTACTGCAGTAAAACCCTTTTCACTTTACTGGTGTAAAACTATTTTTACACATACTGCTGTAAAAATATTTTACACATACTGCTGTAAAATAAACTTTTACATATGCAGTAAATTACATTCACAATTTCAAGAATGCTTGAGCGCTCTTTTCTTTTGCATTTCCATGCAAATCCAATACATAAAAAGATCTATGCACTGCTGTGTAATATCTTCCCCTGCTTCACATGCTGGTCTTCATTCTGAGCTCTCCCTGCTCTTTCGCTGCTGCACCTTTCATCTTTGCGGATAGCACTGCTGTGCATTCATCTCCTCTTTGCTTTACTACGCACTGCTGTGCACTATGCTGCCTCCATCATTTTTACAATGGCCAATACTTAAAACAATCCACGCTCATCTCTTTCACAATGACCAACACATATAAAAACACGCACACCTTTTTTTCGTTCCATGTGTATTTATGAAAATAATGGTCAACGCATATATATAAAACATATATATAAAAACTATGTTAAAACTAAGCGCCCATGCCCATATTAATGGGACTCCACCAAACAATACGAAAACCATTAAAAACCATTAATTCTTCCATCGCAGATAGGACGACAGTCAACCAAGCATTGTCCACACTCCACGCAAAAATTCTGACTTGACGCGGACGGGCTGCAACTTCGGAGATCGACGGTGGAGAACACACAACCAGATCGGACGGCGGAGGTTGATATCGGAAGGCACTTAACTGCTGAGCTTTACCACCCGAGAAAGTGACGTTGGCTGATGTCAGGGCTGAACCACATGTCAGCTCCATATTTTCTCGGGTTCAATTGCCGGTTTATTCCTTCGTCGGAAAGCTGGCCCGAGAGAATCCGGTGCCGAATTCCGGTCAATCCACCGCGCTACTGAGGTTTTGGGTGCGTAGTCCTGATGCCGCCGTTGTCCATGCTACGTCCACGAGCTTGGCTGCAGTTGGAATTAACATTCCAACACTACCCACATAACAATCCTTATGCTGGCTCCGAGTAGCGCTAAATTCGACCTCCTACATATGTGTGTGATTTCCAGTTAAAAGATTGACTGTTATGCTCATCACACCAGCATTGCCCCTTTTCAAAAACTTCTCGTCAACTTAGAATATGAGTGCACAGACCATCTAAAAAATGTGCACCATTCCCTACATTTGATCCCACGTAGAGGTAATTCTGATCGACCTTCACCCTATTACGAACAACGTTTGGTCTTTCACAATCGAACCACAAGAAGCACCACGTACACCAGGTGTATTCTTATCCCATTCGATCTAACGCAGGGCACATTTAAAATGTTCACTACATGGGCTATTTCAACCAACAAATCGATACATGCAACGTGAAAATATAGTGAATCCGGCGCATACACTTAGGGAAACAAGAAATCAAAAACGAATAATAAGATCAACTGACAATGATGCTATCAGTCTTAGCGACTCGAGCCAGTTAGGAGTTGACAAACAATTTGACTTGCTCCACGTTGACTATTAAATCGGTCCTTTGCTCCAGTGATCCATAACGTGACAAATCCACGCACGCCGCTCATCACACCACAAGCAATGCCTCACACACACACTGGCTCTTTGCGCTTCAATTCAATGCCACATGGGCTCGATCCAAACGTGAGGAATTCGGCTCTAGACGTCTTCGAATTTTGTTTGTCCTAGGCAGCAGATCATACTCAAGAACAAACACAGATTTGAATTTTAAATGGCGGCACAAGAGCGGTTTGATAACAGTACAGATTCTCTAGTCTAGGATACCCTTCCTGAATTGATCCACGATTAATCATAAATTTGTAGGCAAAATTCAATGGATTCAACGTGGCTCTAGAGCAAATTGCTACGACCACATGTGAGATTGGCTTCCGGCTCAGAAATTCATATGCCACCTTTCAAATAGGCTATATTAAACATTCAGCCTCAAAAAATTCGCTCAGTACCTTTTTTAAAATATTATTTCAAGCTAGAACATTTGGCTTTATAAAATAATCGACCCCTTTTAAAAATAATCTCAACTTTGGCCACTTAATGAAGCGACGACTCTTTTGAGTAATCTTCGATGCTGTCATATTGTCGAATAATTCTCAGACAATTTGCTAAGCATTTTGTTGAACAATTAATATTAAGGTGACATTTTGTGGTCAGAGATTATCTTTCGGACTAGGGTTTGTCTTAGGAAAATCCTTTTTCATGCAATAATTTTGGCAGTTTGGCAAGTAAACCTTACCGGCAGAAAACCAATTCTGATACCACTGTAATATCTAGAATGGGAAATTGTGGTTATTTTTCTGAAATGTCCCTTAAACAAAATCTTCACAACAAAATTCTCATAAATTTAACAGAAAATTTCCATGTAAAATTCAACAACATGAAATTGTAAATAATCACATAATGGGTAGAAATAATCTCAGCTTTATTTATAATATATACTCTGAGATTTTACGAGCTGAAACCACTGATATAGCTAAAACTGAACTGGCCTCAAGAATATGCTTCAATGCTGTTGACCCTCTAAAACTGAACTGAAATGTCATTGCTAAGTTCTCATGTGAATTCTGGATGAATTCACCAAGGGGAGATGGGTCCTCACCCAATCTCTCTATATCACCCGAGGTTTTCCATCCTGGGGCTACAAAGGGGAGATGGGTCCTCTCACCCAATCTCTCTAAATCACCCAAGGTTTTCCATCCTGGGCTACAAATGAAATAGAGAATCGGGTTCTCAAACCTCTCATACAAGAAGAAGATCAAATCCAAGATGTTCTCCAACAGCCTCCTTGTCCTCTTTTATAGATTTGATGGACCCCTCTAGAACTTCCAATTTTATTATTATTTTAATCATTGAGCACATTTCTCTCTTTCTTTTTAATGGGGAAAATGGTAGATTGGCCACCATGCCTCCTCAGGTCACTAAAAATCACTTCTAACCATCCCATCACGTATATCTTCTCATTTCAGTTCCAACGAGCTATTACACTAAGATGTTCTATCAAGTATTCCTCCCGGAATGCCACCTTAAGCGTAATTCATTGACTTAGGCCTTTAATAACTCTGTTTTTTGAAAGTTCTCAGAGTGCAACGAAACGAAAGGAAAATTGTGTGGATGATAGAATATATCAAGAGAATGCCATCAAACCTCATAAAAACCTCTCAAAATCCCATGAAACATCTCCAAAATCCCTTGAGCCCACTGATGAAGTAAACCTGCACCTATGACCAGTATGCCTCCAACCCTGAAAGTCTATCCATAAGGAACAACAGAAAAAAGAAAATCACACAAATATACTAACTCCTTTAGTAAAATAAGCATTTTTTGAAACTTATTAACAAATTATTTTTCCCTTGTTTCTACAATGTTTGTCTTAAGTGCATAAAATGCTCCTCCTTGGTGTGGTTGAACACATATTTATCATCACAAAAATTCCCAAGAATGAATTAACCTTATGAATGTAATTGCGTCAATCCAAATGGAATCACAAAGAACACAAACAACCCTTCCTCCATCATAAAGGCATTCTTCCTCTTATAACCTTCTCTACTTTTTCTTCAATGATACCCACTCTTTTAATCAACCTTCAAAAAGCATGTAGGTTTATTCAAGAAATATATCAAGTCCTCCATTATTTTCCATGAAATGAGTACTTGATTGTGAGTTTATTAATTATCCTTGAACTCACATGCATTCTCCACTCACCTCCTTTCTCCAATGGTAATATTTTTGGTAGTTCATAATAAGTCAAACTCTTTCTAATTATCTCCTTGTCCAATAATTTATGTGCCCATTTGTTTACTTCTTCACTAAAATTTATGGGATGGCAACTTGGTTCTTTAACTAATGACACCATAATATCATTGTTAACTAGCATAATGCTATGTGAGAACTTGTTCAATAACTTTGGTCATAACATCAAGCCAATTTGGTGCATAATACTCTTTATTGGTGGTAATCCTTTCAGCATATCACCTAAAATCATTTCTTCTAAATCCTTCAACAACCCTTTGACCTTTACTAGTCCTTCTTTATCACTACAATGATGAACAATAGTTCATTCATAGGAGAATATCATATATATATGATAATGAATAAGTTACTTATTTTAAAATGACCTTACTGATGATATATATGTAGATTTATAGGTCATGAGGTGAAAGGTTATGATGAAGGGTTTTGATTTTTTCGTTTATTATTATTATTGTTATTATTAATTATTATTTAAAATTATTACGCCCAGAGGCACTCTACAACCTAGTATGGGGATATGTAGTATCTGTAAATGAGTGTAAACATTTAAATGTCAGCTCAATATGGGAGAGATGTAGTGTTTGTAAAAGTATACATTAAATCAAATAATAATAATGAATAAAGCATAACTTTAACTAAATAAAAAAAAATAATGAAAAAATAATAAATAATAAAAATATAATAATAAAATTAATAAAAATAATAAATTGAGTCAACACAATTTGTTATATTGTAATTTTATTTTTATCAATAAAATTACAAATATTTTTGTATGAGAACTAATAATAATATACATAACACAATAAAAAATATATTTAAATAATAATGATTTATATAATTTAGGAACATATAATTAGTTAACATGCAAAAAATTAATAAATTTAGTTAATAACTTATAATTAAAAATAAAAATATATCTAAATGTAGAAATATGATATATTCTAAATTAAGATTTATTTAAGTAAGTTCCAAAGGTTAGTTCAATCAGTGCCTCTCCGATTGGGAGGTTACAGGGTCCATTCTCCTTGAAGCCCTTGGGGTTAGGCCTAGTTGTTGGCCGCGGGGCTAGATTCCCTTTAGGGTCAATCAGCCCAGATATTTTCCAAAGAAAATATATATATATATATATATATATATTATTCAAATACATAAATTAAAATAATGATTCATATTATAACTATTATATTCCAGAACTTATGCTTAAATTTAATTAACAAACATAATAAAATCAATAGTTACAATCATTTTTTCATATATATATATATATATATATAATCATAGTTTTAATAACATTAAAAATAAAAATATTTATATATACATATGTGAAATTTATTTAATATAAATAATATTATAAAAATTAACATAAATCGATTTTAAATTTAAATTTACATGCAAATAATTTCCTTTAATAAATAACAAACGCTCACTTTCAAAACCAAAACAAAATATTCCTTTATTTTAATAATTAAACTTTATTTTATTTTCATTGAAACTTTTATTAAAAGATATCATCATTATGAAACTTATATCTTCTTCGCTAATTGGTGGACACGTGAAGTGTAAGAGTCCTACTAGAATCCTTTTTCAAACTCAATTTGACTTCAACATCTTAAAATGGAATCCTTATTTCACAAGGCTTTCTTAACCTTTTTTGTATCTTATTAAAACTTTTATTAATGTTTTTATCTGTATTTTTGTTTGTTCTAACTATCACAATGTTGTTTAAATTAAAGTGATGACTTCTCATTGAGTTTAATGGTAATGAGTGTCTTTCAACACGAGTCACAATGACAACTACTCCCGCGAGCTTTTTCACTAGATCTATGTATCTATGTTTGTGATTATTGAATCATGCAACTAGATTTTGATTTTTTTTTGTCAATCATATCATTTCTCTCAAAAACTTATTCGCACATTTCTTTACTATTTCTTCCTAACCATGGTGGTTGCTTTGAGGGAAGATTTTTGATGGGTAGTATCATAAGGAATATGGCTACAATTTTTCTATGGAAAATATAACAATGAGTTTGGTACTTTTTTTTAGAGTAACAATGATTAGTGGCTCATAGTTTGCTTCAATACATCCTTATTTATTATTGCTATCATAACTCTTTATGTCATTAAAGATTTTTATTTGTTATTAATTTTGTTTATGTTTTGATGTATTTTTTTCTCAGTTAATACAATCTTCTTTATGCTAAATCACTATCAGATTTCAACAATTATTCTATTCAATCAAACATTCTCTTCCTTCTCCCTAGTGGATGATGGACTTCAACTACTATTGCAATTTATGTTCCCTTGTAATTGTTAATTATATTTAATGTTTTTGCACCAAAATCTTATTTGTAATAGTTTTGGATATAGGCCAAAAATAATGAGATATAAGATGAAATGGACAAAGGATGGGTTTGTGGTGAATGAAATGAATTCATACAAAGTATGCTAATTGTGTGTAGTCCTAGGGAAATCCTACCAAGGTAAAATGCATTACCTCAACACTTCTATCATATAACCACACCAACATCATAAGAGAAGGGAACAATAGAAATTCTAACCCATATAATTATCAAGTATGTCCCCAGCACACATCTAATGCAATTGGACCATGTAAAACACCCTTAGTGAAAACCAACATCATCACATCAATATACTAGGAAAAGTCACTAGGAAACTATAGCAATGTCGTGAAACACTTACCTTCTAACATCATCATATAAAACCTTAGGGAGCTACACACATCATCCATATCCAAGATAAGCATATCAAAAACACCAAAAGGAGACAACATGTTGCAAAACCATCAAATATGCAACCAAGGGGTGAAAAACAAGGCAAGCACATGTGAGAAGATCACAAAACTAACAAATACAATCATGCAATAAAGGAAAAGTGGGACTCCCCTAACCAAATACCTGCATCAAGTGATTTAATTCTATGAGGAGAAGGGGCTTCATGAATATGTACCAACCCAAGTTGGTACAATGCTCCGAGATATCAACTATAAATTCCCATCAATGTGATGAAAACCACAATAATTTTTACCGCATTGGACAAATGAATTATAAAAATATGCATCACATTACCATTCTACTATCTTGGAAACCCAATAGCAATCAAGAAAGCAAGTACATAACTCACCCATACAACCATCTTCACAAGGTTAGGTCTCACAAGACTTTATGAAAGTCATGTAGATGTTGTTACTAAATTTTGGACCCTTCTTGTAATGATAACAGAATGTACCATTTTGACTATTGTAAGATCATATCCCTTACAATACTTATGCAATTGAAGGCTACACACTTTCCAAAAATTGCATCTCCTTATGCTTCAAGGAATTGATCTTCCCTATAATTGAATCAATGTTATTATAGATGAGAAGACCTTGCTTGAGTCCTTGTTAGCCAATTGTGAGACGTAGCAATATCATTTCTTTAAAGGAACAAACAATGTTTATCCTTGTTGGATGCCTACTCAGATGAATTCAAAGTACAACAAGCATAGAGTCAATCCCACTCCTCCACCCATCATTCTTCCACCATCATCATAAATCTTAAATGAAAACAATCTCAATGATCTAAATGGAAAATGGCATCGAGCCATGGTATTCATCCACCCATAGAATTTACCCATGGTATTCATTCACCCATGGTATTTACCCACCCATAGAATTTACCCGTGGTATTGTAACCAAAAAAGGCTATAAGTAACAAGTTGCATTTTGTAAAAGGGCAAATTTTCCACCACAATGCAGCCTTTACAATTATTATATGTTTTAATAAAAAAAAAATCTTTGCGGTTTTGTTATTGTGTTTTCTCCTATTTTCTTCTAGCATTTCAATTTTTCAAATCTTGGTGGCTTCCTCCCCCATGATCCATTTCAATTTTTTAGATCCTTAGGGCCTCCCCCTAAGATCTAGATCAGTGGTATCAGATTCAGGTTACGTATCCATGGGAATGAGGGTTTGATGCATATTTCAATTTCAAATTTTTGTAGAAATCTTCAACAAACTTCAAGCACGTGCTACGACCTCCACAAAGAACTTCCTTGGGCAAAGCGGGAACATTTTTTTCTTTTTCATTTTTTTGCAAGAATATTTTGGGCGGCGAGTTTGCATATCAGATCTACAATTTTTGGTGCAAAATATACAAAAAAAATAACATATCTGGATTCATTGTGAAAAAAATACCCAAATGCAAAAAACAAATCAACCGAATCGAAGTCCAAATGAGAGAGATATCACTTATTTAAAATCAGCTACGTTACATAAACTTTTTTGACGACAATTCATGGATGGCAGCTCTCCTATCATTTTTTGGGGGTTTTTTGCAGAATTTCAAAAAAATGATTGTAGATCTTAGCTCCTTTAAAAAATTCACCCAATTAAAAAAATTGGTCGAATCGGAGTTCGGATGAGGAAGATATCATTGATTTAAAATCAACTATTTTTTTTTCCGAATTTTTGTGACGACGAAACAATTGCAACACGAATATGAGTTTCCGAAGTGTCCAGATAGGGATTTCAAACACATGGGAAGATGCAAAATGGTTATTTTGTTTACAAAAATAGGTTATAATAAATATTATGAGTTATATTGACCGAGTTATCTCCATTTTAAATCTGGAGTAACATTCAGAGCAAGTTCCATTTGGAGACGTGCCCTCCCACCCCGCTTTAGTAGGCAACTGCTTCACATTCATGAGTTTCAACATAGCAGCATCCGACTTGGGTTCTTTGGAGACATGCCCTCCCACCCCAGGCTACGTAGGCACCTACTAGTTCATCAACAATTAGCATCACGGTTACAGGTCAACCACACAAAATCCTTGTCATCGAAGTCCATTTGTTAGGTCGCACATTGTTAGTATTACAGTTGGTCACAAGCATTACAGGCATCTCTATCCTCGGATCTTCGTTTGTCATGGTTATTGGTCACCCACAAACCCACACTTTATCGAAGTCCATTTGTTAGGCAGCATATTATCAGTATCATAATTGGTCACAAGCATTACAGGGTATCTCTATCCTCGAATCTTCATTCATCACGGTTATGGGTTAACCATAAAAAAAAAAAAACACTATTCTCTTTAGTGGCTCTTCATATTCAACAAAGACTTCTCAAGAGGGAACTTCACGCAATGGGGACCATTGCTTCTTAAGGAGGCAGGAATGATTTGAATGGAAAAAGGCATCAACCCATGGTATTCATCCACCCATGGTATTTAGCCACCCATGGAATTTACCCATGGTATTGTAAGTGGCATCCACCCATGGTATTGTAAGTAACATCAACCCATGGTATATGCCCACCCATAGGATTTACCTCCGGTATTGTAACAAAAAAATGCTACAAGTAACAAGTTGCATTTTGTAAAAGGACAGTTTGTCGACCATAATGTAGCCTTTACAGTTATTATTTGTTTTAATAAAAAAAGGTTTCTTTGTGGTTTTGTTATTATGTGTTCTCCTATTTTCTTCTGGCATTTCAATTTTTTAGATCTTGGGGGCCTCCTCCCAACATCCATTTTATTTTTTTAGATCTTGGGGGGCTCCCCCTAAGATCCGGATCACTCAACCCCAACTACCTTTTTGAGAACAACATGAAAGATATAAGATCCCTAACTGAATATGATTTTCATAAATAGTGCAAGGAAATGCATAACTAATTTACATAACTTGTGAGGATATTTGTTCCCAAGATAATGACCTACTACATCCCTAATTCCTAGATGAAATCTATTTGATGGTGATGATCTATTCAAGATTTAAGGCGTTGCGGATACCTTGTAAACAAAATAAAATTTTCCATGCTCGGACTAGCACCAATCGCATCCAATTGGTGGGAATATTGCAATATATAATGCAAGTTTAGGGGAAACCTAATTGGGACTTGGGTTAATTTTTTGGAAATGATGAATAATAAATATGATCCTTTAAAGCATTATGATAACTAATACATCCAATGACAACAACTATGACAATGCATGTCAATCTATATAAGACTAAATGAACAATCTTTGTCATTTGATGGGCCATTTTAGACACCCATGAGACTAATCACACAAATATTCAAGCATAAAAAAATATTATGTAGGTCCATCCAGACCACGCAAAGATTCGTTAATTATTAACTCTCCTAGGGATGCCTATTTGTTCATGATGAAGATATAAGAAATCTGATTATCAAGCTAGTAACTTCAATGAGCATAAATTTAAACAAAAAAAATTACAACCATTAGCTAATAAAGAATAAAGATATTAATTTTGTTTTCATAATCCAAAAAATAGAGTAAGTCAAGAGAGTATTACCTTAAAGTTGAAAAAATCAACTTATTTGCAACGTTGTGAATGTTGAACTATTTCACTCCAATCTTTGATCTAGAATGACACAACCGAGTGTGGGGGGTGACTCTCATCCCAACCAAACTCTCAATCATCACAACTGAGAGCCCACAAAGACCTCAATCAACTAGATATGTTAAATTCTAAGCATTTCTAAAAAATTCCTATGAAAAAAATGTTTCACTCCATTCTCCACATTCATTAAAGAGAATCCTTCATGTCCATCCATGTAAAATCCCATGCACAGGTTCCACTTGTCATCATGTAATTACTCAAATAACTTTCAACATTTTCATGATTTAGGGTTTCTTTGATTCATTTAAGGTAAATTTCTCATATTTTACATTTTCCCTTATTAATAAATTAGTTTTTTTATTAAGCTTACGAATTATTATCCTCAAGTTATTATTATAGTTTACTTTAACTATTATTACATTTTACTATTTTAATGTTGTTTGTTTATTTTCTTGATGTAGTATTTATTACTTATTAGTTATATGTCCAATAATATGGGGCATCATGTATTCCTCCTTTCAATTAATTTCGTCTCAAAGTTAATTTTAATTATATTACTTATGAAATTTTTATTTCCTATGTGTATCTTCCACATCACCATCTATTGTAATTAGTATACTAGCCACCCAAGTGACCACAACATGCATTGAATGTTTACATCATAACTCGAGGGACACACATGTACTCTCTATCTATCTTCCCATCTTTTGATACCAAGTTTAAACTCGTCGACCTAATTGGATCCCCAAGGTACAAGACCTCATCATACCAAGTATGCAACTAATCTAGTACATCACTCATGTACCCCAAGCATATTGAAAGGTTGAACTAAACTTCCTCCACAACTCCTACCAAGTACTTAGCCCTAGGAATTGACTTCCAATCCCACAACACCAGTGGTGAGTACTACTCTAGCCTTTATTTTGGACCTTAACATCATAACTCCAATATGCTTTGACCTTCTAAATATGGCTCCATCTCCCATCGAGAATTATACAAGGAAAAACAACCATGAGCATATGTTTGTTCACTAAGTTTTCATCAACCCATAACGTGTTTTTTTGTAGATATTATCTTTTTAGTTATGGGAATCGATGATATCATTAAATGAACCAATTCTCTTGTCCCACTAATGATTTTCCTATTAATCACCACCTCACAACATACCCCTAATGAATTAATTATAATCATAATATTATCATCTCATAGAAAAGGATCTACATGCTAACTATTTCATGTCATCATGAAGAAAATAACATCATTTTCATCATGACAATTTAATAGTAAGGCACCACATGCTCAAACATGCCATCATTAAACATCTCATCATAAAAAATGCATGCAATCACCACATGTCATCACATCATGAAAAAATATCATAAGATCATAATCTCAACATATCTTTATCAAAGAATTAAATTACATCAACATATTGAAATGTAACCACATGTTGACATAAAATAACTTCATATGTAAATACCATAGGTTTCTTAAAAGAAAATAACATCATCAATAGTCATCTCAACACCTAGTGCATGTAGAGAAATAAAACACCATGAACATTCTTATCATGATTCATTAGCAAGTCAAATTATATAGCATACATAAACAATGTATACCAATTATTACAATTAATGCAAGAATATCTTCAAACATCCATCTAGGATATCTTTTAGTTTATTTTTTCAACCGAGACTAACTCTACAAAGGATCATCGATACTATGAGTTTCACATGATCATTAAGATATCAATATTTTTATTATTGTCATTTATTCTTCTTACAACAAGAAGGTTGACAATTTATGGGGTATGTATAGTTAACCTATCAAAATCCTAAACCTTTCATATACATTCCTTATCTAAATACATTGTTAAGCTTCAAGTAATCCTCCACCATTTAGATCCACAATCTCTAAGCATATATTAGATGCTTTGACCCACGTGGTGAATTCCATGAATTTCAACACTAAGCTATTATTGGCCTTGCTATCATGTCTTACTTTATTAATATTTAAATTCTCGATTTTGTATATCTTTTGATTATTACCAAAGGTTCTTAAGTCACTTTACATCTCTAACTTATTCATTCGAGAATTGCTATATCCCATAGCATGTAAAGACTAGGTCATAACTATCTAAGTTTTATGTCATGCTAATGCACATGCATGAAGGAATGGTTAAGCCCCACCGATTTATCTATCACATGTAATTATCATTTTTCACACTCATTAGGATTATCTCTTCTAATCCAAACACACATAAGTGTTTAAAATGTAGCAAGGAATGGTTTCTTTGACTTGTGCCTTAGTCAAATATGCCAACTTGAATTCAATCACATAGTTACTTGAGTTAGTTGTTAGTTAACATGTGTGATGTGGCCTATCACTGAGTTATTGTTAGTTAATTCGAGTTAGATGGCTTTCAGTGAGTTGTAGACTAGTTGATGGCTGAAATTAGATATTTAGTGGAGTTAAATCAAGTGTATGCCATCTAATTGATCTCAAGTTCTAGAATAGAGATAGACTTCAGTTTAGTTGAGCAATTGACTTTTTGTTAACTCAACTTACTCTTAGTTAACTGTAGCAGCTACTAAATTTAGCCCTAGTAGGTCATGCAATTTTAATTTTCTATTGAGATTGAATGAAGGAACTCTTGTATTTATTTCTTGCGCACATGTTTTTGTGTAGAGGCTTGAGGATTGAGCATAGAAATTTTTCTTGAGAATTGAACAAGGAAATAGGAAATTTTCCTATTTTTTTAGAGGCATATTTGCACTAGGAAATAGGAGCTCCTAGTAGACCTTATTTGCCAAAGTGTTTGGCAAGTCTTGTGTAGAGAGTTGATCAGTATTGCAAGGATCTTCAAGCTTGAAGTTAATTCTATGTAATAGATCAAATTTCTTAGTTAAGTAAATAAAATAAAGTAGGGGTTTTTCCCATTTGGGTTCCCGAGATATATCATGTGTTCTATGTGTGATTATGTTTCTATTCATTGTTTCTTTCCAAAAAGTTTTGGTAGAGAAATCTTGTGTATTTTCTGATCAGTTTTCTCTCATTAGAAGTTTTAAGGTTTCAAGGATTTTCTACATGGTATTAGAGTAGGGAACATAATAAAGACTAGCACAAGGTGAATAATTCATCACAATGGCAATTCATCATTAGAGGGGTAGATTTGGGCTATTTTGGTGCATATTTTTTTGTTGTTGTTTCTCTATACATCAGGTTGAGTATCTATGTGATTTTAGAGGTAGGGATGAGCCTTAGGTTGAGGTTGGTCTAAAGTTTCAAAGTGTTGGAACAACAATATAAAGGTGGCCAAGCGATATCATAGAAAGGAAGGCCTAATGGAGAAGGTATAGCGTAGTTTTTCAACGAATTTTTGGGTCAGAATTGGAGGGATGACATGGATTATCATAATGCCCTAACTACCCTAACTAGGGCCTAAATTCACAAGCGTTTATGCATAGGGACATGAAGGAGAAGTCATAAAGAAGTCATATTTTGGAGGTATGTATGTGCCTTCCGTGTTGATGTAATTTCTAAGTGATGGTGTCCAATTTGGATATATTTCGTGGGCAACTTGAGTGCAGGTTGGAGGAACGCTAGAAGTTTCTTTATTTAAGCCCTAAGTGTAGCGTCTTGTGGAGGAATACAAGGTTGTTAGTGGGCAGGTGTTGGAGATCTCTCAAGATGGAGCTCAACCAATATGTCAGTTTGAGTCTAAGCTAGTTGGTTGTTGGGTTGACCAGTAAGATGATGAGGAGCATAGCCTAGGGCGAGTGGAGGCAACCACTCAGTCAAAGACTTCCTGTATATGGAGAGTTTGAGGCAAGTGGGAAGCAGATTTGGTTAAGAGAGATCAGAAGAGATTTGAATATTTTAGTATTACTTTCAGCGAGAGGAAGCAGCTACAGAGGATAGGTCTTTAGATCAGGTTTCGTAGAAGAAAGTAGGTAAGTCTTCCAGTTTAGAGGGAGCAGTTATAGCAACAAAGAACTTGGTAGGGTTGGATATAGATCTAGGTAGATGAGGTTCTTCCAGAAGCACCTTATATGCTAAGAGGGAGTGTTGAAAATGTAACAAGGAATGGCTTCTTTGACTTGTGCCTTAGTCAAATATGTCAATTTGAATTCAATCTCATAGTTGCTTGAGTTAGCCGTCAGTTAAAATTTGTGATGTGGCCAATCATTAAGTTATTATCAGTTAATTTGAGTTAGATGATTTCAATGAGTTGTAGACTAGTTGAAGGCTAAAATTAGCTATCTAGTGGAGTTAACTCTATTTTATGTCAATTAATTGATCTCTAGTTATAGAATAGAGATAAACTTGAGTTTAGTTGAGTAGTTGACTTTCTGTTAACACAACTTACTCTTAGTTAACTGTAGCAGCTACTAAATTTAGCCCTAGTAGGTCATGCAATTCGAATTACTTATTGAGATTGAGTGAAGGCACTCTTGTATTTATTTATTTCTCACAAGTTTTTTGTGTAGAGGCTTGAGGATTAAGCAAAGTCATTTCTCTTGAGAATCACACAAGGAAATAGAGAATTCTCCTATTTTTTAAGGGAAAATTTTCAATAGGAAATAGGAGCTCCTATAAGGCCTTATTTGCCTAAGTGTTGGGCAATTATTGTGTAAAAATTTGATCAGTATTGTAGGGAGATTCAGGCTTGAAGAATATTATATGTAATAGATCAAATTGCTCAGTTGATTCAATAAAAGAAAGTAGGGATTTTCCTTTGTTGGGTTCCCCAAATATTCTATGTGTTCTATGTCTGATTGTGTTTCTATTCATTTTTTTCTTTCCAAAAATTTTTGGTAGATAAATCTGTTATGAAACCAGCTCAAGAAAAGATAGAAAAGATAGATCAACGCCTTAGAATTCAGCCTCTTCGAGGGGGCAACCTCCTTTACATTACATAAATGAACAATTCTTGGATGATACAAATGACAAAACCTCCTTTCTATATATAGGAGTCTAAGGAGTCACAATATAATCCAGCCGACCTAACAATAATAATATAAAGCCACAAAAATAACAATAGAGGGATTCTATGGGGCACAGAAATAACAATATGGGGGTAATAGGGGCACAACAATATAAATAAGGGGTATAACTACAATAGTAATGGGGTAATCACTAGTATTATAGGGACCCAACATGCCCCTCTCCTTCAAAAAAGTGTTGTCCTCAACGCTTGAGTAGTTATGGATACTTCTGCATAAAATTCTCATCCTCCCATGTGGAATCTTCAGCGGATAAGTTCTTCCACTTGATAAGATACTTTGAAATTGATCGATTTCGTAGCTGTCGAGTTCTTGTTTCTGTGACTGCTTCTGGTTCCAATATAATTTTTCCTTCCTCGTCAAGTTCTAGCAATATTGTTTGAATTGGGAGCTTGTCACCTATAACCTTCTTTAAACATGAAACATGGAAAACTGGGTGCAATCGAGAAGCTGTAGGAAGCTCCAATTTGTATGCCATAGTACCAATCTTTTGCAACACCTTGTACGGACCATAATACTTTGGTGATAATTTATTATCCTTCTTAGCTTTCTTTAGGGACATTTGCTTATATGGTTGTAGCCGTAGGAATACCCAATCACCTACATCAAAACTTCTTTCACTGTGATGTTGATCTACCTGTTGTTTCATTCTATTTTGTGCCAACACGAGGTTATCCTTTAAGAGTTGGAGGACTTGTTGTTGATGTTCGATGTGATGTTCCACTGCCTGAACCTTAGAATTTTCTCTTAAATATGATGTGATGGATGGTGGTTGATACCCATAAAGTGCCATAAATGGGGTCATTTTTGTTGCTGTATGGAAGGAAGTGTTATACCACCATTCAGCCAGAGGCAACCATTTGACCCATTGTGTCTGTTTATCAGATACAAAGCAACGAAGATATCCTTCTAAACATTTGTTTACTATCTCAGTTTTCCCATCAGATTGAGGATGATAAGATGAGCTATGAGCTAACTGAGTACCAAGACAAGAAAATAATTCTGTCCAAAAATTTCCAGTGAAAATGGGATCTCTGTCACTTACAATAATCTTTGGGTTTCCATGTAGCTTTTGAACTGTTTCCATAAATGCAGTAGAAATTGTACTGGCTTTAAATGGATGTGATAATGCACAAAAGTGTGCATACTTGGTAAGTCTGTCAACTACCACCATGATGACACTCTTTCCCTCAGACTTGGGTAAACCTGTGATAAAATCCGTTGAAACCTCCTCCCAACGTTGGCTTGGAATGGATAAAGGTTGTAATAGACCCGGTGTCTTAATTGTTTCAACTTTATTTTGCTGGCAAACCAAACATTCCGCCACAAACTTTTGAATATCTGATTTAAGGCCATCCCAAAAAAATTCCTTCTTAACCCTGTGGTAAGTTTTTAAAAATCCTGAGTGCCCTCCTAAGGGAGAAGTGTGCAATTCCATAAGAATCTTTTGTTTTAGCTGGGAATTCTTACAGAGGTATAAGCGATCTTTGTACCATAACGAATCATTTTGCCAGCTAAATGTATCAGAAGTACTGGAATCTTTTTGTAGCTTTCGAATAAGTGCCCACACTTCTTCGTCATTCTTCCATTCCTCCCTTGCTTCGTTTATCCAATCTGGTTGGATAATAGAAATGGCACACAACAATGCTTCCACATCCTCATCCTTTCTTGAGAGTGCATCTGCCACCACATTTTGCTTCCCTTTTTTGTAGATGATTTCAAAGTCATAACCCAACATCTTTGTGACCCACTTTTGTTGCTCTTCAGAGGATAATCTTTGTTCTAAAAAGTATTTAAGGCTATCATGATCCGTTTTTACCTTGAAGTGTCTTCCCATTAGGTAGGGTCGCCATTTCTTAAGTGCATGGAGTATTGCCAACATTTCCTTCTCATAAATAGCTTTGCTTAAAAACTTTCCCTTGATTGGATGACTTTCAAAAGCAATGGGTCTTTCATCTTGCATTAGAACAGCACCAATTCCATTTCCTGAAGCATCACATTCCACAATAAAGGTTTTTGTGAAGTCCGGTGTAGCTAAGACCGGTGCTTGGCACATTGCCTCTTTAAGATGTTCAAAGGCCTTTGTTGCTTCCGGAGTCCATGAAAATGAATCTTTCTTCAATAATGTTGTTAGAGGTGCTGTTGTTATCCCATAATTCTTAACAAACTTGCGATAATACCCTGTCAACCCAAGAAATCCTCGCAGATGCTTTATGGATGTGGGAATTTTCCATTCCTTAATGGCTTTAATTTTGCTAGGGTCTACCTTAACTCCTTCATGAGATACAATATGACCCAAATATTCCACCTCCTGGACTCCAAAGAAACATTTGGATCTTTTTGCATATAATTGTTTCTCCTCCAATAGTTGTAGCACCCTGTCAACATGTTCAACATGATCCTTCCAAGACTTGTTGTAGATTAGTATATCATCAAAAAATACTAACACAAATTTTCTAAGGAATGGTTTGAAAATTGAATTCATCAAACCTTGAAATGTTGAAGGTGCATTGGTAAGGCCAAAAGGCATGACCAAAAATTCATAATGACCCTCATGAGTTCTAAATGCCGTTTTTGGAATGTCTTCAATCTTCATTCTGATTTGATGATATCCCGAACGAAGATCCAACTTGGTGAAGTAAATTGATCCATGCAATTCATCTAGTAATTCATCAATAACAGGAATGGGGAACTTATCTTTAATAGTGAGCTTGTTGAGCTCCCTATAATCCGGACACATGCGCCATGATCCATCCTTCTTGTGCACCAATACTACTGGAGCTGAGAAAGAACTTTGACTTGGTTGAATTATACCAGCCTCTAGCATTTCTGCAACCATACGTTCAATTTCACTCTTTTGGGCATAGGGATATCTGTACGGCCTGATGTTTGGAGGAACACTTCCTGGAATCAGATGAATAGCATGATCATGATCACGCATAGGTGGGAGACCTTTTGGAGTCTCAAATACCTTGGAATGATTGTCCAGGACTTTTTGGAGATCTGGAGAAATAGATGATTCCAATGTGGAAACATCTAGCGAGCATAATTGTGCAATTACACCTCTTTGCTCCTTTTTTAGAAGCTTTGTCATGCCATTAGAGCTGATTATCTTTCCTGGTTTCCCTAAAATACCCCTTAATTCAACTTCCTTTCCTTCCGTAGAAAATTTGATGAAAAGTTCTTGAAAATTAAAAGCTATTGTACCCAAGGATTGTAGCCATTGGACTCCTAGTACAACATCAGCACCTCCCATTGGAATGGAAAGCATTGGGCTAGTCAATACATATTCTCCCATGGATAGCTTGATATTATGGCACTTTCTAGAGCAATTTATTGTTCCTCCATTTGCAATCATCACTTGACACTCTGGTGCTGGATATAGGAAGCAATTCAATTCTTTTGCTACCCTACAATGAATAAAATTGTGGGTGCTTCCTGAATCAATCAACACTATTACCTTTTTCTTCTTGATTTGTCCTTCTATCTTGATGGTTTGAGGAGTGGTAATTCCCGCCAATGCATTACAAGATATGGTCGGATTTATTTGTTCTTCATCTAGGCTTTGTTCCTGGAGTATATCTTCTTCTTTTGACCTTTCTTGCTCCTTTTCTTCTTCCTCTTCACAATCTATGTAGAATAATTTCTTCTCAGCACACTTATGACCTTTAGTGTATTTGCTATCACAACTGTAACAAAGCCCTTTTGCTCTATTTTCTTCCAATTGTTGTGGTGTCAACCTTATAGGTTGTGGAAGACTAGGAGCAACAACACTTCCGTCTTTATAGTTGTGAGTGGTATGCTTCCTGGTTGCCATAATTTTGCTTTCCATTTTTCTTGCTAACCTGAATGCCTTCTCTAATGAATCAGGTTCCCAAAGGCGAACATCATGTTGGATATTATCCTTTAAAGACCCTATGAACACATCAATCCTATGCTCCTCTGGAATATCTTTTACCCTTATGTTCAATTTTTGGAACTCCTCAATGTGCTCCATTAATGAACCCTTTTGTTTGAGACTTATCAATTGGCTAAAAAAAGTGTTGCTTTTTGTATCTTCATAATGTGCTATCAATTCTTCCGTAAAAATTGCCCAAGTGATAAATTGTTTACGAGAGCAAAGCCATTGATACCATACAAACTAATTTGGTTCCAAATATACAGTTGCCATACGTACCTTTTGTGTGTTTTGCACATTATTGAGATCGAAGAATTGCTCCATCTGTAATATCCATGTGGCGGGATCCTTGCCATCAAACTTCCTCATATCGATTTTTGGAATATGGTGATTCTTCGATCCAACATTAGCATCTATGTAATCATGATTAACATTTCTTTTGTTCTCATCATGAGTTTCCTTTACTACCTTTTCACCATTAGTGACCCTTTCTTGTAGCAACTTCTTCAATTCTTCCATGTCTGTCTTCAAATCTATCTTCAAATCGTCCATCTTAGCTTCCACGCCATTTATCTTAGATTCCACTCCATTTATCTTAGATTCCACGCCACTTTTCTTAGCTTCTGTTAGATTTTGTGAGCGTGACATTTGTTGCGCTTGTTCTTGTAATTTTGATATATCATGTAGCATTTCTTCCTCTTCTTCATGAGTCATGCTAGAGCTTTCAGGTTCCTTACTAGGTGTTTGCATTTTCTTTCCTCGGGGCATCAGTTACCGATAATAATTCTTTACTATGCCCTTTGAATTCCGTTAAACCAAGCTTACACAAAAATTTAAAAAAATACTACACACCTTTTTTCACTTTATAGAAGCCTGATATTGAATCTGATGTATCTCTGTAATTTCGGATCATCCAGTTCTGAAATTGCTACCTGTAGTAGCCTTCTGCGTCCTCTTTCCAATGCCATAGGTCTGAGCCAAATTGGATTCTCCAAGGAAGAGTTATGTGAAATCTCCCACAGTGACTTGATTTTAGACTAGTTCAGTAGAGCGAACTTGTACGACGTACCACGCGTCACTGTTTCAACCTTTGAATCTGAAACACACACACAAGAAACTACAGTCCGTGCTCTTTCTGTACCTTCTTATGAAATTTCAATCCGATCCTCAGAGAGAAAGTTATGACGATTTTCCCCAGGTCACCTGTTTTGAATGTAATTCAGGAGTCTGCAAAAAGACCAACTTCCTCAGATCATATCTCCGCAAATATCGCACGAAAAGCTCTGAAATTTGGACCCAAGGTTCAGCGCGATTTCTTCTCAAATGGTTTTTTTTTGTGACTTCTGAAACGTCACAGAAAAAAATTTATAGCGAAAATGCCACGATGACCTGTTTGGAGCAGCGAAACCCTAGAATCCAAAGCTCTGATACCAAATGTTATGAAACCAGCTCAAGAAAAGATAGAAAAGATAGATCAACGCCTTAGAATTCAGCCTCTTCGAAGGGGCAACCTCCTTTACATTACATAAATGAACAATTCTTGGATGATACAAATGACAAAACCTCATTTCTATATATAGGAGTCTAAGGAGTCACAATATAATCCAGCCGACCTAACAATAATAATATAAAACCACAAAAATAACAATAGAGGGATTCTATGGGGCACAGAAATAACAATATGGGGGTAATAGGGGCACAACAATATAAATAAGGGGTATAACTACAATAGTAATGGGGTAATCACTAGTATTATAGGGACCCAACAAAATCTTGTGTATGTTGTGATCATTTTGCTCTCATTAGTAGTTGCAAGGTTTCAAGTATTTTCTACAATATGCATACCAACTTCTCTCTTTATTCTAGACGTTTGTTTATCAATTAGTAATACTCAATCTACCACATGCTCTATTTCTTGGAAATATTATTATACTAAAAGGGGGGAGGATGAATGAGTATAATGGACAATTTTAACCAATCAAAACACTTCAATGCACATACAATATTAATCACATCAAAAAAATTAAAATACACCATGTGTGTGTGTGTGTGTGTGAAATTTATTTTATTATGAATGATATTGTAGGCACCAACCTACTGTTACATTGATTTTATAGCACCAACCAGAAGGAGACACCTACCCCCTTGAAATGTTTTACTGTCACTAACTCTCTGAAATGTTTTACTGGCACTAACCCCCCGAAATGTTTACTGGCACCAACAAAAAGTGCTTAACTAAATCCTCTGTTTATGTCTTTAGCTTTGGTTTATGTTGCTTCTCGAAGCCGCATATCACTCCCTGTTCTGTACCTTCAACTTGATTTCATCCATAATCCTTGTATGTTACTCCTAGATTACACATGATTCAATTGCACTCAGATTGAATGAATTTGCATGTATTTCTTGACTTCATATTTTGAACTCTTCCATGAACACATTTCCTCCACAAACTTCATTCCTTAGACTTATTTCACACTTTCTACACCACATAAACTACAATAGATGATTACACACAAGAAAAAATGCCTTTATATTAATTAGCCAAGACACTCAACTTCCAAACTTATCTGGCTTATTTATACTCGACTAGATCAACAAATTGATGGTAGGGCCAACATTCCATGGAGGACCATCCATAGAACCTAGAGCATTACCACAATTTCTTCTACTGGCGATCTAATATGGATGGTAGGATTTAAATTAATGGCTCCTTAGATCCTTGAGGGCTTAACATTATATCCATGAAACCACTTGGAAACTATATGGTGTGACCACTTTTACAAATGTTTCAACAAATCTAGATTCGTGTCCACTTGAGTGTATTATTAAACATTCAGATACTAAGATTACTTATAATACTAACTTAGGGGTTTCACCGTCATTCCATAAGATTGAGTGTTTGTACCACATTATTATTATGCCACCTCTCTAGTGTATCCAAAGATCTAGATCTTAGCACTAGATAACATTGTTGTATGGGCTGAGCCCTGGATGCCTAAATATATTTTTATTTGACTTTGGCACTGAGTACTTTAACACCTCGCACTGCATGACCCAGAGTTGGGACCGAGTTCTTAAACCCAAAAGGTGGTTAGGCGCCTAAGTTAAACAACCACCAACTTTTAAAGTGCACCAATTGATCTGATTAACATCAACGACAAAGAAGGTACTTCAACACACCCCCCCCCCCCCCCCCCCCCAACTATCTGATCTTTATCAAAATGGGGGGGGGGGGGGGGGAATTTCATTTATGAAATTAAATAACTCACACCTTGTTAATATGTGCCAATAAATCTCATGCTTCGGCCAAAATTGATGAGGACGAAAATACATCAGGGCCACCCCGACTATCCGAACTATAACAAAGGGGGGTTTGCTTTCAATCATTTGATGGACCCACAACTAATGTTCTCAAATATTCCTTTTTCAATTACCACTAGATTGAGCATTAATTCCATTTTCCCTCACTAACTGGAAGTGGAAAATTCCCAATGGGTCCTTCGATGCTAGCACATAATTCCCATATGATCAATGCCAAAACTTGGCACTTGTCAGCTCATTACCTGGGCTTTAGCTGTCGGCTACCAATCACCACTCATTAATCACATCTACCTCCAACGATTCTCATATGGATAGAACCATTACACGTCTTCAAATTTACCTACTGCATATGATGGGAAATCCCTATTTATCACTCACCGCTCACTGCCCAAGCTTTAGCCATGTCTACCCTCAACTAGTGGCCTAATAGATATAATCATCATAAGATGTGAACTCTTCCATCTATTAATCATCGCCTTCTACTTGAGATCCAACTACTGCTTCACTTCCTATCGGTGAAATTTCCTAATGCTATAGAGCCTTGCAAAACTGCTCTCTAGCAGAAGTCCCAAAACTCTACCACATCACCTGCTAGGTCACTACCACCTCATTTTGATGTCAGTTCCTTGTCACCTATCATGCCACATCACTTCCATGTGTCACTCGGAAAAGGGCCACTTGGGCACCTAAAAATCCAAAATCCATCTACCACGTGTCCATACCTCATCGTGTGACAACATCACTACCACCATGTGTACTTACTTACTATCTCCACATAATCGTCACCTGCCACATGGAGGTGTCATATGTACTAACGTCCTTGAGGCTTGGATAAATCTATTTGATTCAACATTGTCTTCTTCCAACTACGTGACTAGTGAGTGCACCCATAGAGGCTCAAATGCCTAGATTAACTCAAAAACCGGATAAATTTTATTGATCTGATATCTACCACATTTCACCTGATAAACAATTTGATGCATCTCACATGATAGGATACTCGGATGCCTCAATGCATCCATAGATGAGTCCAGATGCCCAGATGCCTTGAAGCGTTACTAAAATATCTTCACTTTAGATCTACTTTCTTCATCATTCCTTAGGAGTTTCCCTAAGTTCAATATACCATTGGAAATCTCTTTGAAATATATATCTATCTAACCACCTTTCATGCTCATTTGTTCAGAATAAATAAATATAAAATGCATGTCAAGATAGGTTTTCCCTCTGACTACATGTGTTTCAGTCATGAATACTCAATAATCTCCCCTTGAACTTGACATTAATCTCCCATGTTGTTGGAATTTAACATCAATGACACTACATTTGGCATAAATGAAAACATATGCAATAAAATTCCCTTTTGGCTTTGATGGCAACACCAACAAACATGTGCTCATCATTAATGATCTTAGGCTAGACTTCCCCTATCTGCTTGTGGGCTAGACTCAACATATCTACTTGATGATTGTACACACCCTATCTACTTATTGACTATTGAGTGATCTTCTATTGATGTTTGCTTGTTCTCCCCTTTTAATCAATGGAAAAGGGAATATACTCCCCATGTGTTGTTGCATACTCTTTCCATGAACTCTCCCTGTCACCAACATGCTTCTTAGTTGAAATTAGTGAACCATTTCCCCTGGTGAGGAAGAAATTATGCCCATTTTTCGTCGAAGATGTTCAAAACTTTCTCTAGGTAGAGGTTTGTTAAATATGTTTGCAATTTGTTATTTTGTTAGGATGTATGCCAATATGATAGTTTGATCAACAACTTGTTCTTGAAGAAAATGCTATTTGATAGGGATGTGCTTTGTTTTAGAATGCATAACAAGGAAGTGTACAAGATGATCATTATTTTCTTGAAGATCCTTGAGATTTTGCTTCATCCATAAGACTTGAGTACACCATGATGTTGTTACTATTAATTCTACCTCAGTCGTGGATGGAGAAATAGAGGTTTTCTTCTTGCTGAGCTAGGAGACCAGAAAGCTACCTAAAAAGAAGGCCTCCCCATTGGTGCTCTTTTTATCACCAACATTTCTATCCCAATATGAATTTGTATAAGCTCCAAGAGTAAGATATATGCCTCTTGTGTTGGAAATAATACTGAGAGGGGGGGTGAATCAGTATTAGCAAGTCAATGCTTTTTTCATTTCCATAATCAGATTTATATGCGTTACTTCAGTTAATGGAACTCACGTGTATACGCAACTATGGTTAAGGCAACTAGCGTATATACTGAAAACTTAAGATTCAGTTAATTCATCATATGTTGATCTTTAATCAGTGCATCAGAACCATATAAACAGTAACCAGGTGCAGTAAAAACAGAACAGACAATCACACACATGAACACAAGATATAAGGTGGAAACCCAATGTGGGTGAAAACCACCTGCTGCAATCGTCTCTATCTTATTTTTAATAATAAGAAACTTCTTTTTACAATTTTTGTACTGGTGCAGACTTATACCAGTACACAGGCTTCTACCTGCAGAAGGCTACAACCTTCTCTCGTTCTCCAGCTTCTCCTGGAAGGGAGCTACAACCCCCTAGCTCTTGTACTAGCTGATATGTTTACTAGTACGTAGGTGTCGGCCTACAGAAGGCTACAACCTTCTCTTTTCTTCCAGGGACCACGTTTCATAAATTTTCAGACTAGATCCATCAATAACATCATTCAATCATCAAATATATCTGCATCAACCGATCTCCTTTTCACCAACCACAACTAAACCAATCAATCACTTTGACAACCCTTCAATCTGATCTTTCAGAATGCTATAACCAGAATACAGTAACCAGAACCCAAGCCAGAACCCAAAACACTGCAACAGCAAATAGAAGCAACTAAAACATATTTTACAAGGTATACACTACTTCCCTGTGTCGAACCTGCATGCATACGCTCATTTCTCAAGGCGAACCTGCGTACAGATATGCAAATCAAACTTAAGATGTATACGTTGTTTTGATATGCAGAACTAGCGTGTATACGCACCTTTTCTAAACTGAACCTGCGTATAGATCTATAAATGATGATTTAAATAATACAACAATTCCAGACTTCAGTTATACCCAGATCATCATATTTACATACTACAACATGAGCTAGCTATTCAGATAAATGATCAAACCACATAAAGATACTTCACTTTAGGCCTTAAGGTCTTGACCCATCATTAGATCTTATCCTTCATCAAGCGCTAAGGTTCATCCTTGGTTCAGATCCAGCGATGCACCATAACCCAATAACCTATACACTAGATCTTGCTCATCATCAGATATTCAATGCTTGAGTGCTTTGGTCTAATGGTCTTCTTCTCCTTATATAGTGTTAGGCCTTTCTTAATACCACGGTCCAAAACCACTTAAGACCAATACCTTGGACCAAATACCTGGGATCAATACTTCGGACCAGATACTTTGGACCAATACCATGGATCAAAATACCATTGACCAAATACCACAGACCAAAACTTAGATTTCCAACGTGTACGTGCCTTTCCTTCTGTGAAACTGCTTGTGTACGTTATACACACCTTTTGGTCTGTTAACCCACGTGTATACGCTACTTTGTCAAGGTGAACCTGCATATACTTCTCTTTCCTCATTCTGTGAAGTCTAATCCCTAACTCTGAGTGGTTAACCTGCTGACCTGTGATCTATCATATGAGTGAGTTGCCATCAAGGAAAACACCCGTGTCAAATCTGAGTCATAATGCCAAAAATCTCCCCCTTTGAACTTAATGGCAACCCCAAGTCACTCTCCCCCTTTATCATCAAGGGCAAAGGGTCATGCTCCCATTGAGTACATGCTGAATTCTCTAATATGCTGAAGTGTGTTGATTGAGCTTCATGAACGAGTCCATGCTCCCCCTGAATATAAGCAAGGTCTACAAAAATATGTTCTAAAAGAAGAACATGACTCTATACATACATCATAAATGACCCTCATATCACCAATGACTCATACATACATCCATCTCCCAACCAAGTGAGATATACCAATTGTTTATACATGTCAAAACAAAAACATTACAACATCCATCCCATCCATAGTGGGGTAACATAATAGGTCGTTTCATGACATTTTCATAAAAAGATATACATGAAATATATAACAGAGACCAAGACCATGATAGTCATCAGCAACTATCATCAGCAGCATTTGTCAATCAGCCTCCAATCCAGCAACCATGTTCTGCCCCTGAACCTGTTCTACCTGAAACAAAAACAACTATGTGATTTTGTACCAAGATCTTCTAAGATAATGGAAACAATGAATTACTAGAAGCATATTCTCCCCCTGAACCTGTGCCAGATGATCACTGTCAGATTTGATCATGTCATATAATAGAAGAGTTATTAAGGCATCATCATCAAACAAATATTCATCAAGTTATCCACAACTTATGAGAGCCAACATATTTCCACATGTCATCCACAGATTCTAACCATCATCAAGCAGAGAAGATAATTCACTAAACCATATCAGACTCCTTTCTTCCTGAGTCTGGCCACTACTTTTCCTCAAACCAACATATACGCAACTGTATCCACAGAAACCGGTGTATGTACACAACTACGATTCATGAAACTCGCATATAACCACCTTTCTCTAAAACAAGTAGATTTTAACAGGAGGATGATGCATCAACTACTCCCAGTTTCTATCTGAGATATTCAAAAGTCCCTCTGGGCAGTGTTTTGGTGAATATATCAGCAACCTATTCTTTGGAGGGAACATATTCTAATTTGACCTTTTGTTCAAGCACTTGTTCACGTAGAAAATGATATTTGATGGGTATGTGCTTGGTCTTGGAATACATGACTGGATTCTTTGAAATACTGATGGCACTTGTATTATCACATAGAATGGAGATGGGTGGAGTACATGTGATCTGAATGTCTTGCAATGTTTGCATCATCCAAAGGAGTTGTGTGCAGCAAGATGCAGCAGCCACATATTTTGCTTCAGCTGTAGATAATGCAATTGAACTTTGTTTCTTGCTGAACCAAGACACTAATCTGGAACCCATATAGAATGCACCACCACTAGTGCTTTTTCTGTCATCAACGCTTCCTGCCCAATCTGCATTTGTATATGCATGAAGTGTAAGATATGTATCTCTAGGATACCATAAACCAAAATTCTGTGTCCCTTGAAGATATTTGAAAATCCTTTTGACTGCCTGAAGGTGTGATTCCTTTGGATTTGCTTGGAATCTTCCAACTATTCCTACTGCATGCATGATGTCTGGTCGGGTACCTGTTAGATAAAGCAAACTGCCAATCATGGATCTATAAGTTGGTTGATGTACTGCTGCTGATTCATCATTTGAGCCAAGACTGCATCCTGTTACCATTGGGGTACATATGGTTTAGAATCTTCCATGCCGTATTTTTTCAAGATCTATTTGAGATATTTGGTTTGTGACAAAAAAATACCATCTTTATTTTGTTGAACTTGTAGACCAAGAAAATATGTAAGCTCACCAAGCAGGGACATTTCAAATTCTTGCTGCATTACCGAAGCAAAATTCCGACTCATGGCTTCTTCATTGCTTCCAAAAATGATATCATCAACATACACAATAAGTATTAGCAATTTATTATTGTCAATCTTTGTATATAGATTTCTATTAGCCGATCCCTTTGAAAAACCTTGTTGATGGAGATATTTGTCAAGACGGTAATACCAAGCCCTTGGAGCTTGTTTTAGACCATAGAGAGCCTTTCTGAGTCTGCATACAAGTTTTGCATCATTTCCAAGAATGAATCTGTCTGGTTGCTCAATATAGACTTCTTCTTCTAATTCTCCATTAAGAAAGGCAGATTTTACAGCCATTTGGTATACTTTGAATTTCTAACAACTAGAAAGAGAAAGGAACATTCTTATGGCTTCAAGTCTAGCAACAGGTGCAAAAGTTTCTTCAAAATCCATACCTTCTTGTTAAGCATATCCTTTACAAATAAGTCTGGCCTTGTTTATAATAACTTCTCCATTTTCATTCAGCTTGTTTTTGAATAACCATTTAGTTCCTATGATATTCTTATCATGAGGTCTAGGAACTAATTCCCAAGTATTATTCTTTTCAATTTGCTCAAGTTCTTCATTCATGGCCTTAACCGAACATTCATCTTTGCATGCTTCATTTACATTTTAAGGTTCGGTGGAGGATAGAAATGCTAGATAGCTTGAAGCTTCTGTAATAGTTCTTATTGTCTGCACACCTGCCTCTTTCTGTCCCAAAATTTGAGTCTCTGGATGATTTTTCTGAACATACCTGGACGAAGTCTTTTCTTCTACCGATATCTCTTCTTCTGGTGCTTCATTGGTTTCTTCTTCAGAATTAGTGGGATTTGATGCGGAAGGATAATCCTCATCTTCTTCATAATCTTTGGTTTTTATTTGTTTTGGATTTTTGCATGCTTCATCAACTACAACATCAATACTTTCAATAATTCTCCCAAGTCTTTTATTATAACATTTATATCCTTTACTTCGGGAAGAGCAACCAAGGAGAATACCTTCATCTGCTATGGGTTCAAACTTACCAAGTTTTTCATCAATCCTTTTGATTTAACATCTGCTTTGAAAAACTTTGAAGTATTTTACAGTAGGAGTCTTACCATACCAAAGTTCATGTGGAGTTTGAGTGTTGTTTACCTGAACATTTGCTTGGTTGAGAATAGCGACGACAGCGAATGCAGCTTCACCCCAGAAGGTTGCAGGAGTTCCAGAGTCATCTAGCATAGCACGAGCCATTTGTTGAACATTTATGTTCATCCTTTCTACCACTCCATTTTGCTTAGGAGTCCTTGCGGTGGAGAATTGCCTTTTTACTCCATGTTTTTCACAAAAGTCAAAGAATTCATCCGAAGTAAATTCCCCTCCTCGATCAGATATGAGGCATTTAATTTTGCGATTTGATTCATTTTCAACCAAAGATTTGAAGGCTTTGAACTTTTCGAATGCTTCATCTTTATGCTTTAGAAGTCCTATCCAACACATTCTGGAAAAATCATCAATGAGAAATATAAAGTATTCTTCTCCACGAGGTGAATTTTTCCTTGATCGTCCACATAAATCAGTATGAAGAAGTTCAAGAGGCTTACTAGCTGATCCTTCTTTTTCAGGGAAGTGCAATCTGGTTTGCTTACCAAATTGACATGATTTGCATATTGTATTTTCTGGAATGATGATATCAAGAAGATCACGAACCACCTGGAATCTACATGCTTTTCTTATTTGAGAAAAACCTAGATGCCCCAATCTTCTGTGCCATAGCCAATGTTCATCATTTTTGCTCAGATAGCACTATTTTCGTCCTCCCTTGAGTATGTATAAGTTGTTTGGATTTCTAGTCCCTTTAATCATGGTTTCGCCTGTGTCAAGCTCACGAACAACGCATCCATTTGATCGAAACACTACTTCATTTCCTTGATCACACATTTGACTCACACTCAACAGATTATGCTTTAAGCCATTAACATAAATAACATTCCTAGCTTTAACTTTTTCTTTCAAGAAAACAGAGCCTTTACCTTTTATGACAGCGGGAGTGTCGTTTCCTAATGAGACACTCTTTTCCTTTTCTAAGGAATTATATGAGTGTAGTTTTTCTCTATCACCTGTCATGTGTTTTGAGCATCCACTGTCGATGTACCACTAGTATTCTTGTCCTTCTGCATACAAGGCTATACCACATCTTTCTGTTTGTGGTTCTTTCTTTCTCCATATTTTTGGATTTAATGGAGTTTGCTCCTTTTGAGCTATTTGCCAAAATTTACTCCTGCATTCAGATTCTTCATGGCCAAAGTTGTTACAGATTGAGCATTCCATTTCATTTTCAAGAAGAGAAAATATATTATAGGAACTTTTCTTGATCCCTGTCAAATTTCTTTGATTTCGTGCTTCTCTAGTCATGATAGTTTTGTAAGCAACACATTGAGCAACTTTGTGTCCAAAATTATGACATGAGAAACATTGACCATTAAAGAAGTTCCTGCTATTATTGAATCTACTGACCTGTTGATTGATATTCTTTGAAGCAAATTGAGTGTGATTTACCTGAGGTTGATTATGGCTTCTTTTTATTCTTGAAGTAAATTGAGCCTGATTCACCTGGTGATTTGCTTTATGCCTTTGCTAACGACTGTCGAACTATTCACTGCTCTTTGTTGCATCACGATAGCTTTTAGTGGAGGTTGACGACTTCTGTGATTGAGATGTTTCTTCAGAGTATTTAAGACCTGTCTTTATCAGAGGAGAGCGCTACACTTTGATAATTTCATTTAAGGTATATGATCCTTTGGAAAATCTAAGATTGAGAGCTTTTTTTTTCTCAAGATCCTTTCATAGGCCCACAATTTCACATTCTAGCTTTTCATTGTGTTTTTCTCTTTCAGCAAATTGGAATGTCAAGGTATCTATAATCATACTATTTTCTTCTAAACAGATTTTGAGTTTAGAGATTTCTTCATAAAGGTCATCTTCATCTAAAGCATCTAAAAAATCATCATCTTCATAAGCCATCAGAAGTCTATAGTCATTGCTATTTTCATCTTCATCACTATTTGATAAACCATCGCTATCTTCATGAGTATAGTAGCTCTTTTTAATTACTTTTTGTTTTCTGTTCCATTTTTCAGATTCCTTACCTTTATCAAAGTTATCTTTATGAGGACATTTGGTAGCATAATGACCGACTCTTCCACAAGCAAAACATTTGAAAGGTAGTTTACCTCTGAATCTTCTGGAACCTCGTTGAAGGTTCTTGACAAAGTTTGCTTCTTCTTCTCCTTCTGAAATATGTCCTAATTGATTAAGTTATTATTTTACTAAAGCTTTAAATGCGGCTTCTCTCATATCTGATGGACCTCCTTTTCTCATCTCGAAGGCAGTTAAGATCCCGAAGGAAAATTTTAAGGATGGAAAATTTTCTTGAAGTTTAAAACATTGGCGAATCTCACTAATCCCTAATATGCAAATTATAAATGTTTATTCATATATTTGTAAAATTAATCAAATTTATAATTATTTTATATATAGTCTCTATATAATGTTGGCGATTTTTAAGGTAAAATAATTTTATATTCTAAAATGTGGGCGAATCGTCTTTTATAAAATTGGAAATTGGCGAATATTTTTTGTGGAAAAATCATGGAAAATTAGCCCACTGGGCGAACATTAGCCCCTAAAATTTTCCATGGATCATCCCGTGCAGCTGTGTCATTGTAATAGTATGTAGATCCTGCTTTTCTTCTATGGTAGATACTTTTGATTCAAACTTAGCAGACAGGGATCTTAAAACCTTTTCAACTAAAGTAACTTCTTTGATCTGTTCACCCAAATTCTTCATGCAATTAACAATCTCATCTATACGTAAAAAGTAACTAGTTATACTTTCATTGTTGTGCATTTTGAGAGTTTCATATTGAATTATGAGAGTTTGCAGTTTGGCATGTTTTACCTGAGTGTCTCCTTCATAGCTTAAAAAGATTTTGTCCCATATTTCTATGGCAGATTTGAGCTGGATAACTTTGACAAATTCTGATTGTGATATACTTCCCAATACTGTATTGACATCCTTGGCATTTGTTTCATATTTCTTTTTACCTGCCGCATCTATAGGAATAGTTGATGGAAATGTATATCCTCCTTCCACAATTTCCCAGACATCTGTTCCAAGAGATTGAAGATAGGTTGTGGTTCTTACCTTCCAATAAGCGAAGTTGCTTCCATCAAAGATTGGAGGTCTGATGGATCCCTCTCTTTCTTGATTACTCATGATGATGGATCTTCCTTCAAGCGATCAAACTTCTTCTGAAGGACCTGCTCTGATACCAATTGTTGGAAATAATACTAAGAGGGGGGGCGAATCAGTATTAGCAGGTCAATACTTTTTTATTTCCATAATCAGATTTATATACGTTACTTCAGTTAATGGAACTCGAGTGTATACACAACTATGGTTAAGGAAACTACCGTATATACTGCAAACTTAAGATTCAGTTAATTCATCATATGTTGATCTTTAATCAGTGCATTAGAACCATATAAAGAGTAACCAGGTGCAGTAAAAACGGAACAGACAATCACACACGTGAACACAAGATATAAGGTGGAAACCCAATGTGGGTGAAAACCACTTGCTGCAATCGTCTCTATCTTCTTTTTAATAATAAGAAACTTCTTTTTACAATTTTTGTACTTGTGCAGATTTATACCAGTACGCAGGCTTCTACCTGTAGAAGGCTACAACCTTATCTCATTCTCCAGCTTCTCCTGGAAGGGAGCTACAACCCCCTAGCTCTTGTACTAGCTGATATGTTTACTAGTACGTAGGTGCCAGCCTACAGAAGGCTACAACCTTCTCTTTTCTTCCAGGGACCACGTTTCATAAATTTTCAGACTAGATCCATCAATAACATCATTCAATCATCAAATATATCTGCATCAACCAATCTCCTTTTCACCAACCACAACTGAACCAATCAATCACTTTGACAACCCTTCAATCTGATCTTTTAGAATGCTGTAACCAGAATACAGTAACCAAAACCCAAGCCAAAACCCAGAACACTGCAACAACAAACAAAAGCAACTAAAACATATTTTACAAGGTATACACTACTTCCCTGTGTCGAACCTGCGTGCACATGCTCATTTCTCAAGGTGAGCCTGCGTACAGATCTGCAAATCAAACTTAAGATGTATACGTTGTTTTGATATGTAGAACTAGCGTGTATACACACCTTTTCTAAAGTGAACCTGCGTACAGATCTGTAAATGATGATTTAAATATTACAACAATTCCAGACTTCACTTATACCTAGATCGTCATATTTACAGACTACAACATGCACCAATTATTCAGATAAATGATCAAACCACATAAAGATACTTCACTTCAAGCCTTAAGGTCTTGACCCATCATTAGATCTTATCCTTCATCAAGTGCTAAGGTTCATCCTTGGTTCAGATCCAGCTATGCACCATAACCCAATAACCTGTACACTAGATCTTGCTCATCATCAGATATTCAATGCTTGAGTGCTTTGGCCTAATGATCTTCTTCTCCTTATATAGTGTTAGGCCTTTCTCAATACCATGGTCCAAAACCACTTAGGACCAATACCTTGGACCAAATACCTGGGATCAATACTTCGGACCAGATACTTTGGACCAATACCATGGATCAAAATACCATGGACCAAAACTTAGATTTCCAACATGTACGCGCCTTTCCTTCTGTGAAACTGCGTGTGTACGTTATACGCACCTTTTGGTCTGTTAACCCGTGTGTATACGCTACTTTGTCAAGGTGAACCTGCGTATACTTCTCTTTCCTCATTCTTTGAAGTCTGATTTGTAACTCTGAGTTGTTAAGCTGCTAAACTGTGATCTGTCAGCTGAGTGAGTTGCCATCAAGGACAGCACCTGTGTCAAATCTGAGTCATATGCCACCACCTTGGATACCACAAGTCATAATCTATTATGCCCTGTAGATATCTAAATATCATTTTTACTGCATTCACATGAGCTTCTTGTGGGCTTGATTGAAATATTCCCACAGACCTATTTCTTGTATGAAATTCGATCTTGATGTTGTTAAGTAAAGAAGAGTGTCAATCATTGAACTATACATGGTCTAAATTACTTCTAGAGACTAATCATCATTAGTCATCATGTTGTCATGAGAGTGATTATAGGTGCACATCTTTCCATACCAAAGTTATTTAATATCTCTTTAAGGTACTTGGTCTAAGAGATAAATATGCCTTTTTCTGATTAATGAACTTGAAAACCAAGAGAAAAAGACATCTCCACCAACATAGACATCTCAAACTCCTCCTACATGTTATCTTCAATTTTTTTGCTCATAGAATTAACATCTCTTCAAAAAATTATGACATCCATGTAGATAACAATTATTAGCAAGTTATATTTTTCAATCTTGATGTAAAGGTTACTATCTGCAACTCCTCTCTTGAAGCCTTGCTACTGAATATATTTATCCAAACTAGAATAGATGCATGTTTTTAAGCATACAGGTATTTATTCAATATACACACATAATACGTACCTTCTGATAGTTGAAATCCTTTTGGTTTCTCAACATAAACTTCTTCTTGTAGTTCTCCTTTTAAAAATGTTTATTTTACATCCATTTGATAAAATTTAAACCCCTTAAAACTTAGAAAATCCAACAACATCTTTGAAGAAAATTGAGTGTGATTTACCTAAGGTTGATTGTGGCCTCTATTTATTGTTGAAGTAAATTGATCCTGATTCACCTGGTGATCTGCTTTATTCCTTTGGTAACGATTGTCGAACTATTCATTGTTCTTTTCTACATCACAGTAGCTTTTAGTGGAGGTTGACGGCTTCTGTGATTGAGATGTTTCTTCAGAGTATCCAAGACCTGTCTTTATCAGAGGAGAGCGCTGCACTTTGATAATTTCATTTAAGGTATATGATCCTTTAGCAAATCTAAGATTGAGAGCTTTTTTTTTCTCAAGATCCTTTCATAGACCCACAATTTCACATTCTAGCTTTTCATTGTGTTTTTCTCTTTCAGCAAGTTGGAATGTCAAGGTATCTATAATCATACTCTTTTCTTCTAAACAAATTTTGAGTTTAGAGATTTCTTCATAAAGGTCATCTTCATCTAAAGCATCTTAAAAATCATCATCTTCATAAGCCATCAGAAGTCTATAGTCATTTATATTTTCATTTTCATCACTATTTGATATACCATCGCTATCTTCATGAGTATAGTAGCTCTTTTTAATTACTTTTTGTTTTCTGTTCCATTTTGCAGATTCCTTACCTTTATCAAAGTTATCTTTATGAGGACATTTGGCAGCATAATGACCGACTCTTCCACAAGCAAAACATTTGAAAGGCAGTTTACCTCTAAATCTTCTGTAACCTCGTTGAAGGTTCTTGACAAAGTTTGCTTCTTCTTCTCCTTCTGAAATATGTCCTGATTGATTAAGTTATTATTTTCCTGAAGCTTTAAATGCGGCTTCTCTCATATTTGATTGACCTCCTTTTCTCATCTTGAGAGAAGTTAAGATCCCATGCAGCTGTGTCATAGTAATAGTCTGAAGATCCTGCTTTTCTTTTATGGCAGATACTTTTGATTGAAACTTAGCAGACAGGGATCTGAAAACCTTTTCAGCTAAAGTAACTTCTTTTATCTCTTCACCCAAATTCTTCATGTAATTAACAATCTCATCTATACGTAAAAAGTAACTAGCTATACTTTCATCATTGTGCATTTTGAGAGTTTCATATTGAATTCTGAGAGTTTGCAGTTTTACACGTTTTACCTGAGTGTCTCCTTCATAGCTTAGAATGATTTTGTCCCATATTTCTATGGTAGATTTGAGCTGGATAACTTTGACAAATTCTGTTTGTGATATACTTCCAAATAATGTATTGACAGCCTTGGCATTTGTTTCATATTGTTTTTTACCTGCCACATCTGTAGGAATTGCTGATGGAAATGTATATCCTCCTTCCACAATTTCCTAGACATCTGTTCCAAGAGATTGAAAATATGTTGTGGTTCTTACCTTCCAATAAACGAAGTTGCTTCCATCAAAGATTGGAGGTCTGATGGATCCCTCTCTTTCTTGATTGCTCATGATGATGGATCTTCCTTCAAGCGATCAAGCTTCTTCTGAAGGACCTACTCTGATACCAATTGTTGGAAATAATACTAAGAGGGGGGGTGAATCAGTATTTGCAAGTCAATACTTTTTTATTTCCATAATCATATTTATATACGCTACTTCAGTTAATGGAACTCGAGTGTATACGTAACTGTGGTTAAGGAAACTAGCGTATATATTGCAAACTTAAGATTCAGTTAATTCATCATATGTTGATCTTTAATCAGTGCATCAGAACCATATAAAGAGTAACCAGGTGCAATAAAAATAGAACAGACAATCACACACATGAACACAAGATATAAGGTGGAAACCCAATGTGGGTGAAAACCACCTGCTGCAATCGTCCCTATATTCTTTTTAATAATAAGAAACTTCTTTTTACAATTTTTGTACTTGTGCAGACTTATACCAATACGTAGGCTTCTACCTACAGAAGGCTACAACCTTCTCTCATTCTCCAGCTTCTCCTGGAAGGGAGCTACAAACCCCTAGCTCTTGTACTAGTTGATATGTTTACTAGTACATAGGTGCCGGTCTACAGAAGGCTACAACCTTCTCTTTTCTTCCAGGGACAATGTTTCATAAATTTTCAGACTGGATCCATCAATAACATCATTCAATCATCAAATATATCTGCATCAACTAATCTCCTTTTCACCAACCACAACTGAACCAATCAATCACTTTGAAAACTCTTCAATCTGATCTTTCAGAATGCTGTAACCAGAATACAGTAACCAGAAACCAAGCCAAAACCCAGAACACTGCAACAACAAACAAAAGCAACTAAAAAATATTTCACAAGGTATACACTACTTCCCTGTGTTGAACCTGCGTGCATGCGCTCATTTCTCAAGGTGAGTCTGCGTACAGATCTGCAAATCAAACTTAATATGGATACACTGTTTTGATATGCAGAACTAGCACATATACACACCTTTTCTAAAGTGAACCTGCGTACAGATCTGTAAATGATGATTTAAATATTACAACAATTCCAAACTTCAGTTATACCCAGATCATCATATTTACAGACTACAACATGCGCCAGTTATTCAGATAAATGATCAAACCGCATAAAGATACTTCACTTCAAGCCTTAAGGTCTTGACCCATCATTAGATCTTAT
Source organism: Pinus tabuliformis (assembly GCA_031772625.1). Classification (NCBI taxonomy): domain Eukaryota; kingdom Viridiplantae; phylum Streptophyta; class Pinopsida; order Pinales; family Pinaceae; genus Pinus; species Pinus tabuliformis. Next base: position 340,426,368 of record CM062804.1, on the reverse strand, counting down.
CCTTCTTCAAGTGCTAAGGTTCATCCTTGGTTCAGATCTAGCTATGCACCATAACCCAATAACCTGTACACTAGATCTTGCTCATCATCAAATATTCAATGCTTGAGTGCTTTAGCCTAATGATCGTCTTCTCCTTATATAGTGTTAGGCCTTTCTCAATACCATGGTCCAAAACCACTTAGGACCAATACTTTGGACCAAATACCTAGGATCAATACTTCGGACCAGATACTTTGGACCAATACCATGGATCAAAATACCATGGACCAAATACCATGGACCAAAACTTAGATTTCCAACATGTACGCGCCTTTCCTTCTGTGAAACTGCGTGTGTACGTTATACACACCTTTTGGTCTGTTAACCCGCGTGTATACGCTACTTTGTCAAGGTGAACCTGCATATACTTCTCTTTCCTCATTCTGTGAAGTCTGATTTGTAACTCTGAGTTGTTAACCTGCTGAACTGTGATCTGTCATCTAAGTGAGTTGCCATCAAGGACAACACCTGTGTCAAATCTAAGTCATAATGCCAAAACCTTGGATACCACAAGTCATAATCTATTATGCCCTGTAGATATCTAAATATCATTTTTATTGCATTCACATGAGCTTCTTGTGGGCTTGATTGAAATATTCCCACAGACCTATTTCTTGTATGAAATTCAATCTTGATGTTGTTAAGTAAAGAAGAGTGTCAATCATGGACCTGTACATGGTCTAATTTACTTCTAGAGACTAATCATCATTACTCATCATGTTGTCATGAGAGTGCTTATAGGTGCACATCTTTCCATACCAAAGTTATTTAATATCTCTTTAAGGTACTTGGTCTAAGAGATAAATATGCCTTTTTCTAATTAATGAACCTCGAAACCAAGAAAGAAAGACATTTCCACAAACATAGATATCTCAAACTCCTCCTACATGTTATCTTCAAATTTTTTGCTCATAGAATTAACATCTCTTCAAAAAATTATGACATCCATGTAGATAACAATTATTAGCAAGTTATATTTTTCAATCTTGATGTAAAGGTTACTATCTGCAACTCCTCTCTTGAAGCCTTGCTACTGAATATGTTTATCCAAACTAGAATAGATGCATGTTTTTAAGCATACAGGTATTTATTCAATATACACACATTATACGTACCTTCTGATAGTTGAAATCCTTTTGGTTGCTCAACATAAAATTCTTCTTGTACTTCTCCTTTTAAAAAATTTTATTTTACATCCATTTGATAAAATTTAAACCCCTTAAAACTTAGAAAATCCAACAACATCTTTATTGCTTCAAATCTAGTTATTGGAGTAAATTCTTATTCAAAGTCTACTCCTTCAAATTGTGCATACCCTTTACACTATTCTAGCCTCGTTCCTTATAATTTGTCCATCCTCATTTAATTTGTTGCTAAAGGTCCATTTTGTGCCAATGACATTTTTATTTATTGGTTTTGGAACTAATTCCTAAGATTGTGTTTTTTCAATCTAGTATAATTCCTCATTCATGACATTTACCCAATGCTTATCTTGACTTGCATGAGAAAAAAATTTGGGTACAATAATTGATAGAATAGAAGTACTTATCACCTTTCTTCTAGTCCGAATTCCTAACGTGCTCCTAGTTCCTTATCACCAAGAAGCTTTTTTAAGGGTGATTCTTTTGCACATACCTTCAAGGACTTTTTGAATGAGATCATGTTGCCTCTTCTAGTTCCTCGTGATGTTCATCTTCATATTCGCTATTGATTTGGTTAGCTAGAATGATGTATTTTGGTTTCTTCTCCTAGAGAGGTGAATTTTCATCCACCTTTACATCAATGTCGTCAACAATATTTCACAATCTATCGTTATAGCATCTATAGCATTTGATCTTAGTTCAATATCCTAGAAATGTGCCCTCATCAGATCTAGCATCAAACTTACCCAAATCATCATCATTTCCACAATTAAAACATTTGAAAGGAAACTTACCTTTGTATTTTCCGAACCCTCTCTTCAACATTATGACAAATTTGGCTTCTTCTTCATCATATTCATAGCTTGAGTCTTCTTGATATTCTTCGGTCTTCTTATCAACTTTGAATTCAACTTCCCTTATGTAGATTTTCCTTTTTGCAGTTCTCATTTCATACGTAGTTAATGTTCCATGTAGTTGATCCATCGAGGTCTTGCATCTCCTCAATGGATGAAAGTTTGGCATTGAATCTGGTAGGGAGAGATCCCAACACCTTTTGAAATACTATAGATTCCTTAATATTTTCATCATGACCTCTCATGGTGTTCATTATTTCATACACGCGAAGGAAAAAATTTGCTATATCCTCATCCTCATTCATCTTTAATGATTCAAATTGCATCCTATAGGCATGGAGTTTTTCTTTCTTTACCTTGTTTTCACCTTCATATCTTTTCTTCAAATTGTCCCATTTCTTTGGCTATGTTGTAGTGCATGAATTTAACAAATTTAAATTCATACAATCCATTAAGGATTGCATTCATTGCTTTAAATTTGTAAGAAAACTCAAGCTTGTCTTCTCTTTCAACCAACACATCTGGATTTTCATATCCATTCAATACTATAGCCCAAACATCTACACCAAGGGACATTAGGAAAGTCCTCATTCTTACCTGCCAAAAAGCATAATTTGTTCCAATGAACAAAGGATATTTGTTAGAGAATTTCCATCATGGATGGACATGTTATAGATATAGATCTACCTTTTAGTTGTTAAATTTTCGCTCAAGGAATCCGCTCTAATATCAATTTCTATAAATATGATTATACTGGTGGGGTGAATCAGTATAATGGCCAATTTTAACTAATTAAAACACTTCAACACACATGCATTAAATCACATCATATATATATATCAGCCTACTATTACTATGAATGATCTTATATGAAGCAACCTACTATTACATTGATTTTTTGGCACCAACCTCCTAAAATGTTTTATTGGCACCAACCAAAAGTGCTTAAATAAATCCTTTGTTTACGTTTTTAACTCTTTTTTGTGTTTCTCTTTTGTTTTGCACATCACTCCTTATTATGTATCTCCAGCTTGGTTTCATCTATGGTCCTTTTATGTTTCTCCCATATTACACAACATTCAACTACACTCAGATTGAATGGATACACATGTATTCCTTCACTTTATCTTCTGACCTCTTCCTCAATCACACGTCCTCCACAGACTTCATGCCTTAGAATTTTTTCACACTTTTTAGACCATTGAACCACAACAAATGATTACACACAAGAAAACCCACCTCTATCTCAATCGACCAAGTCACTCAAGTTCCAAACTTCTCTACCAAATTTAAACTGAACTAGATCAATAAATTCATGTAGGGTTGACATTCCATGGAGGACCATCCATAAAACCCAGAGTATTACTACAATACCTTCTACTAAAAATCTAGTTCGAATAACCTGGATAGGATTTAAATTAATGTCTACTTGGCTCTTCGCGGGTTTACATTATATCCACGAAACCACATAGTGTGACCATGTTTACACATGTTTCAACAAATCCATGGTCCACTTGAGTGTATTACTAGACATTTGGATACCAAGGTTGCTTTCAATACCAAATCAGGGGATTCACTATCATTCCATAAGATCAAGTGACAAGACCACATGACACCACTCTAGTGTATCCAAATATCCAGCTCTTAGCACTAATTAATGATGTTCTATATGCTGACCCCCGAATGGTCGAAAATATTCTCATTTGACTTTGGCACCAAGTACTTTAACACCTCGCACTTCATGATCCAAGGCTAGGACCGAGAGCTTAAATCCCAAAGGTGCTTAGGAACCCAGGTTAAACAATCACCAACTTCTAAAGCACGCTAACTTATTCAATTGACATTAATAACAAATAAGACACTTCAGGCCCCCCCTGACTATCCGAAATTTAACAAAAGGGTGGAGGGAGGTGAAATTTGTCATATATGAAATTAAATAACTGACACCTTGTTAATGCACACGAACAAATCTTGTGATCCATCTGGAACTGACAATGGTGAAACTACTTCGGGGCCCCTCTCAACTTTCCAAACTATAACAAAAGGGGGGGGAGGGCTGGGTCCACCTTTTTCATTTGATGTACCATAATTGATGTTCTCAAATATTTGTTTTTTAGTCGCTGCTAGATCGAGTATTCACAATGCATTGTTCCCTTTTTGATGTGCAGTGGATAGTGCCCGATATGCCCTTTGACGGTAGCACTTAAGCGCCATGTGATAAAGTCCTGGAACATGGAGCTTATCATCCCATCACCAACCATTAGGGCTTCAACTATCAACTACCACTTTCCACTCATCGATCAAAATTACCTCCAATGGAACTCTGATGGACAAAATTATTATCTTTCGTCAAATTTATCTAATGCATATGATAAGGAAATATTTGTTTACCACTCGTCGCCCAAGCTTTGAGCCCTATCTACTCTCAACTAGTGGTCCGATAGATAGAACGATCATAAGATGTGAACTCTTTTGTTTGTCAAATGTTGCTTATCTCTTGAGCTCCAATCACTTCACCACCTATCAACCAAATTGCTTAACTTTGTGGAGCCTTGCAAAATCACTCCCTGGAACGAGTCCCAATGCTTTGCCACCTCACTTGCTAGGTCACTGTCACCTCATTTTCATGTTAGTTCCTTGCCACCTATCATGTCATATCATATGTATTAGGTTTCTCGAGGTCTAGATAAATCCGATTGATTCATCATATTCTTGTCCAACTATGTGACTAGTGATCGAACCCCAGAGGCCCACATGATCGGATGACATTGAAGCCCACATAAAACTAGTTGATCTGACATTTGCCTCATTTCACCTGATAAAAAATCAGTTCATCCTAGATCACCAGATACCTGAATGCCTCAGTGCATCCTCGGATGAGTCCAACTGCTCGAATGGTTTGAAGCTATTACTAAATTATCTTCACTTCAAAGACACTTTATTCATCATTCCTTAGTATTTTACTAAGTTCCATATATCATTGGAAATATTTTTGAAAGGCCTATCTATCCAACCATTGTTCATGCCCATTTTATCACAATAACTAAAGACAAAATTCCCACACAGTTAGGTTTTCAGTTGACTGCATTTACTTCAATCATGAATATTCAAAAAGCTCCCCCCTAAACTTAACGTCAATCTCCCATGTTTCTAGACTTTGACATCAATGACACTAAAGTTGACATCGATGAAAATATATGCAACACTATTTCTTTTTCCTTTTGAATTTCTATGAACCAAGAAGTAGACAATTGTTATACTTGAATATTAAAGCTTTTAAACCTTTTTCTTAATCCATCACTCATCATCCCTCACCAATTTGTTCGTGTTCTAGTTCATAACTTCCTATTTTTACATTTAAAAACTATATAGGTCATTAGTATGACCCCTAAAAAATAATATCTAATATCCATTTACGTTGCTCAATCCACTCATCAATATTTTTAAAAGTGCTTGCCACTTGAGAAAGAAACATTTACTAACAATATATAAAATTTTCATAAACTTTATTACATTTCATAGCTTCCATAGCACTCCAATTCTACCCATTAGGTATACACCTTAAGAAAGTTGTCCGGGCTTTAATTGATTATTCTAATCCTACAATTTTCATTGTTTTTATTCAAATTAAGCACAATGTTCAACTATCACTAATATTTGATTGGCTAGGATAATATTCCCCTTATGCTAAGGTTTATATATATATATATATATATATATATATATATATATATATATATATATATATATATATATATATATATATAATTTGTAGAATTTTAATATTGTTTTATTATTCTACTTTATTTCCATTGTATAAGAACTCATGGGTTTATTACCTCTTTAATTTGCTTTCACCACGCTTTCTACAATTCCTTAAAATGAGTTCATCATTATCACAATCATTTAACTTCACAATATTTTCTTCCTGATATGCATCATCCTTATTTAGACCTTACAATGATTCTTACCATGTTCTTATATGAAATACTTTTGTGATTCCCCAATCATTTTCCAAAGGGATATTCATTCATGAGATACCTCACGAGTGTTAAGTTATTTCATCATGAATATTCTCTAAATCCGAAATATTCCAACATGTTCTAAGATAAGTTACTACTATTTTATTTTATTTACTACAAATATAATCACATCGTTTATTTGTGAAACCTTTACTCAACTCACCTTGTCATATTTTCTAAGTATCCATCTAGCGATCTATTATATTCATCTCATCCTTCCAAGTTGGTCATGGTTACAAAGACCACAATAGGTCATCATCATTATTACAAAAAGTTCATCCTTTTTTGTTCCTCCATAAGATTACTTAATCAAATATATCTTGCTAACATTAGGGATCAGACTTACGAGAAATTCATTCATTTCTTAAAACCCTTCTCTCTTTACACTTATTTTTCCATATTGTCATTCTAATAACAGGTTTATTATTCCTCCAAGGGTAATTGCATACCATCTTAAGATAGATACACATTGTTTCCAGTTTTGATTTCATTTGAATTTTATTACTATGCTCTCAAATTGATTAATTATGTTTTCCTCAGATCACACCTAAATATAATATAATGTGCCTTGTTCACTTCCTCAATTCATATAGGCTAGTTTGAAATGTTAAGTGATGTCATAATAGTTCATACACGATGGTGTATTTTTAATATGCATGTCCTAACTTTTACATATATGATATCTAGCACAAGGGAAACATGTAGAAATTCCTTGTAGATTCAAACTGCTAATTGTAATTTACTAAAACAATAGACTTGAATCTACTCTACTCATTAGTGGAAAAAAATAATCATTCGAGAAATCATGGAGCATAAAAGAGAAAGAATTAAATCAACACATTACACAATGATTTCTTGGGGAAAGCAACAACTAAAAACCCCTGTTATCTATATATTGCATCAGTCAGAAAATATGAGAAGATTACAATGCTTTGCTCAAGCCCAAGCAACCTTTGTACTATCTCTATTTGTCTCACCGCCTCATGAGCTGACTCTGACCAATACTTAGCCAATTATGTTGCCTACCAAGCTCCTATTTCCTTGTGTTGTTTCTCAAGGAATTATCCCCCTATTAATTAGGGAAAACCCCATCCTGAATTGCACAATCTCTATGGGTCCTTCTCTAACTACATGCACCACCTGTACAACTCGGAAAATTATACAACTGATAGTACACTTCCCTTTAACTTCAATCTCAACTAGGTAACTCAAATTGTATGCATGCATGAGTTAATTATGGTTTATCTATCAGTTAACTGGTTGAACACTGAAGCTACACCGCACTGTTATACCTCCTACTAGTTCCTCCAATAGTTGGAACTAGTTTAACTGAATTTAACTTAGTTTAACTGAATTAAATTGTTACAACTCAAATTAAACTCAACCTAGGCTCCTAAAATTTAGGAACCACTCTACATGACTCAAGTTAGGCCCTCAACTCAAATTAACTAAGCTAACTGAGTGATAACAACTCAGTTAACTCATTCAAGTTTTCTTGTGATGTGAAATTACAATTTTCTCCTAATTTAATTAAGGACAAAATTAATTTAGGAATTTCTTGTTGCATTTTCAACACTCCCTCTCAGCAAGAAAGGGATTCACATATATCTCAATCCAACACCTTTGTAATGTACTGCATGCAACACTTTTTGCTGTTGTTATTGCTACTGAAACATCTACAACTGAAAAGCATCCAAAAAACAAATTGAATCAACTATGTTTGCAATTGTCTACTAGGAAAACTATGTTGTTACTGACTCTGCTACTGAGCCTCCTCTTCTTTCAACACTCCTCTTCATTCCTTAGTATATAACTGACAATAATCCTCCTGATACTGAATACTATGGGCCCCCATAGCAAGGTAATGATCCATGAGACAAAAAACACCTCAATGGACCCTGCCCAAATTTCTGCAACTCTTGGGACTCTGGCTCTACGTCGCCCACCTCACACCAGGAGGTATAGCTGCTTGCAAAGCGAACTCTGATATACTCATATTGTTGTTTCTATTGCTTTTCTACTACTTCCCCACTACTTCTGCAACTACTGCAATAATGAGTCTGATCTCCCGAGACCCTGAAGTTAGCTTCCATAGGGTTGCTCCCTTTGAAATTAGACTCCCTCTGAGTCTCAATTTCCCTGTGGGAAATATATCTTCTCCTCAATCTACTAATTTCAATGATCACAACTCATTTTTGTGTCACTAAGCATTGACTCACTAATCTACCCACTAATGGCCTTCTAGCTCCATTAAGAAGTCTGCACATAGGGTCTTATGGATCTGCCCTGAACTAGGGCTCCATAACTCTGCATCCTAACAACTCATTAGTTCTTCAATGATCATTATACATGAGGACTTAAAGGACTAGTTATAATTTTAATCCAGGTACGATACTATGTAGAAATTCCTCGTAGATTCAAACTGTTAATTGTAATTTACTAAAAAAAGACTTGAATATACTCTACTCATCAACGGAAACAATTAATTGATTGAGAAATCATGAACCATACAAGAGAAATAACTCAATAAACACATTACACAATGATTCCTGGGGAAATCCACAGCTAAAAACCCCTGCTATCTGTATATTGCATTAGTCAGAAAAGATGAGAAGATTACAATGCTTTGCTCAAGCCCAAGCAACCTCTGCACTATATCTATCTGTCTCAATGCCTCACAAGTTGACTCTGGCCAATACTTAGCCAATTATGTTGCCTTCTAAGCTCCTATTTCCTTGCGCTATTTCTCAAGTAATTATCCCTCTATTTATTAGGGAAATCCCCATCCTAAATTGTGCAATCCTTATAGGTCCTTCTCTGACTACATGCACCACCTATACAACTTGGAAAATTATACAGTTGATAGTACACTTCCATTGAACTACAATATCTATTGGGTAACTCAAATTTCATGCATGCATGAGTTAATTATGGTTGAGTTATCAGTTAACTGGTTGAACACTAAACCTGCACCCCACTGCTAGACCTCCTACTAGTTCCTCCAACAGTTGGAACTAGTTTAACCAACTTTAACTTAGTTTAATTGAATTAAATTGTTACAACTCAAATTAAACTCAACCTCGGCTCCTAAAATTTAGGAACCACTCTACATGACTCAAGTTAGGCCCTAAACTTGAATTAACTAAGATAACTAAGCTAACTGAGTGATAAAAACTCAGTTAACTCATTCAAGTTGTCTTGTGATGTGGAATTACAATTTTCTCCTAATTTAATTAAGGACAAAATTAATTTAGGAATTTCTTGCTGCATCTTCAACAAAACACATAAGGAACATTTTAATTATTATCCTGCACACACCATTGTAGGTCAACATAATTCCATTAAGTTTTGACTTTGATTATGAAATCAAATATGTCATAAAGAATGTACGAAAAGGTGTCATAATCACATGTAGATTAATTATAAGTTGTTTTTGCTTCTTTCCTATTCATATCTTTCAAAGATATATTGTGACGATGAGTTTAGTCGAATCGTCATTTTTGGTCATACCTATCTTTGAAGGGAATAAGAAACATATATCTTATATAACTTCTTTTATTAAACACTTTATATCAAATGTTTTCAATCCATTACATCCATTTTATAATTTTTTGGATTTCCTATCCATATATTAAGTCTAATGTTATAAGATTTAGGGATCAACTATGAATATTACAATCAACCACACATCTTAATAATCATATGTGCATCTTAATAATTGATTATTCATGTGCATGTGCATACACATAATTTATTTCATTTACTACCACTAATATGAAAATAGAGAATAAGGGAGAAGAACAAGAGAAAAATAATCTTACATAGCTCCATGGGATAAGTGTCAAATCTCTATGCACTCCACCTAGTGTTTTCATAACTTACTATGTTAACTCAAGCCTATGGTGGGTCCCATATATGACAGCCAGAGTAATAATGAGGATGTCCTCAATGCTTGTAACAACTCACCAAAGTTCACTCAAAGGACAAGTGATCTGAGTATTCAAAAAATTCCATTAATAACTTATGACTCCAAACCAAACTCTAGTTTCCTTATAATTTCCACCAATAAGTGCCCAAAATAAAGTGTCCCCCCAAAGAGAGATTTAAAAATGCTCTAAGAGGCTAGGGGTGCATGACCTTTCACTCTTAAATGATACAATGGAATATCCTCGAGGACAATATTTCCCTTATCACTAATAGTGCACATAGATGATAAAATAAAGCTAGATGAAACTTAAAATAGAGATCCATAATGTAATAAACAATTTGTTACATGAATGCATTTATTTATACAATAGACTACATTCTTTTGTTGAATCAATTATCTTTAGACAAGCATCTTACTCACGCTATATAACACCTAGTGAACATAGAAAACAACCATTCATGCCCTCTTCAACAGGAAATGTCCTTGAAGCAAAATTAATAAATATTTTTCAATATGCCTAAATGATCATCATGAATCCATCTTATTTTATCAATCCATGATATCTATACTAAAAATCTATAAAGTGATATAAAACTAAAAAAAATAATTATCTTAATTAACAATATTAATTTGACAAAGGATCTCCAAATGTCAAGCATAAAACTATTTCATAGTCAAATAACCATTACCTAACAATATAAAATAATATAAACTAATATTTTTATTATTTAATTATAAAACACGCTTTTTATTTAGCTTTATATGATTCACTATATTTAATTTCTATATTTAAGATATCCCCTAAGTTATCTCCCATAATTCTTGATAATAACTTTAAATAATTCATTCTTCTTAGATGACTTCCTTTGTGATATACACATTTATAAAGCAAATTAATGTCAAAAAAACACTTCTATTAACATAATATATCTTAAAAATCTATATTCCTTTTGTAACAACCCTAGTGAAAAGTTAATGTAATAAAAGTTAATAAAGGCAAAATAAGACCACGGTTAAGACACGCTTATTCCAAGCTGAATGTTGGGCAAAGATATCCTAGGGGGCATCATTGGATGTGTGTGTTTTAGCTAAGGAAAATTGGCAAAGGCATTGAAAGGCAAAAAGGAATTTTGGCACATTTATTTATGAAAATAAAAGAAATTAGGAGAAAAGGAAAGTAAAAGGTCACAGGTTGCATATGATGAGGAAAATGAAGGGAAATAATGGAAAATGAAAAAAACAGAGGCCTCATTAATAAAAAGGCTTCTGAGGATCAGTGGGCAAGCTTTTTTCATTTCATGTTTGGATCTCTCTCATTTCTCTCTCTCTCTCTCTCTCTCTCTCTCTCTCACTCTTGGTCACTTAGAGTTTCTTGGAGCACTCTAGCTTGGATCAAGGAAGCAAAAAACAAGCAGAGGGAAAGGAAGGCAAGCAAGGATCAAGGAAAGGAAGGAAGGATCAAGCAGCTTCAGCAGGAACACTTGCAGGTAACCTTTTGCATGTGTGATTTCCTAGCTGGTTTGGACATGCATGGCTTTGCATGTTGGTGTATGGTTCTCTTGTTGTCGGTGGCATGGTTTTGCCAGGTTATGACAATGGTTTTTAGCCTAGCCTTGCCTTTTTCCAGATGCCATGGTGTTGGGATGTTTATTTCAGTTTTTGAGCTTTGGTTTTCCAGATGGATTTCAAAATCTAGGGTAGAGGTGGTCTCAAGTTTCATTCCCAAAGGCCTAGGAATCCCTTGACCAGTTTTGGCAGGATACACGATAAAGCTTGAGGGAGCAGTCTCGGTTTAGGGCCTATTGATCTAGGTTTGGATTTTGGTAAATCATGAGAGACAAGGAGAGGAAAATTTCCTCAAGGATAGTGATGGATTCCATATGGCATTCCAAGCTCAATTCAATTGTGATCAGAGCACCTGTTTTGGCGTGATCATGGTTTGATGAGGGTAGAGGTGGTTTAACCTCTGGATTCCCTTGGTTGTTCTTGGATTGGTTGTTCTCTGAGATCCCACATTCATGCTTGAAATATGGCACGAGAGTGACTGGCTGAAAGAGAGATTTGGTTCAACCATGTCTATGGTCGGGTGGTACGTGGAAATCCTGAACCTGGTCGTCTTTTTCCTATGATTAATAAAAGCTAAGTTCTCTTACTTTTGCACTGATTTATATGTGGATTCAATGGCTATCTTATCTCTGATATTTACATGGTTTTATGCTGGTTACAAACATGGTTAAATGATTGATTCCTGTCATGGTTATTTCATGTATTTACTTGTAATTATTAAATGGATGGATGAAAGACCTAATTGATGACGTAGTAATGCAATGGAGAAGGAGTTGATGCTTTTGGTTATGCTTCATAAGTGGTTTCAGTCATTTATGCTATGTCTTGTATCCTAGATCTGTAGGTTGCATTGATGCCAAGTGTTTGATAAAATGTCAGTCCTGATTAGGGATACTCAGGCCTAGTCCTGAGGTTGATTTTGATTTAACAACATTGTTATCATGTCCTTATTGAATTCTGAAGGTTGTAGCATGTTCTTTGCAGAGGCCGAGATTCTAGGCTAGAAAAGTGGCTTAAATCTCGGGGTCGTTGACACATAACCAGAAGTTTTGGTCTAAATTCACTGGAAGGCAGGCCTGTGAGAACGACTTTAGGTTGATAGTCGCTCCCTTGCCCATAGAATGAGAGCAACTATGGCCTAAGATATCCAGAATAACAATGGGACCCAGGGACAACTTGTCTGATTGGTTGACTCGTCTCCTGAGGTTTCTAGTGATGATGTTGGATGATTATGTGTGATGTTCTGTCGATTCTAGTTCCTTAAGGTCACATGGGAGGTCAAATCTGATCATAGTAGCCTCTTGTCTCATGTTTACCCCAGTTGACATGGTTTCTTTGGGCAAACCTGGGAGGGGGTGTTACAGATTGATATTAGAGTGTGGTTGCGCTCTCCTTGGGTGAACTTGTAACCACGCGTGGTTACAAATTGGTATCAGAGCAGGTTGCACTCTCTTTGGGTCATATCTGATGCTATAGATATGGGTGAGTGTGTTGGTCATGCATGCATGTCAATTGTGTGTGTGTCTCTTACACTTGTGTTCCATGTGCTTGTTGCACTGCATCATATTGATCATGGTTGTAGTAAGGTTATCACGAGGAACTTGATGTCGGTTTTATGGAATGCATTGTCAAGAGTATATGACTTGTTATATGATTATATGCATGTTGATAACATCCTTGTATGTTGGGTTGCATCCTTGATTATTTGATTACATGTATCAATCTTGTAGGTTAATTACAAGAATTGATCGCTTATGTTCGACTACATGCGGTTATGCGTATGTGTAGTTGATTAGGCATTGCATATGCAGGTTGATAGTTGCATGAGGCAATGTGTACAATGGATTAATGGTTGTTGTCATGTAGGAGGTCATCACATGCATTGTTGATATGGCCTTGCATTGATGACTGGACCCTAGATATAATGATGTTTATGCGTTGATGCACCCTAGATAGAACGATGTTTATGTGTTGATGAAATTATTTGATATATTTCTATATGGTATCATGGTTATGTTATACATGCACCACATTGATTTGATGATCTTGCAGACAAGGTATCTTCCCTAAGTTATGCTAAGGTACATTGATTTATGCTGATTCGATTTAGCTGACATAGTATGCCTTTTAGGAAAGAGACCAGATGGCTAGCAAGGTGGTAGACTACATAGAATCTTCCTATGCATCAGATGAGAAACATGGTGTGGGGAACTCTTATGATTTGGCAGAAACATTGAGAAGCCTGAAGGAAGAAATAAGGATTTTCAAAGCAGACAATAAAAAAATCATGCAGGAACAAGAGAAACAAGTAGAGGTGAATGTGATATTACTACAGATTTTGTCAGATTTGCAGCGACAACGAACAATTCGGATTAGCCATGGATAAGAGGACAAAACTAATGGGGCATATGGTAGTAGGTCTCATAGTAGACACAAGTTGGATAGATCAGGCATGATCAGAGATGTCAAGATGTTGGACACTCCGGATAGGAGAGGTGACAGGAAAATATATTACTCTAGTTCTGTGATCAGGTGTTCAGAATTATGCTAAAAAAATCAAAGTGTTAGAATCTTGTCAAACTTAGCTTCAGATTGAAGGGCTCGTCATTCTAAATCCAATAGTGTCAACGACACTCAAATTCGAGTTCGTATGCGGCAGATTTTGCAAGTCAAAGTTCAAGTTTGACTTGTCTATGTGGCAAGATTGGATGACATGGCAAGGGTCCTAGCGAATGGGGAAGTGCCAAGTGGTAGGTTTCCACTGGGTCCCGCATATCTCATATCAAGAAAAAAAGGCGCAAGTTAAGAATCAACCCCTGTAAATCGCACCAAACACCCTATTGTTATGTTGTTACCACCGGTAAAGTTCTGATTGTGATAAGACTGTTGGACGTGATACTTTTATGTGTTACAGTTTAACGTCCCGGCAGGTCTGTCATATCACATTGGTTATGTACCCGCATCCAATTACTAATTGCGATAAGACCCAGACGAGGGAATTTTATATATCACAGTTTAATACCCCAACCAGTCTGCAATATCGCAATCGCAGTGTTCCCATGTTAACAAGACCTTCGATCGTTGAACTTCGCCGATTGCGATGAGCAGGAGGTTCCGAACGTAGGATTATATATATTACAATTAATTATCCTCGATGGGTCCGCAATACCACAATCACAACATTTTGCTGTGTTTGGAGCCCGCAGAACTTGTCGATTTCTATTTGGATACGACCGACGGGATATAGCCTGCCGAACGACGAATTTCTCACTCCATTAGTGGATTGTGGAGTGGAAATGGAGTTTTTGGTCGGTGTTGGAGCATTTTGTGGAACAAATAGTGGAAGAACTAGAAGAAGTCATAACATCTTCGGTTCTTATCCAAATAGGATGCAAGAAGAGGCTAGATAGCCATTTTTTAGGATTCTGAACTCATTGAGATAGGTTTAAGAGGCATTTGAGCATTTGTAAACATGCGTTTTTTGTAATTTGAGCATAATAGAGAGGCCAAAGCCATTGGAAGTTGGACCAAGGAGACGTAGCCCATGAGGGGTGAACTCCTTTATCATGTGCTTGTTGTGTGTTGTATTTTGATATTCTTTGTTGTTATTTTGTTGTTGTTCAACATATATTTTTATATTAAATTGTTTTACAACATTTACATAAGAAACTCTCATGCAAACCAATTAATTAAGAAAAAGTATTGTATCCTTAAACACTTGATAAGAAAATGATAAGAATCTTGGGTTTTATTCTGAATGGGGAATTAGCATAGCATTACTAATCTTCTCCATTTCAAATCAAGTTGGTATCAGAGCACTAGTTTTTTCTTACTAGATTTTCTTTGTGAAAGAAGGATTTAATTGTTTGCAAGTTTATGTCATGCTTACAAGGTTAAAACTCAAAAGAGGAGAAGGGAAGCTAGTTGAAAGCCCTATAGTTGGCTCAAGGGGAAGAAGAGCAAGGTTTCCAAAGTCTTCTACACTAGTACATCCTCAAGTTGCAGAAGTTGCAGTTGAGTCTCCAGAGATCATGTCTCATGAAGGAGAATCTATCATGACAGAAGATGAGAAGACCTTCAGAAAGGCTTTCTTTGATATGACATAGATGGTTAAGGTCCTATATGAAGAGAGGAATAGTAGGTTTCAAGGAGAAAATTCTAAGCCTACCAATGGAGAAGGCTCTTTAGGAGGAGGTAACAGAAAAGAAGATAAAGGAAAAGGAGGTAATGGGAATGGAGGAAAACCTCCACAATCTTGTTCTTCAAAGGCATCTTCACCCTCTTCCACTACTACAGCCCATACTCATACTCATCATCATTCTTCGAAAGGAACTGGTAAATTGCCTTTTCTAAAGCTTGATGTTAAATTCAAGTTCCCTATGTACAATGGTGAAGTTAATGCAGAGAAGATGGATAACTGGATTCGTCTGTTGGAGTTGTATTGTATAATTCTGAACCTTCAAGAGGACGATATCAAAATTCAGTTGGCTTCATTGAGAATGGAGGGAGCAACACTTGTATGGTGGGAATCAAGGACTCAAAACGAAATCAATAAACATGGTAAGATCTCTATTTCTTGGAATGATTTCATTGTTGCTATAAAAAGACAGTTCTACCCTTTAGCTCATATGCAAAAAGCTATCATGAATTGGAAAAATTTCAGACAGTTAAAAGGTCAAAATGTGCAAGAGTAGACTCAAGAGTTTAGGAAAATAGCTCTTATGCTAGGAGTAAACTTACAGTCACAAGATACTTTTCTGAAATATATAGGAGGGTTGCATAGCTATCTTTGACATACCATTCTTATGTTTAGTCCCCACGAATCTTGATGAGGTCTGTGTTCAAGCTACACATCTCGAAGCAAGAGGGAAAAATGTACAAGAAGAAGGTAAGAAGAAGACACTTTAGAGTGGTGAAAAAGGGAAGAAATTTAAAGGAGAGCAGAAGAAAAATGCTTCTATTAAGCAAGAAGGGGAGAAACCCATTTGCAAGAATTGTTCCAAGGAGGGTCATGATAAAGCGCATTGTTGGAAGGTTCATCCAAAATTAAGACCGAATAAATTTAACAATAAATGGAAACAGAGGACAAATGTTGATGCACAACAAGGCTTGGATTTCGACTCAAGAGATGAAACCAAGATTGCAACCATAGTCACTAACGGAAAAGTTGTGGAAAGCACAAGAAAAGAGGAATTTGTGGCAAGCACTAGCGCAGAAAATAACTCCAATAATGCTTCAAATGAGGAAAACAGAATTGAGTTGTTCCATTTCAGAGTTATTTCCAAACACACCAAGATTGATACGATGTTTGATAGTGGATCTTAGGAAAATTTAATTTCTGCGAATTTGGTCAAGAAATTGAATCTGGAAACCATGCCTCATCATAAACCGTATCCATTGGGTTGGATAACCAAGGATACCAATTTTCAAGTCACACGGAAATGTGTTTTCAGGTTTGCAATCACTGCTAATTTCATTGATGAAGTCGAATTAGACATTGTGCCATTGGATATTTTTGGGATTGTGTTGGGAAGCCCGTATCTGTATGAAAGGAAAGTCATTTTCCACCGATTTGAGAACAAATATCATTTGTTCAAGGATGGAGTGGAGCATATTCTGAGAGCCCATCACAGAAATCTTAATATGTGTTTAGCAAGCGGAGGGGAAATGAAGCGACTAGTCAATTCCAGAAAGAGTCTCATGCTCCTCATGATCAAGCAGAAGAATGACACAGAGCAAGAACCCTTTGTAGGCTGTGATATGAAGTTGTAAGCTGAATTGGCTGATGTGGTCAATCATGGAGACATGTTTCAAGAACCAAAAGGATTGCCACCAAAAAGAGGAATTCAGCATGAAATTCAGCTACAGTAGCAAGGTCCACTCCCAAACATCGGTATGTATCGAATGTCAATTCTGGAAAGTTTGGAAATTAAGAAACGAGTCCAAGAATTGTTGGATAAAGGTGTAATTCATCCCTCTACTTCGCCATGTGTTTCACCAATTGTATTGGTACCCAAGAAAGATGTAACTTGGCGCATGTTTGTAGATTATCGAGCTTCGAATAAGATTACAATAAAGAATCGATACCCACTACCCATAATAGATGATTTGCTAGATTAGACTTGAGAAGTGGATATCATCAAGTAAGAATAGCTGAGGAGGATATTTGGAAGACTTCTTTTCAAACCAAATAAGTACTGTTTGAGTAGCTGGTTATGCCTTTCGGTCTTTGCAATGCTCCAGCTACATTCATGAGAGTTATGAATGATGTTTTAAGATCATTTCTTGATGAGTTTGTAATTCTCTATTTATATGATATTTTGATATTAAGAAAATCACGAGCAAAGCATGTCAAGAATGTGAGGAAAGTTTTGGATATCATGAGAAGAGAACAATTATTTCTAAAGATGTCTAAATGTGAATTCGAGAAAACTTCTTTAGTGTATTTGGGCCACATAGTTGGAGGAGGTGAGCTGAAGATTGATCCCTCTAAAGTTTTGGTCATTGTGAATTGGCCAATACCCAAATCAGTCACAGAAGTAAGGAGTTTTCTGGGAGCAATGTAGTATTGGAGGAAGTTTATTGCTAACTTCTCTTCCATAGCAGCTCCACTACATGCTTTGACCAACGTGAAGGTTGTCTTCCAGTGGGGAGGCAAACAAACAAAAAGCATTCGATGCTTTGAAACAAAATATCAGTTCAACCCTAGTTTTAGCATTGCCGAACTTGAAACAACCCTTTGAAATACAAACAGATGCAAGTGACTACGCCATGGGTGTAGTTCTTTTACAACATGGTAAGCCCATTTCATTTCATTATGAGATTTTTAATGGTGTTGTTATTAATTATCCTATGTATGATAAAGAGCTTTATGCATTGGTACAAAGTGTGAAGAAATGGAAGCATTACTTGATGGGAAAAGAAACCATTATTCACACCGATCATCAACCTCTGCAATATCTACAATCTCAAACTAAATTGCAACAGTCAAGGCACTTTCGTTGGATGGGATTTTTACAACAATTCCACTTGGTAATCAGGTACAAGAAAGGTATTTATAACAGAGTTGCTGATATGATTTCTAGACCAGTTATTAATGTAGCCATTCTACTCAAGAACCATTCTATTATGCCTGAAAGTTATGTTGAACAATACGCACAAGATGTTGACTTTCAAGAGGTATATTTAAACTTGAGTCAAGGCCACCAAGTTGAGGAATTAGACTACCATGTACATGATAATCTGTTGTATCATTTGGGAAAACTTTGTGTTCCACAGGGAGAGAGAGTAAATTTCACAAGGGAATCGCACACTTCTCTTATTGCTGGACATTTCGGTGTAAGTAAAAATAGTGGCAAATATTCAGAGGTATTTTTATTGGCCTTGTATGCTTCAAAGTGTGTCATGTTTTATTAGAGGTTGTTCATTTTGTGCAGTCAATAAGCCTAGTAATAGGAAACTAGGATTGTACACACCATTTCCAATGCCTTCACGACCATGGGAAAGTGTTCTATGGATTTTGTAGGAGATCTTCCTTTATCAAGGAAAGGTCATGATTATTTGTATGTAGTTGTGGATAGGTTCAACAAGATGTGCATATTAATGCCTTGTAAAAAGAAAATTACAGCTTAATAAACAACTCAACTTTTCTTTCAAAACGTATGGGTTCATTTTGGCTTGCCTACTTCTATTGGAAGTGATCGTGATTCTTGATTTGTTGAGAATTTTTAGTCAAGTTTATGGAACTTGATGGACACCAAGTTGAAGGAAAGTACAAACTTTTATCTACAAACAGATGGCCAAAATGAAGTGGTTAACAGGACAGTTATTCATATTCTAAGAGTATATTGCAACAAACATCCTAAGTTGTGGGATGAACAGTTGCATTATATTCAGCATGCATACAACTGAGAAAAGCACTCTTCTAATCTAACTTAAACTTTTGAATCATGTCTTGGTTATTTGCCTAAATCACCTTTGGATTTCATCTTTGAGAAAGATGTAGCTGTATATGGACATAGTGACATAGATAGAGCAAAGACATTCATTGAGCAAATTCAGTTGATTCACCAAACAGTTCAAGAACAACTAGAAAAAAGTCAAGGAAAGTATAAGGCAAGGCATGATAAGCATCGTGTGGATCATCAGTTTCAAGTAGGTGATGAAGTTTGGCTATACACTAGCAAAGAAAGGCTTCAAGGTGAAGGTAAAAAGCTAAAGCCAATTCTTTATGGTCCATTTAAAATTCTGGAAAAGATTGGTAATAATGCTTTCAAGCTTTATTTTCCTTCATATATGCAAATCTATTCCATTTTTAATGTTTGAAATTTGAGATTGTATGAACTTCCTTTGATTGAAGATCAAGGAGAGTGTTAAAATTCCATTTATTGAAGACTTTTCTCCAGAATTCCTTGATGTGCTTCAACAAGACACTATACTTGATAGAAGGAAAAGGACAACTAAAAGGGGAAGTATTGATTATCTTCAGGTGGGTCTCAAAGGTACACATCCATCAAAGGCAAAATGGATTGAAGCGGGGAAGGTGAGGGAACAATACCCTCATCTGTTCAATAACTAAATATAAATCTTTTGGGGTCCAAAAGGATTCCAGTGGGGAGGAGTGATCAGGTGCTTAGAATTATGCTAAAAAAAATAAAAGTGTCAAAATCTTGTCAAAATTAGTTTCATGTTGAAGGGCTCATCATTCTGAATCCAACGGTGTGAACGGCACTCAAATCCGAGTTCGTATGCAGACGATATAGCAAGTCAAACTTCAAGTTTGACTTGTCTATGTGGCAGGATTGGATGACATGGCAAGGGTACCAGCAAATTGGGAAGCGCCAAGTGGCAAGTTGCCACTGGCTCCTGCATATTGTATATCGGGAAAAAAAATGTGCAAGTTAAGAATCGGCCCCCACAAATCGCACCAAACACCCTGTTGTTATGTTGTTACCACCGGTAAAGTTATGATTGTGATAAGACTGTCAGACGCGATACTTTTATGTGTTACATTTTAACATCCCTATGGGTCCATCATATCGCACAAGTTATGTACCCGCACCCGATTGCCGATTGCGATAAGACTCGGACGCGAGAATTTTATATATCACAATTTAATACCTCTGCGGGTACGCAATATCGCAATCGCAGTGTTCCCATGTTAACAAGACCTTCGGTCGTAGAACTTCGCCGATTGCGATGAACAAGACCTTCGGTCATTGAATTTCGCCGATTGTGATGAGCAAGAGGTTCCAGACGCGGGATTATATATGTTGCAGTTAATTATCCCCAGCAGGTCCGCAATACCGCAATCACAACATTTTGCTGTGTTGGGAGCTCGTAGAACTTGCCGATTACGATTTGGATACGACCGACAGGATATAGCCCGCCGAACGGTGAATTTCTCACTCCATTAGCGGATTTTGGAGCAGAAATGGGGTTTTTGGTCGGTTTTGGAGCATTTTGTGGAATAAATAGTGGAAGAACTGGAAGAAGTCATAACTTCTTCAGTTCTTATCCAAATTGGATGCAAAAAGAGACTAGATAGCCATTTTTTAGGATTATGAACTCATTGAGACAGGTTTCAGAGGCAGTTGAGCATTTGTAAACACATTTTTGTTGTAATTTGAGCATAATAAAGAGGCCAAAGCCATTGGAAGCTAGACCAAGGAGACATAGCCCATGCGGGGTGAATTCCTTTATCATGTGCTTGTTGTGTGTTTTATTTTGATGTTCTTTGTTTTTATTTTTCCGTTGTTCAACATATATTTTTATGTTAAATTGTTTTATAACATTTACATAAGAAACTCTCATGAGAATCAATTAATTAAGCAAAATTATTGAATCCTTAAACACTTGATAAGAAAATGATAAGCATCTTGGGTTTTATTCTGAATGGGGAATTAGCACAACATCACTAATCTGTTCCATTTTAGATCATTCTGGTTCTGACAGGCATCATGATCGTCATCTTCATGAGCGATAAGGGATACTTTCTAGATGAGTTTAAGAATGAAAATCCACCTAAATTTGATGGAGAAATGAAGAAATCGCAAGATGCAAAGGCTTGGTTGCTTGGTATGAGGAAATTTTTTAGATTGCATGATTATTCAGAAAACATGAAAGCAAATATAGCCACTTTCAGTCTCAAAGGTAAAGCAGATATTTGGTGGGAAGATATGAAGAATGTTAAAGGTATTTATGAATATGATTTTACTTGGCATGCATTTGAAAGGCTCTTCAAGAAGAAGTACTTTTTAGAGAGGTACTATGATGGCAGAGGTAAGTACTTTTATGAGTTGGAGATGCATTCTATGGCAGATGAGGAGTATACTAGTAGATGTTTAGAGTTGTTGAGATATCTGCCTTACCTCAAGGAGGAGAAGGCCAAGTTTGAAAGATTCATCAGTGGATTTCCAGTTGCATACAAATATCGGATTGAGTTCAATGAGCCTAGATCATTGGAGGAGGCCATCCGAAAGTTAAAGCATTGTTATGAGCAGTCGAAACGCAAGATTCAGCCTAAGCATGACTTGAAAATAAATGACAAATCTAAATGAAAATGGCCACCAAAGCTCGGAATACCTCAAGATGCAAGTGAGAAAGAAAATATAGTTCCTTACAAGAGATTCAATACAACTGAGAAAGGTCATGGAGAGAAACAGACTAGGGGTGACGATAGAGACCATCCCAGTGTTGGATATGTGGTAAGGATCATCATAAGAAGGATTGTCCACAGTATCAAAGTCGTAGTAGACCCCATATCTACAGTCCTCAAGAGGCACACACAGTTGGTGATGTTGGTCATAACATTCCTCGGATTTATGCAACTTTGGACAACAAGCAAGCGGATCATCAGGCATCGATCATTGAGATGGATGGTAAGATTTGTGATCAATTTGTTTCTATTTTGATTGATCCCAGATCTAACTATAGTTATATTAATCCTGACCTGGTGGGTAAGTGTGGTTTGGGAAAAGAAGTGCATGGAGAATATTGGTTGGTAAAGTTGGCTACAGGTACAAAGAAGCAAGTTCGCCATTGGGTAATAGCTTGTGGATTTGAGTTAAATGGTATGCCTACAGCAACACATTTGAATATATTTCCATTGGGATCATATAGTATGCTTTTGGGTATGCATTAGCTATACCTTCATGGAACCAAATTAGATTTCTTTGACAAGGATATTGAGTGTGTGGATGATAGTGGGGAAAAGAGGACTTTGCAGGGAAAGATGAATCCTACATCAGTGAGGATGGTTAACACTATGCAGGATAAGGGTAGTTGCAGAAAAGTTTGTGTGATGTTTGCAATATACATTTCTAGTGACAAGGGTAAGGAGGTTGAGGAGGCTAATGTGTTGAGCTGGTACCTAGTATTGCAGCAGTTTCAGGATGTATTCCCTGAGGACATTACAGAGTTTCCACCTCACAGGGAGGTAGACGTTTCTATTGAATTAGTGCCAGAGGCAGCTCCAACATCAAAACAAACTTACAGGATGAGCACACCTGACTTGGTAGAGTTGAAATTACAGCTGAAGGAAATGTTGGACACAGGATAGATCAGACCCTATGTATCACCTTGGGGCGCACCAATGTTGTTCGTAAAGAAAAAGATGGTACTCTCATATTATGCATTGATTAGAGGTAGTTGAATAAAGTAACGATCAAGAATAGGTACCATTTTCCAAGGATTGATGATTTGCTTGATCAGCTAAAGGGAGCAACAGTGTTCTCGAAGATTGACTTGAGCTCCGAATACCATCAGGTATGCATCAAGGAAGAGGATATCTTCAAGACTTCATTCAGGATCAGGTATGGGCATTATCAGTTTGTTGTTGTTCCATTCGGTTTGACTAATGCTTCAACTACATTTATGTGTTTGATGAATAGTGTGTTGCATCCTTATCTGGACAAGTTTGTTATTATATTCATTGATGACATACTGGTATATTCTAAAAATGAGGAAGAACATGCCAAACATTTAGAAGAAATGTTGAGATTGCTAAGAGAGCATCAGTTGTATGCTAAACTTAGCGAGTGCAGCTTCTTTCAAACTAACATACATTACTTTGGGCATGTTGTCTGCAAGAAAGGCATTGCAATAGATCTAGAAAAGATAAGGGTCATCATGGAGTGGGAAGATCCTAAGAATGTGGATGAGGTGAGATGATTCATGGGATTGGCAGGTTACTACAAGAGGTTCATCAAGAACTTCTCACACATTGCATATCCTATCAAATCATTGCATCAAAAAGGTAAGAAGTTGGAATGGACAGAAGAATGTGAGGCTAGTTTTGGGCAGCTTCAGTAGTTGTCGACACATGCACCAATGCTAAAGATTGTTGATCCAGACCAGGATTTTGTAGTGTATACAAATGCTTGTGAGAGAGGAATTGGTGGAGTTCACATGCAAGAAGGAAAGGTAGTGTGTTATGAGTCATGGAAATTGAATGAGCATGAGAAGAACTACCCAACACATGACCTTGATTTAGCAACGATCATACATGCATTGAAGATGTGGAGGCACTATCTTCTTGGCAAGAGATTTGTACTAATGAGTGATCACAATGGGTCGAGGTATTTGTTTGACCAACAGAATCTAAATTCCAGGCAAGCTAGATGATTGGATACCCTTAGCGAGTTCGACTTTGAGATCAAATGCATCAAAGGGAAGGAGAACCGGGTTGCATATGCTCTTAGCAGGAAGGTACAAATAAATCATATAACAACTATGAGCTCTTATGGGACAAGGTTATAGGATGGGATCTTGTAGGGAGGACCGTGGGATAAAAAATACTTGGACATAATGCAGAGATTACATCAGAGTAAAGGTACAACTATAGGTGCAAGTACATGTACAGGTGATCAGGATACAAACTATCATCTCACGGAAGATGGCTTGGTGAGGTTTCGAGACAGGATCTATGTGTCAAATTGCAATGAGCTCAAGAAGCTTATCTTGAGAGAGTTTCATGCGAATCCAAACTTAGGTCATCCAAGATATCAAAAGACGTTGACGATGGTAACGAAGTTATATTATTCGCTGAATCTGAAGAAAGAAGTGGCAGAGTTCATGGCTAGATGTTTAGATTGTCAGTAGGTAAAGGCAGAATGCAAGCATCCAAGTGGTCTAATATAACCTATAGCGATTTCAGAATGGAAATGAGGGGTCATTTCCATGGATTTCATTACAGGTCTTTCGAGGATAGTGAAGCAGCATGATTCTATTATGGTCGTGGTTGACAGGTCAAGCAAGGTAGCTCACTTCATTCCAGTGAAGACTGCATATTCATCCAGTGTGGTAGCATAGGTGTTCATCATAGAGATAGTGAGACTACATGGTGTTCCAAAGAAGATTGTGTCGAACATGGATGTGAAGTTCACTTCCAAGTTTTGGAAGGAGTATTTGCAGGCTTGGGTACAGAGTTGGCCTTCAGTACAACTTTTCATCCACAAACAGATGGACATGCAAAGAGGGTCAATAAGATCTTGGAAGATATGTTGAGGATGTATGTGATGCACCAACAGAGGAAATGGGAGAAGTATCATCCATTGGTTGAGTTGGCATATAAAAATGGTTATCAGGAGTCATTGACGATGATTCCTTTCAAATTGACAGAGTTGTAACATTCCCATCAGCTAGAGTGATCCAGTGAAGAGGGTTCTTATTGGCCCAGATATGTAGGGAGACATGGAGTAGGAAATGCATGTTATAAAGAGGAGTCTAAAGGAAGCATAGGATAGATAGAAGAGTTACGCAGACCATCACAGGGTATTCAAGGAGTTTCAGGTTGGGGAGCATGTGTATATGTGCATTAAGACCAAGAAAAGCTCTTTAAGGATT
Organism: Pinus tabuliformis; assembly: GCA_031772625.1. NCBI lineage: Eukaryota > Viridiplantae > Streptophyta > Pinopsida > Pinales > Pinaceae > Pinus > Pinus tabuliformis. Next base: position 340,400,972 of record CM062804.1, on the reverse strand, counting down.
GGTTCATGCGCCAAGTTGACACCACGGTATTGCGGGCCTTTCGAGATCCTTCAGAGGGTTGGACCAATGGCATATCGACTTGCACTACCTCCAACAATGAAATTCCATGATGTTTTCCATATTTCATTGCTTAGAAGTATATAAAGTATGTTGATCATGTTATTGATTGGTCTGTATTGCAGGTGCAGGAAGAAGGAGAGTTCCAGTTGGAGCCTTAGTGCATACTGTAGCAGAAGCATCTCATGCTAAGGAACAGAGCCATAGAGCAAGTTAAAGTGCAGGGGAAGCACTTTGGGCCCAAATAAGCTACATGGGAGATGGTGGATCAGATCCAGGGCCTATATCCGTCATTGTTTGCTGGTTGAGGCAAAGCCGTTTTGCTTTGATGTTAGGTATATTGTGTAGATTTTCCTATAGATTCACAAGCTCATATAATCTACTAAAACAAGAGACAAGAATCTACTTCTACTTTCAACTAGTGGAAGCCAACAGATCGATGAAAACAATATGAACAAGAAGAAGACAAATCAATGGCACATAACACAATAAGTTTTTCTAGGGAAAGCCACTGCTCAAAACCCTGCCTATATGTATTGCATTAATCAGAAATATGAGTGAAGATACAAAGTTTTTTCTCACTAGAACAATTCCGCACTAGTATGCTCAACTCTCTGCCTCACAATCCCTTTCTTAACCAACACTTAGCCAATTTCCACTACCTGCCAAGCCCCTATTTCCTTACGCAAATCCTAACCTAAATAGCCCATATTAATGGGAATCCAGTGATTCTAAAACTATGCAATCCAATCTAGGTCTTCTTCTTGATTGCATGCATGATCTATACAACTCAATAAATCATACAACTGGTGGTACAATGTCCCTACACTCTAGTCTCAACTGGGTCTTTCTCAAAACTGACATGCATGAGTTTCCGATGAGATAATATTCAGTTATCTGGAGTATCACCTATGGATGCACCAGTGCACTAACTAGCTGCTAATCCTCTACTAGTTCAACAAACAATTAGAACTAGTTTAACTATCTATAACTCAGTAAACTGAGTTATATAATTACAACTCAATCTAAACTCATACTAGACCCCTAAAATTTAGGGAGAACACTTACATGACTTCCAAAAGACTTCCAACTTGAAATTTCTAAGCTAATTAAGCCAATTAAACATAATTAACTATTTACAAGTTGTTATGAGAATATAATTCGATTTTAATTGTAGGTTTAAAATTAAGGAAAAATTTAAACTGGAATTTGTTGTTGACATTTCTCAACATATGGTTGGCATATGTTTTGCTGATGTTTTGGTATTTATATATGTATATGTATATGGATGTCAATACCACCATGAGCTAAGTTATAAAGCTCCAATAAGTGGTATGGTTATTATCTTGTCATGTTGTCATGATGTTTTTCTTTGAGAAGGTCTTTCATTCTAAATACGACAATGAGCTAAGTTATAAAGCTCCACGGCAAGTATGTTCTATTTTTAGTGGTTTTTCTGAGGTCATGGTGTGGTTTAACACTGAGGACAGTGTTCCCCAAGAGAAAGGGTTCTGTAAAAACCCTGGTGAAAAGTTCATGTAATAAAAGTTAATAAAGGCAAAATAAGACCACGGTTAAGGGACACTTATTCCAAGCTGAATGTTGGGCAAAGATATCATAGTGGGCATCACTGGATGTGTGTGTTTTGGCTAAGGAAAATTGGCAAAGGCTAAGACAAAGGCATTAAAAGAAAAAAGAAAAAAAGGTATTTTTGGCACATTTATTTTGGAAAATAAAGGAAATGATGAGAAAAGGAAGGTAAAATGTCACAGGTTGCATGTGAGGAGAAAAATGAAGGAATATAATGGAAAATGAAGAAAATAGAGGCCTCATTCATAAAAAGGATTCTGAGGATCAGTGGACAAGCTTTTGTCAGTTCAAGTTTGGAGCTCTCTCATTTCTCTCTCTCTCTCTCTCTCTCACTCTTGGTCATTTAGAGTTTCTTGGAGCACTCTAGCTTGGATCAAGGAAGGAAAAAGAAAGCAAAGGGAAATGAAGGCAAGCAAGGATCAAGGAAAGGAAGGTAGGATCAAGCAACTTCAACAGGAATACTTTCAAGTAACCTTTTGCATGTGTGCTTTCCTAGTTGGTTTGGACATGCATGGCTTGACATGTGGGTGTATGACTCTCTTGTTTTCGGTGACATGGTTTTTCCGAGTTATGACGGTGGTTTTCAACCTAGCCTTTCCTTTTTCCGAATTCCATGGTGTTGGGATGTTTATTTTGGTTTTTGAGCTTTGGTTAATAGGATGGATTTCAAAATCTAGGGTAGAGGTGGTCTCAAGTTTCATTCCCAGAGGTGTAGGAATCCCTTGACTAGTTTTGGCAGGATACACGATAAAGCCCGAGGGAGAAGTCTTGGCTTAGGGCCTAGTGATTTGGGTTTGGATTGCGCTAAAGCCTGAGAGACAAGGAGATGAAAAATTCCTCAAGGATAGTGACGGATTTCAGATGGCATTCCAAGTTCGGTTCCATTGTGATCAGAGCATTGGTTTTGGTATTATCACGGTTTGATGAGGGTGTAGATGGTTTAACCTCTGCTTTGTTGTTCTTGGATTGGTTGTTCTCTAAAATCCCACATTCATACCTGGAATATGGCACGAGGGTGATTGGCTGAAAGAGAGATTTGGTTCAACCATGTCTATGGTCGGGTGGTATGTGGAAGTCCTGAACCTAGTCAGATTTTCCTATGAGTAATAAAAGCTAAGTTCTCTTACTTTTGCATTGATTTATATGTGGATACAATGGTTGTCTTATATATGATATTTACATGGTTTTATAACAGTTATAAACATGGTTAAATGACTGATTCATGTCATGATTATTTCATGTATTTACCTGTAACTATTAAATGGATAGATGCAAGACCTAATTAATGACGTGGTAGTGCAAAGGAGAAGGAGGTGATCCTTCTAGTTATGTTTCATAAGTGGTTTCAGCCATTTATGCTTTGTCTTGTATCCTACACTTATAGGTTGCATTGATGCCAAGTGTTTAACAGAATGTGAGTCCCAGTTGGGAATGCTCAGGCCTAGTCCTGAGGTTGATTTTGATTTAATAGCATTGTTATCATGTCCTTATTGAATTCTAAAGGTTGTAGCAAGTTCTAGGCATAGGTCGAGATTATGGTCTAGAAAAGTGGCTTAAAGCCTGGGGTAGATGGCACATAACTAGCAATTTTTGTCCAAAGTCGCTGGCAGGCAGGCCTGTGAGATCGACTTTAGGTTGTTGGTCGTTCCCTTGCCCATAGCATGAGAGCAACTATGGCCTAAGATATCCATAATAGCAGTGGGACCCAGGGACGCGTTGTCTGAGTGGTTGAATTGTCTCATGAGGGTTCTATTGATTATGTTAGATGACTGTGTGTGATGTTCCATCGATTCCACTTCCTTAAGGTCACATAAGAGGCCGAATCTGATCATAGTAGTCTCTCGTCTCATGTTTACCCTGGTTGGCATGGTTACTTTGAGTAGACTCGGGAGGGGGTGTTACACCTTCTATACCATAAAAATATAAAATAAGATAGAATATTATTGGCTAGGGTAGACTGCGTGGTTGGAACTAACGATGCTAATATCATTCACCTCGAGTTTGAATATTGTCTAACATGTATGCATGTTAGGCTTTGCATGTAAAAATTGAACATTATATTATTAGCCCAACATAATTGAGCTTGGATCTCATGAGAGATATTCTTTTTAATTACCAATCCCCCAAAATAAATATACCATAAATAACTAATAAATATCTATAATTTTTTTATTAAAATAAACATGTAGTAACAATGTAAAGACATGAAATGGTTCCTATCAATTTCATAGAGATTTTGAAAATAATTAAATCATTTTACACAAACTAAATTTAGGAAAAAAATAACTTTTATATTCATTTTTTTTAAATAGTTTAAGAAGTAAAATAGTTTAAGAGGAAAACTTGGATCATCCCTAAACTCTCACAGAATTCAAGTAATTTTTTTTTTACAATAAAATGTTAATTTAAAGCCTAACGCTAAAGTGTTAATATTTTACATATTATCCCAATAAATAAATATATTAACTTTCATTTACCATCTCAAGTAAGCTATTCAAAGGGGTAGATTTCCATACTCTATGTCACTTAAAAAAATTGAAAAAATATAATTCATGAGCATACATAATAAATATTTTCATGATTAACATTTAAAGAAAGCTTACGATACTCACACCTAAGGTTTTACTAGACAAGTTCTTATATAATTTGTTATTTAACAAATTACTATTTATGTTATCTACTTATTACATATCCTTATATGTAATAGGTATGGATTTAATAGCATGGTTGGGGGTCTAGCTCGGGTGCACCATTAATTCTGTTAGGGTAACCTGCGTTAGATTTGGTTCCCGAGTTTAGGGTATTGTTCGGGTATTATCTATCATAAGCCAACTGATAACTAGTTGATTCTCGCATTTATGAGATCTCGAGCCTCCATGTGGACCATTATGGTTTTCTTCAATCCCCCTTTCTGCCTAGAAATAGGTTTTGTCAACCTCACTTATCAAAATTTCTACCAATTTACATCAAGTTTCTCCTTCAATTCCCGAAGTTAACTCTAAGCTTATTCAATCACACTTTATTAACGTCGCGATATCATATGGGTAACAAAGCTTGTCATTCATGGTCGGATTTGGGGTTTCCCCAATCCTCTCTAATAATTTGGATTTTTTAATTTCCTACTCGGATGGTTTTAAAGAAAAAAAAATTCTAAGCATTCTTAAAATATTACAAATATGGTTTAATGATTACATCAGCTCATTAATGGAAAAGGAGGATTCTCAATTATTACCTAAAATTTTGTTAAGATTAGGTAATTAAGTTTTCCAAAGATGAGGTGGTCGAGAAGGTATAGGTGAGGAGGGGTGTGCCCACTGCCCCACCAACCATAAAAATGGATGTACATGGAACAACCCCTCTCCCTTGAATCCATGCTATCATATTAAGTACAATCCACCCCATAGGAGAATTAATTCGTGAGTCCACGTGCTGGTATGAGTTGAATAATTTTAATATTGAAGAGAATGGGTATTAATACACGATGCAATGCCACTAGAGATAATGCACCAAAATCACACTTGGAATGACTCCCAAGTTGGTTCATGATGTGTATTAGTCATCACATGCACTAGAGGAGATTTGGTTTGTGTACAAGGGCAGTTTCACATGATCTATGGGAAAATTCTGGACCAAGCTTCATTGTTTTCGAGAATCAAGACCATGTATGGTCTATGACTCCCACATTCAGTGTTAATTGAAGGAAAATGATAATTTGTTATTTAAATTCCCCTCCATGTTGTATATGATGGTGTTTATTTTCTATTTCGCTCTGGAGGAAGGGTCCTCTCCATTTTTTCAGGAATCTTTCTTTCATGCTTATCCCTTCCCACCCCATTCTCAGGCTCTCTTGCTTTTCTTCAGTCACTTTCTTGAGTTTGATTCTCCTCTCTTTCTCCAACCTTTTGGCCACTCTTGTCACAACTATCCCCTCCCCTCAAGTCATTCCCATCCCCTTCATGTGCCCCACCTAACCTTACCATCGCTTCTATTTTCTCATCTTCCTCTCTTTCCTCATTCATCTCTCACAATGGCCTCATTCTTCTCACCCCCCCAACTTATTGTGGTTCAAGATACCTTGTTATCGACCTTTCCCTCTCATTTAATCACTCCTCCCCTAGCCTTTATTTTTTCCTCGCCTCACCCTCCTTTTTCAACCCAGACATTCTTTGCAACATCCAACGCCTTGAAAACATTCCAAAATCCAACATTGGTGCTACTTACTATCAATAAATGGGACACACTCGAGCTCAACATAGGGAAAATTCCTTGGTTGAGTTTTTTTTCAATCATACACCATAACCAATCCAAGAAGAGATTACCACTATTGTAAGGAAAATTGCAGGGGAACGATGTTATCTCTTAGATGTCCAAATAGCTAGTGAAATTGTATAATGGGTTCTGGAAATTGATCATATAAGAGGTAGGTTTAACCAATATATGTACACCATAGAGACACATGAAAATGCTACTATGACAATTTCTATTAAATCATAATGTGTCCCAAGATGCAATTCTATTACTGCTCAATGAAATTCAACTCATAATATAGGGACTAGACTGATGACTAGAGAAAATTGAGGTACATTTGGGAATCCCTATTAATCTAATCTCCTCACCAACAAACAACTTATCATTTTTGATTAATCAAACTCCCCCAAAACCAGTTAATGTTTTTTTCTCATACTCATTTTGTTTACTTTCACTACCTTTTTTTTCTTTAGTTTTCAGCTCACAGTGGCACTAGAAGGCCACGGGCCTTAGGACATATGTTTTGTAAGTTTGAACTCTCAAGCAAATTTCAACTTTTCGATCATCAAAAAACTTTGGCATTGCCACTAATATGGTTTTCCCAATGTCATACGAGGGCATGAAAATGTGTATATTTTGTCCGAATCTAAGAAATGAAATTACTTACAAAAAAATGTAGTTAAGTCTTTGTTAACTTGGGGAGAGATCGAACCAAAAGATAAAATACATTTTATATTGTATCCCACCAAGTAAAGTGGTTGGATACCTCTTATCCACCATGCACTACTCAATATTTCAAGAAACATGATTTTCACTATTTATTTATTTTTTTTCCATATGCAAGGATGAGTGAATGAACACTTTATATTTCAAGGTGATATGCCAAAAAAGAATCCTTATCATGATAATGAAGTGTTAGGGAGAAGAGGTTGTAGCCAAAGTTTATCACATGTCCAAAAGGAATTTTTTTCCATGCTAGGATGAGCCTTAGACCAAGGCCAACCCCAATGTTGGATGGAAGAAAAATTATCATTATCGTAATCTTAATCCCTTTATCTTAATTATCATTACCATGTCTTCATCATTATCAACAAATGAAATTTGTTGAAAATTTTCTTCACATACATGTTAATAAATATTGAAAGTTTATAAATTTTCTACAAATGAACATAGTTAAAAATGATCTGCAAAATTTTTTGAATATTTTTCAAAATGTTCATGAGGATTACCTAGACTTGCTTCTATTATACTAGGCTATCAAAAGCCTCAAAATCTACGCTTCCTTTTCTATATGTATTATACATTGGATTCCCTAGATATTTTCTATAATCTTGATCCAAATTATGATTTAATTTCTAAAAATACATATTCAAATCAACACACTCTTGGATTCCCATGTCTTCATCAGATGTAGAAGCAAACAAATCTAAATATAAATTTTCTTCAAAATCATCAACGTATATGTCATTAACTTAAAAATTTTGAATAAAAGAACGACTTACCCAAATTTCTTCTTCATGAATTGAGGAAATGGATGAATGATATGTATTTTCATGCTCTTGATCATATAATCACGTACATCTTATATTTTAATAATTCAATATCACCGATCATCTTCTTCATCCAACTCATCATCATCATCTAATTTAGAATTGACGTTGAAACGATTGGCTATAGCAACATCATCATGGGGTTCATTTTTTATAATCTTATCATCTATACCATCATTGAGAACATTGTCATCAACATCTAGCCCAACTCCTTCCGCCTTTTTGTATAGCACATATATTTGCTCCTCTACACCATATTTGTTTTCATGATCATCTTCTTCCACTACATTATACATTACATGCGTTCCTCTTGGATCATATCTAACAACATATTACCAACCCAATTTACCTAGAACCTCTGAGTAAAAGACCTTCTCACATTGGCTTCAAGAAACATAAGGCTATGTACATAAAGTCTAAAATTACCTTGTAAAACAAAGTGTCCAAATTGTTCAAATTGGAATTGTTAAAGTGCACACCAACTTGAGGGAAATGCATGCCCAATGGTGAAATTAGTATGACCATATCAATAATATATAATCTTACGAAACATCCAATCCTTGAGATAAATTATGCACACTGCATAGTGAAAAATGCACACCCTAAAAGGGAAAAATGTATTTAAAAATGCATGTCTTGTGTTGATAATTGGATGTTGACCTTATAAAATTACAAGAAAATAGGGTATTGAGGGAAAGTTGAAAATTCATACCTCAAGTTGAAAATTCATGCTGAGGGTATTGAGGAAAATGCATGTCTAAGTTGAAAATTCATGTTGAGGGTATTGAGGAAAAGGCATGCCTCAAGTTGAGAGTTCACATTGATCACATGGGATTGAATGTTTAAATAGAAAGGAGGAATAAACACACCTTGTTAATGATAAATTCACATCCTTGACACGTTTTGCAACCCTATGATGGGCTAGACCCTAAATGGTTCTTCCTTAGCCCATATGAATGCTTTCATATAATGATGAATGAAAATAGATGTTGATCATGATTCTTTATGATTGATTTTAATATGGAAAATCTTATAACAACCATAAATGCATGGTTGACAATATGTCCAAAAACATACTCAAGTAGTTAACCTTATATATCAAGTTGTTGTAAATTTTTGGAATAAAATTGCTCGAAACTAGAATTCAGGGTAAAATGGCCATGCTATTTTTTTTATCGTTAAATATTAATGAAAATGATTGAAGGTTGTTTTAAAATATTCTTTAATGATGAATAGAAAGGTAAATTTTATTCCTTTAATAGTCATAATTCCTTTGCTTACAAGTATTCTCCAACTGTGGATTCTATAGCTACCTTATTATGGAAACAAGGATTAAAATCAATAGATAGACTGAGTCTTATAACACTAAATGTTGGATAGTGAAATGCAAGCATGTCAAGAGCTTAAAAAATTTAAGCACAAAGCAACATAGCCATGCCTAAGTCCTCCCCAAAACCTATGATTAATTTTAAATGTATGTAATATATATTGTTTAGCCATGTAATTTGAAATTGAGTGTCTACGTTTGTATTAGAGTCAACAACTTTTATCATTTTTCTTTCAAAATTACCTTTAGGGCATAATGTCGATCAACACTAAGGCTTAAATCATGAGGGCTTCACTCAATGAACCTATGAAATATCATGTGTGTTCATGGCATATTAAACAGTACCCTTAATTTGACTACATATTGGAAAATACCTCTAAAAATCACATTATTTAACCCCCTACAAATACAAACCCAATACACCTTCCTAATTTAAAAAACCCCTACTTTCACTAGATATTATTATTAGGTATCCATTTTTTCATTAACACTTTTTATACCCCTTTATATTTTTTCATTAACTTCGAGCTCCATTTTCTATACTTACAAATATAAAAACTCTTTACTCCCTATGTATCACCCAATTATTCTGTCATTTTTTCCTCAATATATATTCCCCAATATGAATGCACGTGGTATGGTATTGCTCCCCCAGTGAAGCCCCCATGGCTTAAATAAATTATAATAATATACTCATTATGATCTCAAACATGTCACTTGCGAGAATTGGTCCCAGGTGGGTACAATAACAACATTCCTCCCAACCACCCAAACTATACACAATTGGCACATGCACGCAATCACTCTTGACAAGTTTTTTCAAATTCAAATTACAACCCTTGATATTATCCTTTATGCACAACAAGAAGGTTAAATTTGAAAATGCCAATGTAAGGTAATATACAAGAGTAAAATCACAAATACAACTTCTGAAAGTTGAACCACCCAATTTGGGTGAAAATTGAGACTAGGGTGTGTTTTTTACTCTAAGGTAATTTGGCTTTAAAATTTACATGGAATGCCAAATCTAGGTGCATGAAAGCAACCTCCCCTATTCTTGAATTGCATTTTGTAAATTTACCCCATCTATGAATCCATATTATAAGTTATAAAATAATTTTTTGGAGCTATATGGAAGCTGGTGCATGCATTTTAAGTTGGTCACTTCGTATAGTTTTAACTTTCCAAATTACAAGGCAACTTTGCCTCTTTTGTACAATAACCCTTTTGAAACTTGCAATTACAAAATTAACAATATGAATATGTATATTATGAGAAACCACACACCAAGAAACTTTCACAACACAAATATAAGGTATAATATAACCTTGCCTTACTTTTTACAAACATGTTGTGCATTTATAGGGTTTTACTAGTCATCCCTTGCCAATTTTTGCAAAGTGTAGTATTTTATGATCACAAATTAAAATTTAAGTATATAGTATTATGAAAAATGACATAAAAGGTCATTGACAATTTTAAATACTCAAATTGAATTATTTTTTAGATATGAGCATGCACTTTAGTGTAGCCTCGTGTGTCCTTTAGTTTTACAAGGCAATTTTTAGCCTTTAAACACAACATACCGTTGTTTATTTAAAAATGTCAATTCAAGGTATGTGTGTGTGTGCATGTAAAAGAAAAAAATACATCTTCCACAAGCATAAACACTCAATTTGGGTTGAAATTGAGACTAGGGCATGTATCTTAGTCTAAGGAAATTTTTCCTTAAATTTACATGAAATCCCAAATCTAGGTGCATGAAAGCAACATCTCCTATTCTTCAATTTCACTTAGATGACACATGTAAATTTAACATATACCCAAATACGTATTACAATTTATAAGTATTTTTTTGGAGCTACAAGGAAGTAGGGACATGCATTTTAATTTGTTCAATTAGTACAATTTTTACCTTCCAAATTATAAGGCAAACTTTACCTCTTTTACACAAAAACCCTTTTTAAACTTGCAATTGAAAAATTAACATTGTGAATAGGTATAATATGATAAACCACATCCCTACAACTTTCACAACTCAAATCTAAGGTATAATACAACCCTGATTACCTTTTACAAATAGGTTGTGCATTACTAAGGTTTTACTAGACATCTATTGTTTATTTTTGCACGACATTGTCTTTTATAACTGTAAATGAAAACTTAAGTAAATAGGATTATGTAAAATGACTTAAAAAATCATTTATAATTTAAGGCACTCATAGCCCATAAGGTTAGCTCAGTGGGTCAAGTCACCTTCACTAAAGCACCTCTGCTATTGAGAGGTCACAGGTTCAATTCTCTTCACACTCTTGGGGTCAAGCTCTATGGTTGAGTTGGCAAGAAGTGATCCCTTCAGGTGGAACTGCTTGGTAAAAATATTTCGTGGACGTAGTGGTCATCGATCACCATGTACCGTGAAGCACATAATAATAATAACAATAATACTAATAATTTGAAACACTCAAATAGAATGTGTTTTGAGACTTGTGTGTGTACTTTAATACAGCTTGGTTTTCCCTTTGGCATTACAAGGAAACTTTTAGTCTTTGCACACAGTAGGTAGGTTTTTGTTTAAAAATGTCAATATATGGTTATATACAAGTGTAAAATCATAAAGAGAGCTTGGGCATGCATTTTAATTTGGTCACTTACTACAATTTTTCCTTTTCAAATGACAAAGAAAACTTTGCCTCTTTTGCACATCAACCCCTTTTAAAATTACAATTACAAAATTAACAACATAAACATGTATAATATGATAAACCACAACCTCAATGACTTGAACAACTCAAATCTAAAGTTTAATACAACCTTGGCTTATCTTTTACAAATGTGTTGTGAATTCTTAGGCTTTTACTATGCATCTCTTTCCTATTTTGCACAACAAATTATTTTTATTACTACAGAGCCTGTTATGACTACAAATGTTTTTTTCATAGCTGAGTATTTTTAAGTATTTTTCATCTTAATTTATCTTATGATATTTTGTAAATGAAATGAATGTTATTGAATGATAATCTTATGTGATGGTTACTTAGCAAATTGAAACATGCATAATGATTGTTGCTTTGTTTTGCTTAATAAAAAAGGAAAAAGGCAAACATTGATTTCTAAATGATGGTTGTTTGTGTAGAATTAAAGTTTACAAGAATTGTATAACTTTTATGATGTGAACTCATGTGACCAGTATAGATAGATGTATTAGAAATAAATCTTTTAGAATTTAGAAATTGCATTAAATATCTCTTAAATATTGCATATCTTAAACACTAAAGGTCGCAACAAACATCACATATAAGACGAGTATGAGTCAAAATAATACTAATATTCCATTAATTCCTCAAAATAGTAGGATATTCCTCATAATAGTACATCTTCCTCTTAGAGTAACCTCCAACTATGGAGTTTAGACTTTTTAAGTCATTCTTTCAATTAGCTCCACATTCTCACTGTCTATGTTCTATTTTTATAAGAGCCACTGAAATTCTCCCTCTTTGTATTGACATTAGTGTTTAACCATATTATCTTATCTTATTTGTCTCCACATTGTATCTTATCTTATCTCATATATTTTTAGTTTATATCTTATCTATCTATACTATGTATCTTCTTCTTCTTTTTCCATTCATTCCTTGTTCTTTCCATCTCGTGCTAGCCAACCCGTTACAAAAAATATAAGAACCATGTAGTAAGCCAATGATTTTCTTACTTATTTTCCATCTTTTCCATTGGATGAGAATAATTTGATATTCAACTAACAAGATTAAAAGGAATTAAACTAATCATTAGCCTAATTCTTACCACCTATTACACCTTTGTGGGCATAATTAAGCCCCAAGTTGCCAAACACACCCATGAGATGAATACTTCGCTAACCTGGCAGTGCCATGTGTTGCACCATGGTGGCAGGCCACGGTGCATTAGTGGGTCATGATGGAGTGCCACATATCCCTAGCGGTTCGTTAAATATGAATCAGAAGTTTAAAAAAGATCAAACATAGTCAGAAATCCAATGAATGTGAGGCGCCAAGGATTAAAAATAACAATTTTTTTTATAAGTATTTAGTAATTTCAGATGGTACGATCAATTTTATCTATATTGTCGAAACTACTTCTTGGATATATACACCATATATAGTAGTGATAATGCATCGTAGGGATTTTGAAGACAAAAATTCCAACATAAAGTAACAATAATGAAAGAGATGACACATATCTCTTTATCAAGAAAAATGTATCATTAAATCTTTGACCATGCAAGTAAACACCTCATGCCACTTGTCCTCTTCTCCTTTGACACACCTTTCAAAGATAGCCTTTAAACACTTCTTTACCATGTGATTTCATTATTCACATTCTTCCTAAATAATCTAAGTGCTCAAGAAATAAAGGTGAGATGTTCCTCAAGAAGTTGTTCAAAATGTGCAGTTAAGGTTCTAAGGTAGAAAATTTACTCTCTAAATATTTGTTAAAAAAATTATGAGACCACGATTTTTGAAATTTGACGAAAACATTTTCCATCTATTGGCATTGATTTGGAAACAATTTGAGCATTCCATGAATGGATAGCTATTCATGAGCTAAGAAGGCCATCCAATAAAGATATCAAACTCCTCCAAAAGTGGGTGTCATAAATAAGTGTGCACAAAGTCGTCTATTATTCATTATAACCATAAATGACAAAATCATTGATTTTTTGCCAATATTGCGGAAAACCATGATGAAAATACCTAGATGAAACATTAGTAAGAAAAAATGTAATTTTTTAAAAATATTAGACAATGATTTTTTCAAAAATTGGCAAAAGTTGTTGATTTTTTTGCACCACAATAGAAAATTTCACAAATATCAATTTTTTTGTTGCATAAAGGTGACATTGTATTTTCTTGGGGTCAATTGTATTTGCAACCATTGGGGAGTGTGAGGTAAGGTATTTACCATCATTAACAACCAATTTTAGGAGGGCCAAACCATAGTTTTAATCACCATCAAAGTTTATTTTATGAGAAGAAAGACTAGTTTCTGTCTACCTAGGGTTTTGATATTCTCAAATCCTAGGTGTTTCTTCAGATTCCACCCTCTTAACTAGATTTCGTTTAAATCTATATAGGGATTTAAAAGTCCATATTTCTCATCTCTTATTGTAGGAAAACCTGTAGATTCACAAGCTCATGTAATCTACTAAAATAAGAGACAAGAATATACTTCTACTCTTTATAGCAGAAGCCCATAAACATTGAGCAAACAATAATCAACAGAGGAAGAGAATCAAAGGCACATAACACAATAAATATCCGGGGAAAGCCACAACTCAAAACCCCACTATCTGTTTTGTATTAATCATGAAAATCAAAATGAAATTACAATGCTTGTTCTCTCTAGAACAATCCCAGCACTCAACAAATTCAATCTCCAACTCATAAGAAAGATCATGGCCAAATCTTTGCCAATTCACAAGCTCTCCAAGTCTCTATTCCAATGTGTAATTCCTATGAAGTATAACTTGTATTTAAATGGAAATAAAGCCTCTAAAAATACTGCAATCCCTCAAGGACCATTTCCTGATTGCATGCACTATCAGTGCAACTCAAAAAAATTCTAAAACAAATATTACACTGTCCCTGCACTCTAGCCTCAACTAGGTCTTTCTCAGAATCAACATGCATGAGTTTCTGATGGTGGAATCTTCAGTTAACTAGAGTTGCACTAATTAGGTCACTAGTGTCCCAACTGAACTGATTCTAACTAATTTAATTGGACTTAACTCAATAAACTGAGTTAACTAATTACAACTCATTCATAACTCATCCTTAACTCCTATAAGTTAGGGAGAACATATACATGTCTTCTAAAAGACTTCCAATTCGAATTTCCTAAATTAATTAAGTTAATTAAACTTAATTAATTATTTTCAAATTTCTATGAGAAAAGAATTCTATTTTAATTCACTGTTTAATTCAAGGACAAAATAAACCAGAATTTCTTGTTGTCATTTCTCAACACTCCCTCTCAACAAGAAAGGGATTATCCACTACCCCGATCCTGTCTATGTGAGACTGGAATTTACATCTTGGCAATGCCTTTGTCAAGATGCCAGCATCTTCCTCCTCCGTGGTAATGTAATCTAACAACATGATCTGTCTCAATACACAATCTCTGATATGATGATACTGGATATCTATATGCTTGGACTGATCATGAAAAACTGGATTTTTAGAGAGTTTGATACAACTCTGATTATCAAAATAAATCACTGTTGGATCCATCTGCTGACCAAACAAACCAACCAGGATATTCCTCATCCAGATAGCCTCACATGCTGCTTGACTTGTAGCCATGTACTCTGCCTCTGTCGAATTGAGTGCAACCGATCTATGTTTCTTGTTGTACCAAGAAACTGTAGTTGACCCAATACTAAAGATCCCTCATGATGTGCTCTTTGTGTCAGATGGACTTCCCGCCCAATCTGCATCGGTGAAGCCTTGAAGCTTCACTCCCTCTATCCGTCTGTACCATAACCCAAACTGAGTAGTGCTTCTGAGGTATCTCAATACATGCTTTGTCGCCTTCCAATACATCTTGGTAAGCCTAACCATCGCTTGACTAAGCTAGTTAACTGCATAGCACATATTCGGTCGTGTGTTCACCAAGTACATGAGTGAACCCACAAGTTTCCTATAAACAATAGCTTCCACTACTTCCCCTAAAGTAGCATCCTCCTTCCTCCAGTTACTAGCTAGAGGAGTCTCCATGGGTTTACTGCTCTCCATGTGGAATCTCATGAGTATCTCATTGGCATACTTTCCTTGAGAAAAAACAACTCCCCATCTCCCTGCCATACCTCCATGCCAAGAAATTAATGCATGAGCCCCATGTCCTTCATCTCAAACTCTATTGCAAGGTCCTCCTTGCAAGATTTGATGAGCTTCTCATCACCTATCAGTATGAGATCATCTACATAAAGTACAATGATCAAAAGCTTATCTTCCACCACTATGTGATACAGATTGCATCCGCTTCACTCCTTGTGAATCCCAACCCAGTGAAGTAGCTATCTATCATGGTGTACAGGGGTGCTTTCTTCATCCCATACAACGCTCTCTTGAGTCAGCACACATGCGACACATGGTCCAAGGTTTCAAAACCTTCGGGCTGCTCTATGTACACCTTTTCCTCAATCATGCCATTGAGGAAGGCAGTGTTCACATCCATCTGATGGATACTCCAACCCATCTGTGCAGATAGTGCCAAAATAGATCCGATAGATGAGTACCTTGCAATAGGAGCAAAGTTCTCATTATATTCAACCCCTCAACCTGTGAAAATCCACGAGCCACAAATATGGCCTTATGCTTCTCCACACTACCATCTGCAGCTTGCTTTACCTTGTAAAGCCAACGAGAGCTCACAACTGACTTGTCCTCCGGTCTCGGGACCACATCGCAAACATTGTTTCGAACTATGGAGTCATACTCCTCCACCATTGCATCAACCCAAATTGGTTGTTGCACTACTTCCTGAAAGGAAGATGGCTCTATCACAACACATGCACCCATAAGTGCCATGTATATAGTGTGCCTCTCTAGTGACCTCCTCTATTTGTGCCGAGAAGAGGGTGCTCCCACATTCTCCCATGCATCATCCAACAATATGTTAGCCTCTCTAGTGCGCTTTCTTCCCTCTATGGAAGGCTATGCTTAAGTGGATGTCTCCACTCCCGGAACCTCTCCATGTGGCTGCTCCACATCAATCTGAGGTTCCTCAAGGGATACTTGCATGCCCTTCACCTCATCAAACTTGACATCCCTGCAAACCATTTTCATCCGACTGGTTTGCATGTACACCCGATAGTTGTGTGGAGTATCAATGTACCCCACAAACATCCCCAACTCTGCTATTGGCTCAAGCTTCTTTCCTACATCTTTGGTCACATGGTAATAAACCGATGACCCAAAAGTCTTGAAGTGACCAACATCTAGCCTCTTACCGGAATAAGCTTCCTCTGGTGTTCTACTCTCAAGTATTCGATGTGGACTACGGTTCTGAACATAAACCGGTTGTGTTGCATGCCTCAACCCACAAGTGTAGTGGTAGGCCCTGATCATGCAACATCACCCTTGCTGCCCCTACTATGCTCCTGTTCTTCCTCTCACAACCCCATTTTGTTGAGGGTTATGAGGTGCCGTTAACTCTTGTTTAATCCCTTCTGCTGCACAGAAGTTCTTAAACTCATTGGAGACATATTCTCCACCATTATCACTCCGTAGAGCTTTAACCTTCTTGCCTGACTCTTTCTCGACCAATGCTTTGAATTCACAAAACTTTGTGAATGTTTGATCCTTTCTCTGCATGAAAAATATCCAGCATTTATGAGAATAGTCATCTACAAACATAACATAATACCTATGTTTGGTGGTGGATACTGTCGAGAATGGTCCACACACATCTGAATGGACTCTCTCCAGAATAGACTCTTCTCAACTGTCTCTATCTCCAAAGGAAGACTCGGTGTATTTTCCCAAATTACAACCCTTGCATGTATCAACTTGCTCAAGTGTACCTTTGGGAAGACTGGTAGAGATTTGCTGCAATATCTTCAAAGCCCCATGATGCAAGTGGCCCAATCGCCTTTTCCACAACTTGTCGACGTCTCGGCTCAACATCTTTTCCTCTTTTGAACTTAAAGAAGCACAATCCTCTACCTCTATCTTATAGAGATTCTGATTTCAAATCCCTATCTTCTTTACTTGACCTGTGGCTATGTGTCGAAGGAACGCCTTTCCTTTCGAAAAGATCACATGATAGCCTCTATCCTCGAGCATGGCAGCAGATACCAAGTTCTTTGTCAATCCGGGTACATGCATAACATTCTTCAAGGTGAGTGGAACCGCATTCTCCCTCTGAAAAGTAAGAGTTCCCACACCAGTAACACTATACTTACCGTCATCATCCATCTCGATATGCATCTTGAGATCTTTCTCCTCCAATTCACTGAATAACTCTTTGTCACCAGTCATCTGGAAATAAGATCCATTGTCTAAATACTAGACACTTACCATCATTGAAGACACCATGCATGCAATGAGGGAAAAGTCCAATTCGAATTGGGAGGCAAAAGTCTCACCTGTCGCTCCTCCTTAGGACTTCTCCTTGGACTTCTTCAATGGACAATTTGTAGCAAAGTGACCCATCTTGTGACAATGAAAGCATTTAACTTTCGTCATGTCCTTCTTCTTACCTCCATGATAAGAATCTAATTTAGAACGAGAAATTTTATCTTTCCCCTTCCTTAATCGCTAAGGCACAGTTCTCTTCATCATCGGTCTTTGATGAAGAGCCATCCCTGGTGTTCCTCCTGATCTCATACTGCATCAAAGACAACCATAGTCGTTCCCAATCTCACAGCTTCTGCTAACCATTGACAGAGTCCTAATAACTATGCCAACTCTTTGGGAGTCCAAGAAGAGGAAGGCTCACCATATCCTCCTCGGAAACTGTGATTCGACCACTTCCAAGTTCATCCCGACATTGAGTGAACTTGGTCAAGTACTTTGGAATCGTCTCGCCTTATACTATACTTAAGCATAATTCAGTATTGCATGAAAGCTACATTGAACAATATGCTCAAGATGTAGATTTTAAAGATGTATATGCAACTTTAAGTCAGGGAAAACAAGTAGAAGAATTGTATTATCATGTTAAGGACCAACTCTTGTATCATTTGGGAAAGTTATGCATTCCTAAAACTGAAAGAGTTAACATAATCCAATAAACACATACTTCTCTAATATCAGGTCATTTTGGTGTAAGTAAAACAGTTGCACAGCTACAAAAGTTCTATTATTGGCCAAGAATGCATGAAACAATTTCTAGATATATTAAAGGGTGTACCATGTGTGCTAAAAGCAAGCCCAACAATAGAAAACTAGGCTTGTACTCTCCACTTCCAGTTCCTTCTCATCCTTGGGAAAGTGTTTCCATGGACTTTGTTGGGCGATTGCCAAAATCTAGAAAAGGTCATGACTACTTATATGTTCTTGTGGACAGGTTCAGCAAAATGTGTATTTTAATACCTTGTAATAAGCAGATTACAGCTAAACAAACAACAAAGTTGTTCTTTCAGCATGTATGGGTTCATTTTGGGTTACCCACTTCTATTGTATCTTATCGAGATTCCCGATTTGTTGGGAAGTTTTGGTCAAGTCCGTGGGAATTGATGGACACCAGACTGAAGAAGAGCACAACCTTTCATCCACAAACAGATGGCCAAATAGAGGTGGTCAACAAGACAGTGATCCAGTTGCTCAGGGGTTATTGCAGCAAGCATCCCAAGCTTTGGGATGAACATTTGTGTTATGTGCAACATGCTTACAACCGTGCTAAACACTCTTCTACACAGAGATCTCCTTTTCAGACTTGTTTTGGTTTTATATCAAGGTCTCCCTTGGATTTTGTCTTTAGTAAAGACATAGCAGTTGATGGATACAGTGATGTGGACAAAGCAACCAAGTTCATTGAACAGATCCAAGAAATTCACCAGGCAATGCAGGAACATCTGGAAAAGAGCCAAGCCAAGTACAAGGCAAGGCATGACAAGCATCGAATTGAGCATAGCTTCCAAGTTGGTGATCAAGTCTGGTTGTACATCAGCAAAGACAGAATGCAAGGTGAAGGAAAGAAGCTGAAGCCAATAAGGTATGGGCCTTTCAAGATACTTGAGAAAATTGGTGAGAACGTTTTCACCTTGATTTGCCAGCTTACATGCAAATATATTCAGTAGTTAATGTAGAAAACTTGAGACTGTTTGAACCTTCATTGATTGAAGATCCTGAAGAGCAAAGTTAGTTGCCTTCTATTGATGATCTGTTGCCTGAATATCTCAATGAGTTGCAGGAAGATACAGTTCTGGACAGGAAGGTGAGAACTACGCGCAGAGGGGATGTTGAGTAACTAAGAATTGGACTGAAGGGTTCAAAACCAAGAATGCAAGATGGATAGAGATTGGAAAAGTGAGGAAGCTGTATCCTCACTTGATTGATGCTTAAAAACCAACTTTTTGTGGTCCAAAATCTTTTTTCAATGGGAAGGCGTGATCCAAATGGATCCTAAAAACCTCTAAGTCTTCACATAGTTAAAAACTATCGCATAAAGAAAACATTTTAAAAAGGCGGATTACACTATCGGGAGTGAAAAACATGAAGAAAACAGTGAAATAAGGTCTATTGGAGGCTTAAGACAACTTTGCACAGGAGCCGTCGAATCTGGCCAATCAACGGGCCAGATCCGATCGGCATATCGCAATCGGCGAAGACAGTCGGAGCTTATCGGAGGCGACCATATAAATGTTGCGATAGCGATTAGTGGGGTCAACAAGGATCGTCGATCAAGCGCGCAGATCGACGGCCCAGGTTAACCCGCCATATCGCATCGGCAAATCACAACGGAATGCTTACAACGGCCCGAGGGCTTATGCGATTGCGACACGTCGCATCGCAATATCGCATTGAAGCAACACAAAGGAGCGAGGCTGATGCATGCGACTGTGATACCCGGACCTGACGAGATTATAAATGAAAACACATATATTTTGAATTCTGGAAAACAGGGTTTTCCTTTGTATTTCATGTTTTCGTTAAATAAACAAAATACAAAGACCAAAGCGTCGATGCGATGAAAACGGACCTGAAAGGGTTTATTAATGAAGTTGTATATTATTTCATGTCCGATATGAGCCATTTTGCGGGATTTTCAATGTTTTAATGTATTTTTAAATACAAAGGGAAACTACGAAACAAGCGGGATTTCAGGCGGGCCGTAGGCAGTGAGTGGTTTTGACAAGGCTCCGCCCGATCCCATCCATTGAACGACACGTGGTGTGAGAAAACCGCCTTTTCGGGCGGGTAATCTCCGTACGCCTTCGCTGCCCGAAATGAATCTCAGCCGTTGGATCGAGATCACTCAGATCAACGGTGGAGATGCAATCACGATATAAAGGCAGACTCGATAGAAATATAGTGCGGATTTATGAATATTTGAAGTCCGATGAACAGTGATTTGGCAGATTTTTCCCGTGTTTTAGAGTGTTTCTCTGTGTAAACAGAAAACACTATTTTTGGGGATTTCAAAGGCCCGATGGTCCCTTTCGTTGCAGAACAGGTGGCCATCTTCCCTGAAGACGTTATGCCATGATTGCTAACGCTTAGAAGGGGATTCGAACAGATAGAGGCCGAGAGCCAGAGAGCCCAAGAAGGGGAAACGAACAGACAATGTCGATTGGCTTTAAAGCCACAAAATACAAAAGACAGGAACAAGCAGTGCTGAGACAGAGAGAAAACAGAGACAGAGAGTTAGTGAGGAGAGTTTGTGTACTCAGAAAGAATTTGGGGATCCAAGTAAAGCCTTGTTTTTTTGTATCTGTTGTGTGAGACTCAAAATGAGCTCACTTTTGTAAAAACTCTGCTTCTAAAGACATAATAGAGAGGTCAACACTAAAGGTTGGACCAGGAGACGTAGCCCAGGAGTGTTGGGTGAACTCCTTATTAAACTTGTTGTGTTTATGTGTGTTTGTCTATTATGTTCTTTAACTGCTTCACTGTCTATGTATTTCGCAATCTTATCGATCCATTGCATAAATTAACATAGGAAAATCCATGCACATGAGTCTGTAATACATTAATATTAGTCTAAAATCTGATTATCAGATCAGGGATCCATCATTAAACTAGTTCAAATTGATTCCTTCTCGAAAGGAGTATAACAAATGTGCACCATTAGCGAACTTTCAGTAAAGGTTCTCCACTTGGTTGGTAAGGATTAACCCACAATGAATATATGTATGAGGCCATGAATAGTGCCAAAAAACATTATTTGATTTTAATATGTAGGCAAGGGTACCATAAATATGATAAATTTATCTCATTAAAATTTATTTTATTTTTATTTAAAAATGAAACCCCGATTAGGGTGTGGGAAAAAAATTCAATTGGGGTTGGGGAGGAAGGCCTGCCACCCCACCATCTCTCACGACATCAAAGAGGGAGATGACGTGGCCATTTACCCCATGCAACCACACATATTACAAGGCTCAACCTCATCGTGAGTTAATATGGAAACCTCTACACCCTTGGCATTTTTATATCCATATTATTATCGACTCGCCTCTTTTTCCATCTCTACATCTACTCTAGGTTATAGGTGGGGTTTTTCCCTTGCAGATCCTAGTTTCTTGGAAATAATATGATGAAAGGCCCAGACCCTCCTACCATGAACCCCCATAGCTCTCATTCCACTACAAGGATTATAACTCAAATATTTGTTATAGACTCAAGGGAGAATGCACCAGGAAGGAGAACTCTCCAATGGTGTGGTTGGTAGTAGAATCCAATGAACAATGCCTAAAGCAAGCATGCCACTAGAAATTCGGTAAACACTACTTTATCCACCACCTTCAACTGGTATAGTCTGGTTATTTATATGTATTGGAATTTAGAGTCTTATATGTAGAATGGCTTCGTTGAGGAATATTTCCCTAGTATAATGTGGGTTGTTTTAGTCTCTCGGTGTCCCTTTCATCCCCATATCTCTTTCCTAGTGATTTCCTCTCCCCATTTGTTTCATAGTAAATCCTCCTGGTTTGGGATCTACTCTCATCACTACATTATTCCCTGTTTTGGTTAAAATTTTACTCATCCATTGGCTCTCACCACTTTGTGGATTTTACCAGCACTAGGTTCTATCCTTCTCTAGGTATCATGCCAAGATAAAGAATTCACTCAAGGCACAGGTCTAGGGGTCATGGCTCCTCAAGCAAACCCAAAGCCCAATGTCAAGCCTAATATGCTATTGAAATATACCACTCTCTCACGCCACACAAAATTCAAGAAGAAATTCAAAAATTGGAAGCCTTGACCACAACTAACCATCAAGAATATTCTGATTCTAAAATCCAAGATGAAGTCATTGGCTAGGTCGCCAATCCTATCCACACTAGAGGACAGAGGACCCAACATTTTAACTCGATCACTATGATTTTTATATGGATATTATAGCATCAGACATGTGTTCTAGCCTCTAAGGTGTCAAAGAGGCTAAGGAACACACAAACTCCAAAACCCAAAAAAGGTTTCGAGAGAAAACACTTAGAAACCCCTCAATTAAATTAATTGATCAATAATTTAAAAGTTCCTAAGTCTAAATTAGGAAATTTGATTAATTAATGGGTATTAGTTGAGGAAATCAATTTTTTGTAGATACTTCTGGAAAAGTGACTTGACAGAGTCTAAGATGATCTAAGCCATCGATCATGATTAGATCTTTGTCGTTGATGCTCCAGCGAGAGATTATAAGAGCAGGTCGATCGGGCTGGAGATACACATAGATGACATCACGAGAGAAAGGCAATTCGAATTTCCTAGTTTGCAGTATTCAACGAGGGCACAATTCGAGCTAGGGAAAGAGCATCAGAGAGAGGAAGCAACAAATATTTGGGAAGAGAAGGATTGTAGAGAGATTCCTAGTGATTTTCCAGTGTCCGTGTCAGAGAGACATTAGAAGGGAGGCCAAATTATCGACAAAGAATGCTGCTACAACTAGTGCGAATAGACAAAAACCCCAATGCGAGTTGTTGGAAGAGGTTTCATTAAGTTGTCGAAGGTTGGATTAGTGTCTGGAGGGAAGGAAAAATTCATTCTAGAGGTAGAGGGAGGCAAGACATCTCAGTTAGAGGCAATTTTGGGGTTGTACAAATTATCCTGAGTAGTAGTGCGCATTTTGGCACGGGGTGTGAATTCTAGACAGGGATGTGAGTTTCCCAAAGAGGCAAAATCAGTTGTAGAGGAGACTAGAGTGTCTCCAGTATATTTTTCCAGTGTATTGCCAGAGGTTTTCCAGTTTGGTAACCAGTTGTAATTATTTTCTCAAATTGTTGCATACTAAAATAAGCCCTCATCTGTTGCACCGATTTTCCCTTCGAGGATTTTATGGGGACTATTGTCCAAAAATATTGGTGTCTATTTTCTTCTGTGTGTGTGCATCTATTTCTCAGCTCCTAATTTTTATTTCTGCAACGTAATTTTATTGTGAAGAAATGGAGTGTGGTTTATTCGCTATTTGTCGTAATAATAATTATAGAAGAAAAACAAACTACTAAGTTAGGAGAATAATACTCATTTTCTGTAGTTCAAAAGAATTTTCACATGGTATTAGAGAATTGAAGATCATATCAGAGGCTTAGACGTGAAAGCAAGAGAGACTATGCAATTTCAAAGGGATATTTGAAGCACTATTTCTATATTTGCGCAGGCCAGCAAGAGCAAATTGTAGCGAGGAAGGAAAAATCAATTTCTAGTTCAGGTGAAGGAAAAGTTTGGTTTTTCCTAAGATCTATAATAGTGGGTAGTAGGCTTGTGGAGAGGATTTATAGTGAGTATATTAGTTTATTCCCAAAGAAAATATCTCACAGAAGTTTTGCAGCAAGGGTTTTGCAGTTTCAAATCAACACAGGAAGGAAGAGAAAAGCACACAAAGTGGGAATTTCCCAAATTCTGATAGGGTTTCCAGTTTTCCAGTTGTTGGAAAGGAGGTTGCAATCTCCAATAGAAATAGGTCATAGTAGACTTGCTAGTCTAAACAATGTGAATTTTAGGGCCAACAGTGCGTGTGCAAGATACAAAGAAGGAAATTCATAAGGTAAAGCGAGTTGCCTAGAAAAGGAATAATAGGCAGTGCAAATTCCGGGAAGGACACCAAAGGAAACTGTAGGACTATATTTGTGCATTTCTAGCAAAGAGTGTGAGTAGAAGACATGACACATTAAGCTGACAGAAGGAGGATATTTACAACGTCTAATTCTCCAATTTATTTGAGTTTCACAGAGATGGCCACAACAAGGCTCAGAGATTAGGACAAACTTGACGAACGCTCTATTTTTGGCACCTGGAAATGAAAAATGCAATTCCTACTGTGTGAGAATTGCTTCAAGGAATACATCACAAATGTCATGGAAGAGTTAACAGATGCACAACAGTTGGAAACCTTAAAGAAGGAGATCGTGAAGACCAAGAGGATGGCCCTAGACAAAGTTCGAGATCACATTGTCCCACATATTGCAGACAAGACAACAGTAAAGGACATGTTGGACGTCGTCGTTAAGTTGCAGCAGGATCCATGTGAGAATTGGACAATAATTCTTAAGGAGAAGCTAAGGAAAAAAAATGCAGAAGGGTGAAAGCGTAATTTCCTATCTCACCAGGATTCAAAGTGTCTGAGATGATCTTACATCTATTCGATAAAAACCAACAGATGATGAGCTGGTGCGAACAACTCTAAACGCGTTTACCAAGGAGTGGTGAACCTTTATTCAGGTTCTCTAGACAAGATAAGCTACTAGATTGCGAACGCTTGTGGAGTGACTTCAATCAAAAGGAGCTAAGGCTCAACCTCACTAAGGGTACTATAAGAAACAACAACAAGGGACTGAATGTGGAGAAGCAAGAACAAAATGTGGCCCTTTCAAGGTAGGGAAAGGCGAAGAAGGGTCCTTGGCAAGGACAAGACTCAAAGGGAGAAAATAAGAAGAAGTACCTATCAAAGGTCAAATTCTTCATATGTGGTGAGTTTGGTCACTATGTCACCCAGTGTCCAAAGAGAAAGAAGGACAAGAAGGGGAATTAGACAACAACTTCGATTGATGAGTTGAACTCTAGGTTGGAGGAATTTGCATTGATAACAACAATAGCTTTAGATGGAGGAGAAGCATGATGCTTCATATGACTAGATCAAGAATGGTTTGTAAGAAGAGTAGAAAGAGGCTTATATCTAGCCATGGAGGCCTGATCAATAAATCAGATGAAATTATTCTTCACATGGATTATTACCTTTGCTAAAAGAGCCCATAATAGTTAAGTAGGAGGATAGAGGTGTCAACAAGGCACAACTAGATCATGAGGTACAATGCAAAGATAGTTGTAGTCAATTATTTAAGAGGCAGTTGCAGAGCCAGTTGGGCACAATCAAGTGCAATGTAGACAATGCAGAGCTAGTTGCAATCAAAGACTCAAGGAACAATTGTAGAGCTAGTTGCAAGGGCATAGAAGATCGGCATGAACTTGAGACTGAAAGGGAGTCTAGATTTAGAGGGAGAAACCCTATCAAAGCTTAATTTTCATATTCTAAGCAAATAAATACACACATTTGTAGTGGTTGAAACAACACAAAGGTAGTGCAGAGGCATCAACAATGTGAGATCAGATTATGCATAGTAGCAATGGTGGACACGTTTTTCCATAGTGACTTCTTCATAGTGATTTCTAGTGATAGAGAGTCATATCAGTTAATATGTGAAGAAAGGAGGTAGAAAAAATGTCAGACATCAGTAGCGTGTGATAGTTCAGATACAGATTACCCATCAGGAGAAATGAGTAGAATGGTTAGTGGGGTATAGTGGATAACACCTTTCTCGCTAAGAGGGAGTGTTAGTTTTTTATGGATATGGTAGCATTGGAAATGTGTTATAGTCTCTAAGGTGTTAGAGAGGCTAAGGAACAAAAGGACTCCAAAACCCAAAAAAGTTTTGAGAGAAACCACTTAAAAACCCCTCAATTAAATTAATTGATTAATAATTAAAAAGTTCCTAAGTTTAACTTACGAAAATTGATCAATTAATGGGTATTAGTTGAGGAAATCTATTTTTCTCTAGAGACTTCCAGAAAAGTAACTTGACAGAGTCTAATATGATCTGAGTCATCAATCATAATTTGATCTTGATCGTTGATGCTCCAATGAGAGATTATAAGAGCAAGTCGATGGGGTTGGAGATAGTCATATTTGACATCAAGAAAGGCAGTTCAAATTCCCCAGTTCACAATATTCATTGAGGCCATAGTTCGAACCAGGGAAAGAGCATCATAGAGAGAAAGCAACAAATATTTGGGAAGAGTAATATCAAGTTGTGTGTATGATTTCCTTGCTAGTTTTGGAATGCATGGTATATGCATGTGTGTATTTGGTTCTCTTTTTTTCATTGGCATGGGTTTTTCCTGGTGTGACAGTGGTTTCAGCTTCACCTTCCCATTTCTGGATAGCCATGGTGTGATGGGGTTCTTTTACTTGGTTGAGCTTTGGATTCCCGGATGGTTTTGGAACCGAGTGAGGTGGTCTCAGGAAAATTTTGAAGGGCCTAGGAATCCCTTGACCGGTAATGGTGGGGTTGTGGTAAATCCTAAGGGTGGATACGAGAAAATTCCCCAAGTTATTGGTGAAGAATACAAAAACATCCGAGCTTGTTTAGGGCCTAGTGATCCCTTGACCTGTTTGGCGGGATTGCGGTAAAGCCTGGCAGTGTATGTCTCTTTGTTTCGGTCTAGGAATCCCTTGATCAGTAATGGAGGGATTATAGTAAAGCCTCGTTGTGTAGATGCTCGTATCGGGCCTAGGAGTCCCTTGACTGGTTTTGGAGGGATTGCGGTAAAGCATGAGGAAGCCCTGGTTTTTTTGTTATGAGTCCCACAACCATGCATGGAATATGGCACGAGGGTGATTGGCTGAAAGAAATATTTGGTTCAACCCAATCTATGGTCGGGTGGTACATGGAAGTCCCTGACTTGGTTGGATTTTCATTTGTTAATAAGAGCTATTTTCCTCTTGTATTTCATGAGTAAATGTACTTGTTATGATGTGGTTTTGATGGTTGTTTTATCAATGTTATCATTTTGGTTATATGATGGTTATAAGCATGGTTTCATGGCAGATTCAAGTTATGGATCTTAACATGTTTTGATTGGTAAATGAATGGTTATTGAATGCATGACCTGATAGACTGCATTGCAGCTATACTGAGAGGGAATTAGAGCTTCTTGATGATTCTTAGATAAGTTTCGAAGCTCTATATTTAGATATGCATTTATGACCTGTAGATTTCATGCTCACTATGTGTTTGACATAATGAATGTCATGGTTAGGTCAGGTTAGGTCAAGTACTTGATCAAGTTTTGTGTTAAAGGCTTTGCATTTATGTCATTTATCATTCTGGAAAGTTCTATCAATTTTTGGGCAGAGGATTGGATACTATCCCTAAAAAAATGGCTCAGATCTCGGGGTTGCATGCTCAAAACTAGGAAATGTATACTGCAATTACTGGGAGGCAGGGTTATCAGAGTGACTGTAGGGTTACATTCGTTGGCTTTCCTTTTCATGGGAGCAACTGGGGCTCCGTGTCACTAAAAGGAAAGTTAACTCAGGGTTTTGGGCATCTAAAGTGGTTGTTTAGCTCTTGGGGGTCCTATAGAACCCAAGGGAAGTCAGTAAAGTTTTGGTTTGTCGATTCCACTTCATTTACTGTACTTAGGAGGTTGAGTCATGCCATAGTAGCCCTAAGCTCATGTTTACCCCGATAGGGCAGTGAAAGTGGGTAAATGTGTTAGATCCCTATAATACTAGTGATTCCCCCATTACTATTGTCATTGTATCCCTTATTGTTATTGTTGTGCCCCTATTGTCCTCATATTGTTATTATTATGCCCCATAGAAGCCCACTATTGTTATTTTTGTGCCCTTATATTATTATTGTTAGGTCGGATTTGGTTATATTGTGACCCCTTAGACTCCTATATATAGAAAGGAGGTTTTGTCATTTGTATCATCCAATAATTGTTCATTTGTGTAATGTAAAGGAGGTTGCCCCCTCAAAGAGGTTGATTTCTAAGTCGTTGATCTATCTTTTCTATCTTTTTGTGAGCTGGTTTCATAACATTTGGTATTAGAGCTTGGATTCTAGGTTTTTTCTCCTCCAAACAGGTCATCGTGGAATTTTCTTTATAACGTTTTTTCTGTGACGTTTCAGAAGTGAAAAAAAAAAAACCCATTTGAGTCAAAACCTCTAGGAACCGCAGATCGAAATTTTAGATCTTGTCTTGCTATATTTTCTGAGATATGATCCAAGGAAGTTAGGGTTTTTGCAAGATCCCAAATTATATCTCAAACAGGTGACCTAGGGAAAATCATCATAACTTTTTTTCTGAGCATCAGACTAAAATTTCGTAAGAAGTCACAGAAAGAGGACGGGCTGTTGTTTTCTATGTATCAGTTTTAAATCCTAAGGTCAAAATAGTGACATGTGGAACTTCATACAAGATCGCTCTATTGAACCAGTCTATAATCAGGTCATCGTGGGAGATTTGGCATAAATCTTCATTGGATAATTCAATCTTGATCAGACTTGCTGAGTTAGAAAGAGTACTCAGAGGGTTACCCTAGGGAGAAATTTCAGACCTTGGAGATCCAAAATTACAGAGATACAATAGATTCACTATCGAGCTCCTACAAAGTGAAAAAGGTGTGTAGTTTTTTTAAATTTTTGCATAAGTTTGGTTTGAAAAATTAGTTTGAAGGAATTCAAAGGGCATAGTGAAGCATTATTATGAGTAATTTATGCCCCGAACAAATAAAATGCAAACACCTAGTAAGCAACCTGAAATCTCTAGAATGACTCATGAAGAAGAGGAAGAAATGCAACATGATATATCAAAATTACGAAACCAAGTGCGACAAACTTCACTCGCACAAAAAGTAACAGAAGTTAAAATGGATGGTTTAAAGAAAGACGTAGAAGCTAAGATGTATGGCATGGAAGCTAATATGGATGGTTTATATAAAGGCGTAGAAGCTAAGATGAATGATGTGGAAGCTAAGATGGATGGCGTGAAAGCTAAGATGGATGATTTAAAGAAAGGCGTGGAAGCTAAGATGGAAGATTTGAAGACATATTTGACAAATTTTCTACAATAAATGCTTACTAATGGTGAAAAGGTAGTAAAGGAAACTCATGATGAGAAAAAAATAAATGCTAATCATGATTTCATAGAATCTAACGTTGGATCGAAGAACCACCATGTTCCAAAGATCGATATGAGGAGTTTGATGGCAAGGATCCTGTAACATGGATACTACAGATGGAGCAATTTTTTGATCTCCATAATGTCCAAAACACACAAAAGGTATGCATTGCAACTTTATATTTGGAACCAAATCAGTTTGTATGGTATCGATGGCTTGGCTCTCGTAAACAAATTGTCACTTGGGCTATTTTTACGGATGAAATGATAGCACATTATGAGGATACAAAAAGCAACACGTTTTTTAGCCAATTGATAAATCTCAAACAAAAGGGTTCAATGATGGAGCACGTTGAGAACTTCCAAAAATTAAATATAAGGGTAAAAGATATTCCAGAGGAGCATAGGATTGATGTGTTCATAGGGACTTTAAAGGATAACATCCAACATGAGGTTCGCCTTTGGGAACCTAATTCATTGGAGAAGGCATTCAGGTTGGCAACCAAAATGGAAAGAAAAATTATGGCAACAAGGAAACCTACCACTCACAATCATAAAGATGGAAGTGTTGTTGCCACTAGCCATCCATAACCTACAAGGTTGACACCACAAAAATTGGAAGAAAAAAGAGCAAAAGGGCTTTGTTACAGTTGTGATAGAAAATACACTAAAGGTCGTAAGTGTGCTGAGAAGAAATTATTTTACATAGATTATGAAGAGGAGGAAGAAAATGAACAAGAAACGTCAAAAGAAGAGGATATACACCAGGAAAAAACCCTAGAGAAAGAAGAAATGAATCCAACCATATCTTGTAATGCATTGGTTGGAATTACCACTCCTCAAACTATCAAGATATAAGGGCATATCAAGAAGAAAAAAGGTAATAATGTTGATTGATTCAGGCAGTGCCCATAATTTTATTCATTGTAAGATAGAAAAGGAATTGAATTTCTTCCTATATCCAGCACCAGAGTGTCAAGTGATGGTTACAAGTGGAGGAACCATAAATTGCTCAGGAAAGTGCCATAACATCAAGCTATCCATGGGAGAACATGTATTGAATAGCTCAATGTTTTCCATTCCAATGGGTGGTGTTGATGTTGTACTAGGAGTCCAATGGATACAATACTTTGGTACAATAGCTTTTAATTTTCAAGAACTTTTCAAGAAATTTTCTTCAGAAGGAAGGGAAGTTGAATTAAGGGGTATCGCAGGGAAATAGGGAAAGATAATAAGCTCTAACGGAACAAAAAATCTTCTAAATAAAGAACAACGAGGCATAATTGCACAATTATGTTCACTAGAGGTTCCCACATCAAAATCATCTATTTCTCCAGATCTCCAAAAAGTCTTGGACAATCATTCCGAGGTATTTGAGACTCCAAAGGCCTCCCACCTATTCATGATCATGATCATGCTATGCATTTGATTCCAGGAAGTGTTCCTCCAAACATCAAGCCTTATAGATATCCCTATGCCCAAAAACGTGAAATTGAACGTATGGTTGCAAAAATGATAGAGGCTGGTATAATTCAACCTAGTCAAAGTTCTTTCTCTGCTCCAGTAGTATTGGTTCATAATAAGGATGGATCATGGCACAGGTGTCCAGATTATAGGGAGCTCAACAAGCTCACTATTAAAGATAAAATTCTCATTCCTGTCATTGATGAATTATTGGATGAATTGCATGGATCAATTTACTTCACCAAATTGGATCTTCGTTCAAGATATCATCAAATCAGAATGAACACTGAAGACATTCCAAAAATAGCATTTAGGACTCATGAGGGTCATTATGAATTTTTGGTCATGCCTTTTGGCCTTACCAATGCACCTTCTACATTTCAAGGTTTGATGAATTCCATTTTTAAACCCTTCCTTAGAAAATTTGTGTTAGTATTTTTTGATGATATACTAACCTACAACAAGTCATGGAAGGATCATGTTTAACATGTTGACAGGGTGTTCAAACTATTATAGGTGAAACAATTATATGCAAAAATCTCTAAATGTTTCTTTGGAGTACAAGAGGTGGAATATATGGGTCATATTGTATCTCATGAAGGTGTTAAGGTAGACCCTAACAAAATTAAAACCATTAAGGAATGGAAAATCCCCACATGCATAAAGCATTTACGAGGATTTCTCGGGTTGACAGGGTATTATCGCAAGTTTGTTAAGAATTATGGGAGAATAGCAACACCTCTAACAACATTATTAAATAAAGATGCATTTCCATGGACTCCAGAAGCAACGAAGGCCTTTGAACATCTTAAAGAGGCAATGTGCCAAGCACCGGTCTTAGCTACACTAGACTTCACAAAAACCTTTATTGTGGAATGTGATGCCTCAGGAAATGGAATTGGTGTTGTTTTAAGACCCATTGCTTTCGAAAGTCGTCCAATCAAAGGAAATTATTTACACAAAGCTATTTATGAGAAGTAAATGTTGGCAATACTACATGCACTTAAGAAATGGCGACCCTACCTAATCGGAAGACACTCCAAGGTAAAAACAAATCATGATAGTCTTAAATACTTTTTAGAACAAATATTATCTGCAAAAGAGCATCAAAAATGGGTCACGAAGATGTTGGTTTATGACTTTGAAATCATCTACAAAAAAGGGAAGAAAAATGTTGTGGCAGATGCACTCTCAAGAAAATATGAGGATGTGGAAGAATTTCTTTGCGCCATTTCTATTATCCAACCAGATTGGATAAACAAAGCAATGTATGAATGGAATAATGACGAAGAAGTGTGGGCACTCATTCAAAAGTTACAACAATATCCTGGTACATCTGATACATTTAGCTGGGAAAATGATTTGTTATGGTACAAAGATTGGTTATAAATATGTAAGAATTCCCAACTCAAACAAAATATTCTTAGGGAATTGCACACCTCTCCCTTAGGAGGGTACTCAAGATTTATAAAAACTTACCACAGGGTTAAGAAGGAATTTTTTTGGGATGGCCTTAAATCGGATATTCAAAAGTTTGTGGCAGAATGTTTGGTTTGCAAACAAAATAAAGTTGAAACAATTAAGACCCCAGGTCTATTACAACCTTTATCCATTCCAAGCCAACATTGGGAGGAGGTTTCAATGGATTTTATCACAGGTTTACCCAAGTCCAAAGGAAAGAGTGTTATCATGGTGGTAGTTGACAGAATTACCAAGTATGCACACTTTTGTGCATTATCTCATCCATTTTAAGTGATACAGTTTCTACTGCATTTATGGAAACAATTCAAAATCTACATGGAAACCCAAAGATTATTGTAAGCCATAGAGATCCCATTTTCACTTGAAATTTTTGGACAAAATTATTTTCTTGTCTTGGTACTCAGTTAGCTCATAGCTTATCTTATCCCTCAATCTGATGGGCAAACTGAGATAGTAAACAAATGTTTGGAAGGATATCTTCGTTGCTTTGTATATGATAAATAGACATAATGGGTCAAATGGTTACCTCTGGCTGAATGGTGGTATAACACTTCCTTCCATACTACAACAAAAACGACTCCACTTATGGCACTTTATGGATATCATCCACCATCCATCACATCATATTTAAGAGAAAATTCTAAGGTTCAAGCTTTGGAAGATCACATCAAACATCAAAAACAAGTTCTCCAACTCTTAAAGGATAAATTCACCTTGGCGCAGAATCGAATGAAACAACAAGCAGATCAACATCGCAGCGAAAGAAGTTTTGATGTAGGCGATTGGGTATTCCTACGGCTCCAACCATATAAACAAATGTCCCTCAAGCAAGCTAAGAAGGATAATAAATTATCACCAAAGTATAATGGTTCGTACAAAGTGTTGCAAAAGATAAGTACTATGACATACAAATTGGAGCTTCCTGCAGCTTCTCGAGTGCACCAAGTTTTCCATGTGTCATTCTTAAAGAAGGTTATAGGTGACAAGCTCCCAGTTCAAACAATATTGCCAGAACTTAATGAGGAAGAAAAAATCATATTGGAACTTGAAGCAGTCAAAGAAAAAATAACTCGACAGCTACAAAATCGATCAATTTCAAAGTATCTCATCAAGTGGAAAAACTTGCACGTTGAATATTCCACATGGGAGGATGAGAATTTTATATATAAGCATCCAAAACTACTCAAGTGTTGAGGACAACACTTTTTTGAAGGAGAGGGGCATGTTGGGTCCCTATAATACTAGTGATTCCCCCAACTATTGTCATTGTATCCCTTATTGTTATTGTTGTGCCCCTATTGTCTCCATATTTTTATTATTGTGCCGCATAGAAGCCCACTATTGTTATTTCTGTGCCCTTATATTATTATTGTTAAGTCGACTTTGGTTATATTGTGACCCCTTAGACTCCTATATATAGAAAGGAGTTTTTGTCATTTGTATCATCCAATAATTGTTCATTTGTGTAATGTAAAGGAGGTTGCCCCCTCGAAGAGGCTTATTTCTAAGTCACTGGTCTATCTTTTCTATCTTTTAGTGAGCTGGTATCATAACAAAATGTGGGAGGTTTGGTTACACTATTGTCACTGGTACGGTTTACCTTGCAAACAATAAAATGGTAAAAGTTGAGCTTTGTATGCCACTTTTAATATAGTATAAGGTAATTAATTTAAAAATTTAAAATTTAAATTAAAAAATTCCTTTTGTTCTCAACCATGAGTTGATACCTAACCTTTTTAAAATAAAAATTAGATATTTTCTAAATAAAAAAAATAATGTCATGTATAATTAAAATAAAAATGAAGACATATTTAGTTATTTTTAATTAAAAGTATTATAAAACATCAAGAATCTCACTCTCATTTTTTTGCTCGGATCATTATATTACAACCCAATATGAAGGATATGTGTTAAAAGTATTTTAATGATGTCTGCTCAATATGTTAATTTTTTTTAATAACTCATTAAGAAGATAATTAAGTTATTGAAAGCATGTTGTTATTTTCTTGGATTTATGGAAATCATGTGATAATGTGAAGTGGAATTCTATTATATTTCAAATGATTTTTGTTTCAAAAATCAAATTTTGAAGAGATTCAAATAGCCACATAGATGCATTGTAAGTGGTGTTTAAGGGAAGAAGTGTCAATCAATTTGGAATTGCCCATATTCTTTGTTTTTGGGGAAGGGACAAATATATATTTTCTTCTCTGCCTTCCAAGAATTGATTTCCAGGTTCAAATTTATTTATTTTTAGGTTTGCTTTGTTTGAAAATTTGAGAGAGAGCAGTGAGAGTGATTAAACACACAACTAATCACACTTTCATATCTTTATTGATCACAACAATTACAAATGTACATGGCATAAATCACTAACTTCGACACATATAGATCACAACTACAACTCATACATAGGAAACAACAACATCTAGACTAACTCCTTGCGAATCATAATGGAAACTACACATGACATGGAAGCATTACTTCCAACACCCTCCCTTAATTCTTACATGGAAAACATTGAAAACACATATTACAATAATAATATTAATCTCTATTTGACTAGCGTTCATTAACACTTACACCCACTCTGAAATCTCGCAAACACCGCTCTTTCTTTACTACCACATCTTTGAGTTGTCACTTGATCCATTTAAGACATAACCGCTTTAGAGCAACTTTGATGTACTTTGCAGAATTGACACTTCTCAACCTCCTGGAGCATGATGGGTTAGTCTTGATACTAAACCATCCTATGGACATACCTCCATCTACTGAAAACATGGTCTTCCACTATATTCCCTAGTTATCTAGGAAGGCAGTCTGTGTACTAAATGAATTCAGAAGTCAATTATACAAGGTGATCTCTAAAACACATAATCAAATTAACCTGTAAGCCGATGTTATTAGCACCACATGGCGTCCCCAAATTATAACAAATTGTGCATAATCAAATTAGTGATATGTTCTTGTGTCACGGTATGCATCAAGAACCACCAATTTGAAAATATTTTAATATGTTTTATAATTGGTTCTTCATTAGATTCTTCACATTACACTTAGATAATAACACAATATAATATAATAAAACTGCAACACACACCACATAATGAGACTGCATATAGATGCATAAATCTATTGACAGTGCTAGAAATCCGTTCACTAAGGGGTCTCCCTGATGTGAAGTCCCAATTAGCCCTCACACATTTTGGAGTAGGAGCCCCATCTAGAATATCGCCTCGATTTCCAGTCATCTTAGAGATATGCCTTGGCTCTAATTGT
Source organism: Pinus tabuliformis (assembly GCA_031772625.1). Lineage (NCBI taxonomy): Eukaryota > Viridiplantae > Streptophyta > Pinopsida > Pinales > Pinaceae > Pinus > Pinus tabuliformis. The sequence goes on along the minus strand of CM062804.1, from coordinate 340,365,141 downwards.
CATCAAGAGAGAGGAGTGCACATGCACCTTCGAAAAACAAGGGGGTGTGCCTGGCGAGTGTTTGATTATATGTGTGTCAAAGTTCTTTCACTGTGGATCGGAGGAGAAGTGAGCCTCTAAGAGAGAAATAGTGGTACCACCCTAGTAGAGACACACATGAACAAGAAGGGTCTGTGCAACATCAAGTAGAATAGTCCAGAGAGACGTGACAACCATTGAAACCAATATAACAAGGAAGATATGTTTAATATCCAACAGAATAGTCCATGAGGATACGACAATGATAATAGAAATTACAACACATTCTCAATATGATAAGTACCAAAATAACCGAAATAGTTCAACAACTTTAGCACAAATGAAAGCAAACATGAATTACAAACATTCACAAAATAGTCTTACAAATATCCATTATCCATGCATGAAGAACATGCTAGCCTTGAAGGCTTCGGTTATTAAGTAAAAGTTCCAAGACACGTGTATATAATGAACATCACTAACTTCAATAGCGGAGCGTTGGAGCCACTCCTTGCTCCTCAAAAGAGCTGATTTGTCTCTCTAATGCCTTGCGGGAGGAGCCAAGGTTAAAAGTACCTTGCTCATACAATGAGGGAGTATATATATAACCAAGGGGTGATGCTTGCCCTCCTTGTGACTCTTTGACTACCCTCATGAATATTTGACTTCTTGTGACTTTTCAACTTACATGAATCTTTATATTCCATGTGTGTCCTTTGGAATTCCACTTTACAATACATTTTGAATACCATTTACATGACCCAAAATGACGATGTGGCATATGAAACTCATGACATGACATGACATGACACTGCTGACATAGACTTCTTGATGATGTGGTAGTGTCAAGCCATTATTTTTGTTGTGTGTGGAGTGTCTGCTTGAGAATATGCTCTTATTTTCACCTCTGTATGACTTAGTGGTTAAGGAATCTCCAATGATCTTAAGTCTTCAGTTGCGATCACAAACTGATGTCCTTTTCTTTCTTGTGATTGATCAACTTGCATGTTCAGCTACAAGAGTGTCTTTCAGCGTGTTTCCCTCCTTCATCTCTTTCTTCATTATCTCGTCATAGCATGGTAAGGTACCTGTATCTACCATTCACTCAAGACAAGATGACATCGTTATGAAAACTCCCTAGTCTAAGATGGTGCACTCTGATCCATTGACTAAGACGGAATTAGGTGACAAGTCGGGGGAGAGGGATTAGTGACTATGCAGTTCATGCAACCAGGGCTGAGGCTTGATCCTTAAGGTTGCGCAGTGCGTAGTTCAGGCTATAATAGGGGAGATAATTATGCAGTTATGGGAGCTAATGAGATAGGTTGAGGGGATGGACACTGAGAGGACATATTGCGAGGTTTTGAGAGACAAGAGAGGATGGGAAATTATGCGATTGTGCAGTTCAGCGGCTCAAGGAATAAGCTTGAGGCTTGTTATTACGTAGTGTGCAATTAGGGATAGGTTGAGAGAAAGGATTGCGCAATTATGGAGGCCAAGGTCGAAGCTTGAGCATAAAAACTGTGCAGTGTAGCAGTCTTGGGAGGAAGGAACTGCGCATTGCGCAGTGCTAAGGGCCAAGGTCAACTAGAGGGCTGAAACTACGCAGTGTGCAGTTTAGGGAAGGCAGGTGAAGCCAAGTTGCCTGGTCGAGAAGCCTTCTCATAAATAGTTGTGTAAGACCAATTAGGCTGATGTGAACAGTGATAAGACTTCGATTATGATCTCACACTTAGAATACTTGACAACACAACAACATAGATCACCTAGGAAAAATGAGCAATGCATTTCCCTCCATGCGACGACTTTATGACCTGTTACGACAAGTGTGACACTTAAGATACATTGTGTGACGACCATGACAACACTTGTGCGATGGTGCTTAAAACTTTGTGAATGAGTGCGATAAATGTTTATATGGTTACAAAAACTAATATACACAAATATAGACCCTTGGAACCACTTGAACATGCTTCTACTCATCGTGTGACAACCAATCATGCAAAAATATGATAGTTTACCCAACTTGTAAAGGGGAGCAAATTACTTCAGGAATGTACATGAAATGAGTTTTAGTGTTTGTGACAACAATGTGAAAGACCAAGGAAGCCTTCGAAAGTGTAAGCCAAAATTTTGGAGGGTGTTGTAGTAGCTACAACATATGGCGACACACTAGTAGAATTCCAGATTCTCAGCCTTGGTTAGATTCTTTTGTGCAGCGCCTTAGTTATTCAAGGATTATTGATTCATCATGCAGATTACTTTGGTCTCCCCACTTACTCCATGAATAGACACGGTCCCCTTTATGCCTTCTCGTTTGAACACAACATAAGATTCAACGATATCACAATGTTTTGAGTTGGGAAGAGTAGTTTATCTCATGAGACTAATATTTTCAGAGTATATTTTTTCATCTCTGGTGTTACTCCTCTGCCAGTAGGCCTAGACAATACCCGAGAAAAGTCACGCAGGAACACAAACATTGTTCTGCTGCCAACAAGCCTGGACAGTACCCCAACAGAGTTTCTTGCTTCACCTCTCTCCGCAGGAAGCCTTTCTCCTTTTTCGCCTTTATTTATTTATCTTAAAGAGGACTATGAATCGACACTTATTCATTTTTGTGCGAAAGAGGGATCCCAACTTATTGAGAGCAGAAGAGGTTGTTCCTTCAGAGAAGCTTATAGAGACCTTTGATTTAGGTTTGCTCATTTAGATTTGTCCCCTTCTCCTCTTCTACTGATCGAATAAGCATGAAAATAATGAATCACAAAACTAATTAGAGGCATAAGGTTTCGTAAGTAGACACAAGTTCATGGTTGGACCAAAACTCTCCTTACAGACAGATTCTATTTTCCGTTGGAGCATCATCGACCAAAACATGTAACAAACATAAGCAAGATGGACTGGAGGTTGGCCAAATGTTGAAGTTTCATAAGAATCTTTAGAATTCAACCACACACATATTAAGAAGCCAAAACAGGTCCAGGAACAACACTTACCTTGATGAAAACAAAAGGAGACAAACAAAAGAAACAAAGCAAAAGGAAAGACAACACACAACAAGGAAACAAAACAAGAAGACAAGAAAAAGGAGCTAAACCAAAGCATAATGCAAGAGAAAAGTAATAAAAAAAAAGAGAGACTAAAGAGGAAAACAAAGGATGGGTGAAAGAGAAGGAAAAATAATATGCAGCTAATTCTACTCCTAACCTAAGAACTAGAAGGTCGGGGTCACGTATAATGGAATTTCCAATGCAGCCACCGTAATTGTTCCCAACATGTAATCACAAAGATACGATCGACTAAAACAGATCTAAAGAAATGTGCAAGAGAAAATATGAGAGCCTGAATAATTTTCACAACAAAAGGAAGGTCTTCTCTGTGGCCAGAAAGGTGTCTCACAACCACTACTTTCATCCAATTCACATTCTTACCTTTTTTATGAATACCATCTTTCAACAAAGATCAGAAGCTTCTCTCGGATGTGTATTAATCTACACTGAACACCTTAGTAAGCGTGAAGGGAGATCGAAACTTGTTATATGCGACAGAGCTTGAGAGATAAGACTGTTCCCACCATTCAGTAATTGGGTCGTAAATTCATGATGATCTTCTTGCAAACCCCAATTTTTTTGAAAAGATGAATTTTCAATAAGAGGTAAGAGATTACGATGGGAATATTATGAGGGAAAATAGATCTTATCATATTCAACAGTCATGTCAAGATAGTGAGGACCTAACATAACCATCAAAAAAGGCTGAAGTGCCTCAACTGCTCGACAAAAATTCGAATGGTGGGATATTGAACAATGAAGATTGAAGGATGTAAAACAACTGTCATTGGATCTGCTAATGGAAAATGATAATCTGAATGACAGCCATCAGAGACATAATAATGATCAGATGGGTTGATTAAAGTATCATATTCCTAGTTTGTAATTAACCAAGATAAATCAGTTTGGACAGCTTTGCAAATGCTCTAAACAATCGAACCAAGTTCCTCACAAGCCAAATGTAACAAACCATTTTCCTGTAATTGGTGACAAACTTTATAAACATCGCAATCATCAAAATAATTTAAAAGGGATGTCAACACAAAAAATACATGAGACCAGTCAGGGCATGTTGAACAAAGAAGAACTTGATTCGTGTGATAACTTTTGCATTCATTATCACTCAAGATGATTTTAGGTGCGATGAAATGAAAGATTTGTAATATAACATTCACAGGAAGAACCGAGTGTTGACTATTTAAGAATGAATTCGATAAGCATGATTCCTTCGGTCAAAGATAGTCCTTGAAATGATCAAGAAATTCCATGACTCTATGAGAGATACACACTCCAAACTCGAGTTTGATATGAGATATTTGCATGAAGATGAATGAACTAAAACGGATTCTTGAATCCGATTAGAAGTAAGATCTTGAAAATTTGAAAAATCGTACCCGAAATACCAAACATTTTTCAAAAATAAATTTTCATCAAGTGAAACCATGCAAAGAGAAGGATTATGCAAGAAAACCCAGACCTAACTTAGTTCGGGGGACCTACCAGAGTTGCGAAATCCTGTCATAACCATCAACGTAAGTTGAAGTTCCTCGAATCCCTGACAAGTCCCGAAACTTTCCAGGATTGTAAAATCACATTTTGAAGATTGAATCATATCATGCATGGTTTGAGGATAGATGCTACCATTGGTTTCAATAAATCCACTATTCATAGGATGGCATCCATCTCTGTTAGTGATTTCACCAAATTTTTTAACTTCAACAACTAGATTATTCAAGTCAAAAGATTATTCTGATCACAAATTTGAAGATGAATGAATCGAAGGAATTTCATGAGCAAGTTGATTTGAAGAGTTGTCTTCATGCAAGAGAAGAGATGATGAGGGATGGAAAGAATACTCAATGATCGTTTGTTTTCATTTGCATCATGGATAATCACACTTCCTTGTGTCAATTGAGAAGATAACTCATTGGATGATGAACTTAAAGAGCATGGGGTATCTATGTCACAATTAGATGCATCGCAGACGATAGAGCAGAAGGGATGGTGAGATGAAGAGGAAGTTTCGATAAGCACATCTTCTTTGAACGAATCATATTCTGGATCTAAGGTAAAATATTCACGAGAAACCAAAAGATCATCTGATACACTTAGGAATTCGTGATTGCATACATTAATAATTCATCATCATTGAAATGATTGTTGCCCAAGGCTACATATTTATGAAAGAGTTGATTGCATTTGTTTCACTACTGAGATTAGAAAATTTAAAATCATCCAAGAATGGAAGTGCATTATCTTGATATGGGGAGCTTTGATAAAGTGAAGAGAGATCAAGGGTCTCTTCACTTTCATCCACATCTACCAATGTAATGTGACTACCTTGTATCTGATCGTAATTTGAACCATCAACACGAAAATCAAGAGAGCATGAAGAGATATTTGGTGGAGTAGATTAATCAAGTAGATCATGATACACAGAGTCATAACATGTAGATGATAGAGGATGATAGATGTCCATTGAAGAAGTAACACTTTCAATGGAACTAGATTCAAGATTGTTGTTTAGAGTGCTAATATCACCTTGAGGAATGAGAGTATTAGCCTTCACCCTAGGCTCCGTGAGCCATTCCAGGGTTTCTTTCAATAGATATGAATCATGAAAAGTGGAAGGAGGATGAAGAGATGGATTAGGAATTTAATTTGTGGATTCCCAACTTTATTATCACTGAAAAGAGGCACCCACATCGAAACTAAAAAAGGAGGAGGACAAGGAACAAAAGGAGCAGTAGGTTCCTCCTCTGAAATGAGAGGTGTTTCATGATTTACAAAAATTGGGGAAATAGAAACATTAGGGGGTTCATATTTACTGTGCAAAGAGATGTGAACTGACTGTTTAAACTTTATTTAAAGAAATCCCAATCTGTCTTCTCCCAAAAATTCATAACGAAGGTGAATGAATCGATCGGAAAAATCCTTAACTGATTCATTAGGCTTCATTCTTAGTTGATTAATTCTTTTAAGAACATTCTAGTAATCATACCAGTCAAATAATTTATGAATCTCCTTCGCAAGATGATCAAATGAATGGATATAAGCAACGGGTAATGTATGACACCATCGACTAATGCGACCTTCAAATGTGAGGGTGAGTAATCTAGCCATCACATCCTTGCAATGTATTCCATTATAAAAGAAAAAACAGACAACTTGAAACAAATGTTCACAAAGAGTTAATTTACCCTCACTATCAAAATAAAATTGGGACAAGTTATGTATAACTTCTGCAGGGATGGTAAGATTAAGATCTTTAGAAAAACATCCACGGATTATAATTGGGGATAGCCATTTTGAATAAGAGATTCAAAGAAGACTCAACAAGCACATACTGTCGTTTGACCCTCCTCCTAGCGCCATTGTTGACGGTGCTATAAATCCATCAACCAAGGGGTCTCCCCAATGTGAAGTTCCAATTAGCCCTCACACGGTTTGGAGTAGGATCCCCATCTAGAATATCAGCCTGGTTGTCTGTTATCTTAGAGATATGCCTTGGCTCTAACTATCAGCAAGAAAGAGGAGTGAACATGCCCTTTCGAAAAGAAAAGGGGTGTGCCTGGTGATTGTTCGATCATATGTGTGTCAAAGTTCTTTCACTGTAGAGGGGAGGAGAAGTGAGCCTCTAAGAAAGAAGTAGTAGTACCACCCTAGTAGAGACACACATGAACAAGAAGGGTTCGTGCAACACCAAGCAGAAGATTCCATAGAGATGCGACGATCATTGAAACAAATATAATGAGGAAGACTTGTCTAATATCTAGCATAATAATCCACAAGGATGCAATTGTGATAATAGAAATTACAACACATTCTCAATATGATAAGTACTAAAATAACCGAAATAGTTCAACTACTTTAGCACAGATGAAAGCAAACATAAATTACAAACATTCACATAATAGTCTTACAAATATCCATAATCCATGCATGAAGAACATGTTGGCCTTAAAGGCTTTTGTTATTAAGTAAAAGTTCCAAGACACATGTATACAATGAACATCACTAACTCCAACGATGAAGCATTGGAGCCATTGCTTTCTCCTCAAAAGAACTAATTTGTCTCTCCAATGGCCTGTGGGAGGAGCCAAGGTGAAAAGTCCATTTCTCATACAATGAGGGAGTATATATATAACCAAGTGGTGATGCTTCCCCTCCTTGTGACTCTTTGAATACCCTCATGACTATTTGACTTCTTATGACTTTTCAACTTACATGAATCTTTATATTCCATGTGTGTCCTTTGGAATTCCACTTTACAATACATTTTGAATACCATTTACATGATCCACAATGATGATGTGGCATATGACAAGTCATTACATGACACCACTGACATGGACTGCATGATGATGTGGTAGTGTCAAGCTACTATTTTTGTTGTGTGTTGAGTGTCTGCTTGAGAATGCTCTTCTTTTCACCTCTATATGACTTGGTGATTAAGGAATCTCCAATGATCTTAAGTCTTGAGTTGTGATCGCAAAGTGATATCCCTTTTCTTTCTTATGATTGATCAACTTACATGTTCAACTACAAGAGTGCCTTTCAACATGTTTGCCTCCTTCATATCTTCTTCATTATCTCGCCATAGCATGTTAAGGTACCTATATTTGCAATTCACTCATGACGAGACAACATTAGCCGAAAAAACCAATAGTCTAGGATGGTGCACTCTCATCCATTGACTGAGCCGGAACCAAGTGACAGGTCGAGCAAGGGGTCTCAGTGACTGCACAGTTGCGCAGTTCAAGCAGCCAGGGGTGAGGCTTGAGCCCTAAGACTACCCTGTGTGTAGTTCAGGTTGGACTGAGGGAGAAAACTGCACAGTTCTTGGAGCTAGTGAGACAAGATGAGGGGGTGGACACTGAGAGGAAATACTATGCAATTATGGGAGACAGGGAGGCTAGTAAATTATGCAACTGCACAATTAAGAGCCTCAAGGAATGAGCTTGAGGCTTTTGACTTCGTAGTTTGTACTTAGGGCTAGGCTGAGAGAAAGGATTTCGCAATTATAGAGGCTAAGGCTAGAGCTTGAGCACAGAAATTGTGCAAAGCAGTAGTTTTGGGAGGCAGGAACTACGCATTGCGCAGTGTTATGGGGCAAGGTCAAAGCTAGAGGACTGAAACTGTGTAGTGCGCATTTTCGGGAGGCCAGGCGAATCAAAGTTGCTTGATCAGGAAGCCTTCTCAGAAATGATTAAGTGTAAGACCAGTTAGACTGATGTGATTATTCGAGATCCTTCAGCGATCGAAATTATCCAAGATATTTTACTTTTGTGATGTTGTTATAATTTCATTTTAAAGAGCATAAAAGAACCACACGTGTATGCTTAAACAAGAGGAAACATGACAACGATCAGCGAATCAAGGACACAATACATTTCATAATAGAGCTCACCCAGTATGGGCTACGTCTCCAAGCCCATTATCAAGATGGTGGAGGCCGCTTCATATAATTGTGGAAATGATGATGATGTACATGGACTATTCTTTGTCATAACAAGGTCATATGCTCTCAACAAGAGTGGCTTGTCTCTCCACGAGACGTTCTCCCTGTAGGAACTCTCACTCAAAATGGGCTTCCTTCATCATGACAAACTCACAAGATCTCACATAATTTAGCAATGAGTATCCCCTCTACATAGTTACAAAGGGATCTCAACAACACTACATAGCCTGAAAATCTAATGTCATCTCACATAATGTGGCAATAATGATCCCTCAACCTGGTATCAAACAGGGACCTCAAGAATAATACATCATCTCAGAAATAATGAAAGGAAACATAACATGACTGCTTAATGTACCTTCACTTATGAATTTAGGCTAAAAATGAAAGCCTCAACTACAAAAACTGCCTGCACCACTGAATTGCTGGCGTTAGGCAGTGTAAAATTGACTATCCATTTGTCCAATTCTCACACCATCAAATTCTGGGCCTTCGAGAATCTTTTACATTCCCTTAGATTCTCCAAGATTCAGCTCCATGGACTGACTGATGATCTGCTCCTCAAATGGAAAATATGATATCACCATTGTGATCCTTGTGAAATTATGAGACTTTTGAGTATAAAGTTCGCTGCATTCTAACTCTGGCGAATTTAAGCCTCCAAGGGAATCTAAAGATTCCTCAAGATTCTTCAAAGATTTTGTTTTGCTGAGCACCTGCAATTTTTCTACTCAGATGGCTAATCCGACTTCACCATCGTGCTCCTTGCGAAAATCTGAGAAAAATGACTGTAAACTTGATAATATTTTGACAGTGTAAAATTTTACCTCCCAAGGAATCTTTCAAGCATCTTGAGATTCTCCAGGTTCATGGTTCCACACCTCCTTTAGGGCAAGGTTCCACCTCCTAGAACTAGGTCATGGTTCCGCATAATCACAGTTCCAAAATTTCATGGTTCTGTCGCACCGTTCCACCTTCAAATGCTTCGTCGCTCTTTCATTCGGTCGCTGCCTTTCGTTCGTGCAAAGGAATGCCAAAAGGTTAAATGCTTAGGCGACGACAGACTTAAAAAGCCATGGCCATTGGCCTAGTGGCTAAGTCGAGTGGATCAAATCCCATCCCTTCCAAAATTGGTGTGTATTTTAACAAGCATATAATTTTGGCATTTAATATTATTGACGGATTATGGTTTGGTAAACGGCTTTGATTTGTGTTTAAATATGATTCGGTTTAATTTTGTCCAAAATAAGGGTTCTTAGACAAATAAAATAGGCAACCATTTCGCCTGCCCAATGGTCAGATTTCGTGTGTCGGGTCTCGGTCAATTTGTAGGATCTTTAACCCTACCACTTGTCAATCTTTGACCAAAACTTTGACTTGCTCTAACTTCTTCATACGAGCTCGGATTTGAGTGTCGTTCACACTATTGGAATCAGGGCGATGAGCACTTTGATCTATTTCTAGTTCGAGAGAAATCTGACCACTTTTAATTTTGAGCTATTACAAGCCATCTTTGACCTTTGAGTGTGTCTGGAGCCTCCTGGATCATTCCTCCCCACTAAGGAGATTTTTGTCCTCCAAAAACATCAACATAATCTGCAACTGATTTGTACATTTTCTGACCACAAGTGTCCTGATAGGTCACCCTTCCTTCTCCTTCACCTTTGCCCTTCGAAGCCATAAGCGATGAGCCGACACATGCATCCTCTGCAAACTTGTAGTACAATAATTTTCAAATTACATGATTAATTACATTACCAAAAAAATGACCCAAGCATCCCATACATGCCATGATTTTATAACACATACTTTGTGGTCAAGTTTACATCAAAATGGAAACAGTACCCTAGCTATCAATACAAGGCCAACACATCATTGTTGCTTCAACAAGTGATGGAAAACACATCATCAATTTTACAATGTAAATTGCAACAAAATGATTTAAAAAAATATGGCCATGACAAGCTAACACATCTAGAAAAACCATCTCTCACTTACCAAAGTGAATGGGTCATCTCCCTGTGGTGGATTCGCTTGTCAATCAACTTTTTCAACTGGTTTCTACACGGACGCTTTGTCCGTAAAACGTTGTTCTAGATGGAGCCTCCAACATGTGGCTCTTTGATGACCACCTCTGTTGCAGTGACTGCAATAAGTCTTCTTCCTCATGACTTGCTTAACCTGCTTCTTTTCCTATTGTGGAGAAGGCATTTCACGCCTCATCCTCTTTCGTGTTATCATTCTCTTCCAGCACTAAGAAATCACATGGTTATGTAAACCACAAAAACTACAAGTTTGTCGATGCCATGATTTATGTTCATCATTAACAACATGATTGTAATCGAAATGAAATTTAGAATACTGAGACTGTTTATACCTCTCCTGGCTTCCTCTAGTGCAATTATGGCGACGAGAGCTTGCCTCGGCTCTTTCTCTGCAATGTGCACTACCATGGGATGATGGTGATGTGTTCCCAACATTCTCTTTCCTCGACGGTTTCAACAATGTCTCAGAAGCCTTTAACACCTTTGAACATTCTCCTTCAGTGTATCCCAATCCTCCTTTGTACCCCTCTTGGTGAGGAGTCTCATGTCAGTTCCTGTGATTGGTACTTCCACATTTCCAATAGAAATAACATCATGTGAATATGAAACTGAAGAAGAATCACAACTGTTTACCTCAGTCGCCGATTCTAAAACATGTGATGAGGGCTTCTCTAAGCCTTCATTGCTATTCAAATTCTCCAAGGCCTCTGTCGTGGATTGTGCCTGAAGCTGTAGTCTATGCTTCTACTCTTTCTCTTCTTTTAGAAGCCTCCTTAATTCACCATGCTCTGCTTGAAGACTCTGGACGTTGCGCTTCAATTATTCTAGGGCCTCTTCCGTGGCTCACAACTGAAGTTGCAATAACTACTTCTCCTCTTTCTCTTCTCGTAGAAGCCTCTTCAATTCAGTGTTATTTGCTTGAAGGCTTTGGTTGATCTCCTCATTTGAATGATGAGAATATGATGAAGGCAGTGAATGTTCACTGGAAGGTGTGTATGGAGCATCATTCTCTGCTCTTCCTTTCTCCTCTCCCTCTATTCTCTTCTCATAAGCTTCATACATTATGTCTGCCATTTTGGACATCTTGAGAAATGCCTCACACATTTCTTTTTCATCCTCCATTGCTGCACATTCAATTGTTCACACTCGCAATTCACGTTAGTGAGAAGACCGCTCTAATAACAAACTTGATCCGAGATCCTTCAGCTACCGAAATTATCCAAGATCTTTTACTTCTCTGATGTTGTTAGAATTGCATTTAAAAGAGCATAAAAGAACCACATATGCATGCTTAAACAAGACGAAACATGACAACGATGAGAAAATTAATAACACAATACATTTGATAACGGAGTTCACCCAATGTAGGCTATGTCTCTGGGCCCAGTGTCAAGATGGTGGAGGTCGCTTCATATAATGCTGGAAATGATGATGATGTACATGGACTATTCTTTGTCATAACAAGGTCATATGCCCTCAAAAAGAGTGGCTTGTCTCTCCACGAGACATTCTCCCTACAGGAACTCTCACTCAAAATGGGCTTCCTTCAGCATGACAAACTAACAAGATCTCACATAATGTGGCAATGAGTATCCCCTCAACATAGTTATAGAGGGATCTCAATAATAATACATAGCCTGAAAAACTAATGACATCTCACATAATGTGGCAATAATGATCCCTCAACATAGTATCAAACAAGGATATCAAGAATAATACATCATCTTAGGAAGAATGAAAGGAAACATAGCATGACTGCTTCATGTACCTTCACTTCTGAAGTTGGCCGAAAAATGAAAGGTGCAGCTGCAAAAACTGACTGCACCACTGAATTTATGGTGTCGAGGAGTGTAAAATCAACTATCCATTTGTCCAATTCTGACACCGTCAAATTCTAGGCCTTCGGGAATCTTTTAGATTCTCAAAGATTCTGCTCCATGGGCTGTCTGGCGATCTTCTCCTCAAATGGAAAATCTGATATCACCATTGTGATCCTTGCGGAATTCCGAGACTTTTGAGTATAAAGTTGGCTGCATTTTAACTCTGGCGAATTTCAGCCTCCAAGGGAATCTAAAGATTCCTCAAGATTCTACAAAGCTTCTACTTTGCTGAGCACCTGAAATTTTGTTGCTCAAATGGCGAATCCGACTTCACCATCGCTTTCCCTATGAAAATATGAGAAAAATGACTGTAAACTTGATAATATTCTGACAATGTAAAATTTTACCTCCCAAAGAATCTTTCAGGCATCTTGAGATTCTCCAAGTTCATGGTTCCACACCTCCTCCTGGGAAAGATTCCACCTCCTAGAACTGTGTCATGGTTCCGCACAATCACGGTTCCAAAATTTCATGGTTTCGCCGCACCGTTCCACCTCCAAACGCTCCGTCGCTCTTCCATTTGGTCGTTGCCTTTCGTTCGTGCAAAGGAATGACAAAGGGTTAAATGCTTAGGCGCCAATGGAATTAACAAAGTTGTGGCCATTGGCCTAGCGGCTAAGTCGGGCGGATGTTTAACAAGGGGTCGGGGGATCAAATCCCACCCCTTCGAAAATTGGTGTGTAGTTTAACAAGCATATAATTTTGGCATTTAATTTAAGTATTGACGAATTATGGTTTGGTAAACAGTTTTGATCTTTGTTTAAAAATGATTTTGTTTAATTTTGTCCAAAATAAGGGTTCTTAGAATATTAAATAAGCAACAATTTCGCCCCCCCGGTGGCTGGATTTTTTGTGTTGGGTCTCGATCAGTTTGTAAGATCATTAACTGTGCCACTTGTCCATCTTTGACCAGAAATTTGACTTGCTCGAACTTCTTCATACAAGCTCATATTTGAGTGTCATTTTCACCGTTGGAATCAGAGCGACGAGCACTTCGATCTAGTGCTAGTTCGAGAGAAATCTTACCACTTTGAATTTTGAGCTATTACAAGCCCTCTTTGACCTCTGAGTGTGTCTAGAGCCACCTAGATCATTCCTCCCCATCGAGGAGCTTTTGGTCCTCCAAAAGCATGAACATAATCTGCAACTTCTTTGTACATTTTCTGCACCACAAGTGTCCTGACAGGTCACCCTTCCTTCTCCTTCACCTTTGTCCTTCAGAGCCATAAGCGATGAGCCAACACCTGCATCCTTTGCAAACCTGTAGTACAATATTTTGCAAATTACATGCTTAATTTCGTGACCAAAAAAATGACCCAAGCATCCCATACTTGCCACGAGTTTATAACACATACTCTGTGGTCAAGTTTACATCAAAATGGAAATAATACCCCAGCTATCAATACAAGGCCAAAACATCATTGTTGCTTCAACAAGTGATGGAAAACACATCATCACTTTTACAATGTAAATTGCAACAAATTATTTACAAAAATACGACCATGACAAGCTAACACATCTAGAAAAACCATCTCTCACTTATCAAAGTGAATGGGTCATCTCCCTGTGGTGGATTCGCTTGTCGATCAACTTTTTCAACTGGTTTCTACACGAGCGCTTTGTCCTTAAGACGTTGCTCTGGATGGAGCCTCCAACATGTGGCTCTTTGATGACCACCTTTGTTGCAATGACTGCAATAAGTCTTCTTCCTCCAGACTTGCTTAACCTGCTTCTTTTCCTGATGTGGAGAAGGCCTTTCACGCCTCATCCTCTTTCATGTTGCCATTCTCTTCCAGCACTCAACAATAACATGCTTATGTAAACCACAAAAGCTACAAGTTTTTTGATGCCATGATTTATGTTCATCATTAACAACATGATTGTAATCGAAATAAAATTTAGAATACTATGACTATTTGTACCTCTCTTAGCTCTCTCTGGTGCAAATATGGTGATGAGAGTTTGCCTCAACTCTTTCTCTGCAATGTGCACTGCCATGGGATGATGGTGATGTGTTCCCAACATTCTCTTTCCTTGACAATTTCAACAATGTCTCAAAAGCCTTTGACACTTTTGAACATTCTCATTCAGTGTATCCCAATCCTGCAAATCGAGGTGTTTGCACGACCTCCATTGGCTCAGTCATGCCTTGGCCATTAATACCAATTCCTCCTCCTTGATATCCCATCTTGGTGAGGAGTCTCATGCCAGTTCCTATGATTGGTACTATTATCTCAAAATCAAGCCCTGGAAGGATGCAACCCAGGAAGACTTCAAGTAACTATTTCAGACCAATCTTTTGACTAAGGCTTAGCCTCCTTAGCCTGAGAGGGCTCTCTCAAAAGGTTATTGATTTTGACTATGAGTAAGATGGCTAACTCTTGTAAAGTAAACTTAACAAATATGAAGGCTGGACAAACATTACATAGGTTTCCATTGGGCTTATGGAGTCATTCATACCTCAGTAAACAATGACACTGCTTTTACATAGAAGTCAGGGCATGTGGCATTTAGATGCTCAAAACACAACTCATAGAAAACCACAGTTTACAAATACACACAGGAAATCAGAGCAGCATAAGTGAATTCTGAGTGATTGTGTATTTATACAACTGTAAAAACATCAAGGACAAAGTAAAACCACACATCTTGAACATAGAAATACTGTATGAATCCTGAGAAGAAAAGCAGCAAATTATATTACTGAAACTGAGTTTTTCCACAAGCCAAAACAATCCTCTATTTTATCAAATATCCAACCCCCATTACATAGATGTTCCAGCTATATATAGAAAATCCTTATTCTAACTACTTCGAGCTTCCTCCTCCAACATGAGGGGAACTCGAATTCTGCCTATGATGACACCTATCTGCTTTACAACAAACTATTAAATACAATTAATGCTAACTGGAGTTCTAAAGAGTTCTAATTTGATTATGACTCTAACTCTATCTTCTTCGTAGAATGATTCCTTCTTGTTCTTTGACACTTGGACTCCTTGCAGTTTGGCTGAGATGGCTGAGATGAGTATTCAATGTTCCATGCTGGCTTTGGATGCTGAGTGCTTTAATGGTTCAATGATGTTAGGAGAAATCCCTTGTTTTTCGGTTCCAGTCTTCCACCCCTTATTCGAATATGCAGCAGCATGTCTTTAGCTCTTTAATATCCCAAAAATATAGAGCACCACCATGTTCCTGATGTGTTGGAGGCTTCATTGATGGACAGGTGTGCAAGCCAAAACTCCTCGTATGCAGCTCCTTCCAAACCCTAATGACCGGTAATAAAGTGACTTTATAACAAAACTTTAAACCTGAGTCAAAACATTTCACTTTTTTAAAGGTACACCTGTCATAATCTGAATGGCTGTGATAGCTTCATTTGGTCTCTTATATGTCCCTTAGGTGTTTCCTTTGAAAATTTCCGATCATCTTATCAAACTGTTTGTCTGCGTTAAAAAACAACACCTACAGCAGTTTCGTAGCGCGCTACGAAACTGCTGAATTGTTTAAACAACTTGTCTTTTCCCTGAGATATTTACCGCCCAGGCATTTGATTGCAAAAACTCCTTTTGACCTTAGATATATATAGCAGGGATCTACATGTCTTCAAAACAAATAAACTAAGCAAAATTTAACAAAATTTGGAACAAAACCTCAATTTCATTCAGCAGCTAACTGGCCTAGCTGTGCCTTCAAGTCTTCCACTTTCTTTCTCATAGCTTTATTCTCTGCTCTTAGATGCATGTTTATCTTCCTGAGGAGTTTGGCCTCTTTAATAGCAGGTACTGTCCATGTGTAAACATCAGCTACTGAATCCACCTGGTTTACTAGGTTTTCACTTCCTTTCAATACAGCTTTACGGTAATTTGCATACCTGACTGCAGACTCCCTAGTGGCATTCTTCATCTTAACAATCTCATGTTTAGCTGCTTCTAGCTGATTCTTTATAGCTATGATATTACCCCCTTGAGATATGATAACTGTTCTGTTGGTGTCTTTTTGCTTAATTTTCTCTGCCTCCTCTGTTCTGGGCAATTTCTCAGCTTCCTTCACTTGTTTCCTTGTAATAGGTCTTCTGGGTTTGAATATGAATTCCTCACCTGGTTCATCAAACTTCAGCCTTTTTGAGGCCTTAGGCTTCTTGGTACTTTCTGGTGATGACTGTGTCAAATCAATATGCACTGGTTCAATTTGCTCAAACTCAATGGCCTCTAATAAATCATGCAGGCTTGCCTTAGATGCTGGGCTTTCTTCAACAGCTATGGCCTTACCCTTTTCTTTACTTATTTGGCTTCTTGTCCTCACTCTGGAAACTGCTTCAGCTCTGCTTGTTTCAGCTACATTCTTCTTACCCTGAGTCTTTTCTTTTATTGCTTGCTGAGGTTGTTCTTTGATGATCAGTGGCTTCACTGGTCTTTTAAGCTGTGACTTGGTTTGCTTTTTAGCTCTAGCCTCCTTTTGAAGCTCAGCTATTGTGAGTTCTTTGACTGGTTGCTCTCTGACTGGTTGTGGAGTAAGGCCGGTTTTGCTTTGGAAACCAGCCATGAAGATGAACGAATTCCAGTCCCTGCCTATTTTCTAAAGGCCATCTAAAACTAACAATTTAATCAAACCATGGTGAAATAAAGAAGTTTCGCAATCTTCTTTTCTCAACTGCACCTTGTCACACATTTTACTTAGACTGCGAAATAAGTAAAAAGGAATATCTATGGAAGCCTTCCCAGTGAAATGTAAAAGCAACTTGAAATGATAAGAGTAGACCTTATTGTATCTTCCTTCACATGTCAAGTATTTCTGAATGCAGGTGAGAAGAAGGGCATAATGCTCCTTAACATAGTTTCTGGGCACTGCTTTTGTTAGGTCTTCATTCACATATGCCTCTTTTAAGAACTCTTTACATGGATTCATATCAAATTTAAAGTTCTTAAACCACTCTTGCTGCCCTCTTGGAATTTCTGTCACAGCAGCTATTGCCTTCGGAGATACTTGAACTTCCAACATAGCAATTTTTGAATTTAAACCGGTGAAGTTCAAAGCAAACTCTTTGGTTACCTGCGCATGTCCTCCTTGCAGCTTTTTACAGAAGTTCCAGCACCCGACATCTTTGAATGCTTTCTTCACGCCTTCATCCCTCAATGCTATGTCTAAACCTTCAGGTTCAGTCCTCTGGCATTTTCCAGATCTGTGTTCTTTCCTCTCCATTTACTTTTTGAAATCTTTACACTCACAATGACCAACAGCTTCAGTTGAAATAGCGGTTCAGTTCTTTTTAACTCGGGCTCGCTTGTAATCAGGCTCGCTTGAAAACAGCCTCGCTTGAAAACTCAAATGCATCATCCGATAAGCTGGTCACTTATGTAACACTCACGATCATCATCAAGATCCATGCACGGTACAATTCATCGGAATGATATTTCTGTGCATTTCATCAAATCTATTGGTGGAGTGATGACTAATGAGCGCTTAGACATGCTATGGGAGGTACACAAAAACTGACATGAGAGGACAGAATTGGTGACTCATTAACAGACTTGACACTTTAGGAAAGATTCGCTGCGAAATGCACGAATCCGCGATTTCGCAGCGCGGTTAGTTTAAAATTCTAATAATGCGCTGCGAAATGGCTTAATGACAACGCGCTGCGAAATGACTGAACAATGATTACGCTGCGAAACTGGCCAATAGGAGATTACGCTGCGAAATCACGAAAAGACTCGGGGAATAGGATAAGACAAGACATGGCTTATAACACAATGATGGTGGAGGAGAACCAATAGGATTAGAGTATAATTTAAAACAAACACCTTTAAAACTCCAAATCCTAAGTATGAAACATAAAACGAAAACCATATGACACAGACCTTTGACATTGAACTAGGACCAAGGACTATATGCATAAAATTTTTATTCTAAGTGATAATAGGTACCTCCACATTTCCAACAAAAATAACATCATGTGAAGATGAAACTGAAGAACAATCACACCGTTTCCCTCAGCTGTCAATTCTAAAACATGTGATGAGCGCTTCTCTAAGCCTTCGTTGCTCTTCAACTTCTCCAAGGCCTCTGTCGTGGCTTGTGCCTGAAGCTCCAGTCTCTGCTTCTATTCTTTCTCTTCTTTTAGAAGCCTCCTTAATTCAACATGCTCTGCTTGAAGACTCTGGTCGTTGTGCTTCAATTCTTCTAGGGCCTCTTCTGTGGCTCGCAACTGAAGCTGCACTAACTGCTTCTCCTCTTTCTCTTCTTGTAGAAGCCTTTTCAATTCAGCGTTATCTGCTTGAAGGCTCTGTTTGATCTCCTCATTCGAATGATGAGAAGATGATGAAGGCGATGAATGTTCACTGGAGGGTCTGGATGGAGCATCATTCTCTTCTCTTTCTTTCTCTTCTTCCTCTATTCTCTTCTCATAAGCTTCATACATTATGTAACCATTTTGGACATCCTAAGCAATGCCTCATACATTTCTTTGTCATCCTCCATTGCTGCATGTTCAATTGTTCACACTTGCAATTCACGTTAGCGAGAAGACCACTCTGATACCAAACTTGATTCGGGATCCTTCAGCTACCAGAATTATCCAAGATATTTTACTTCTTTGATGTTGTTAGAATTGCACTTAAAAGAGCATAAAAGAACCACATATGCATGCTTAAACAAGAGGAAACATGACAACAATCAGAAAATCAAGAACACGATACATTTTATAACGGAGTTCACCAAGTGTGGGATACGTCTCTATACCCAATGTCAAGATGGTGGAGGCCACTTCATATAATGTTGGAAATGATGATTATGTATATGGACTATTCTTTGTCATAACAAGGTCATATGCCCTCAACAAGAGTAGCTTCTCTCTCCACGAGACATTCTCCCTACATGAACTCTCACTCAAAATGGGCTTCCTTCAACATGACAAACTCACAAGATCTCACATAATGTGGCAACAAGTATCCCCTCAACATATTTACACAAGGATCTCAATAACAATACATAGCCTGAAAAGCTAATGACTTCTCACATAATGTGTCAATAATGATCCCTCAACATAGTATCAAACACGAACCTCAAGAATAACATATCATCTCAGCAATAATGAAAGGAAACATGACATGACTGCTTCATGTACCTCCACTTCTGAAGTTGGCCGAAAAATGAAAGGCTAGTCTGCAAAAACTGACTCCACCACTGAATTTCTGGCGTCGAAGAGTGTAAAATTGACTATCCATTTGTCCAATTCTCACACCATCAAATTCTAGGCCTTCGAGAATATTTTATATTCCCCTAGTTTCTCCAAGATTCTGCTCCATGGGTTGACTAGCAATCTGCTCCTCAAATGGAAAATCTGATATCACCATTGTGATCCTTACGGAATTATGAGACTCTTGATTATAAAGTTGGCTGCATTCTAACTCCGGCGAATTTCAGCCTCCAAGGGAATCTAAAGATTCCTCAAGATTCTTAAAAGATTTTGTTCTTCTAAGCTCCTGCAATTTTTCTCCTCAGATGGCGAATCTGACTTCACCATCACTCCCTGTGAAAATATGAGAAAAATGATTGTAAACTTGATAATATTCTAACAATATAAAATTTTACCTCCCAGGAATCTTTCAGGCATCATGAGATTCTCCAGGTTCATGGTTCCACACCTCCTCCTAGGCAAGGTTCTACCTCCTAGAACTGTTTCATGGTTCCGCACAATCACGGTTCCAAGATTTCATGGTTCCGCCACACTGTTCCAACTCCAAATGCTCTGTCGCTCTTCCGTGTGGTTGTTGCCTTCCGTTCGTGCAACAGAATGGCAAAGGATTAAATACTTAGGTGCCAACAGACTTAACAAATCGTGGCCATTGGCCTAGCGGCTAATTCGGGCAGATGGTTAATGAGGGTTCAGGGGATCAAATCCTGCGCCTTCCAAACTCGATGTGTATTTTAACAAGCATATAATTTTGGCATTTAATTTAAGTATTGGCGGATTATGGTTTGGCAAATGGTTTTGATTTGTGTTTAAATATGATTCAGTTTAATTTTGTCCAAAATAAGGTTCTTAGACAAATTAAATAGACAACAATTCCTCCTGCCCAGTGGCTAGATTTCGTGCGTTGGGTCTTGGTCAATTTATAGGATCATTAACCCTGCCACTTGTCCATCTTTGAATAGAACTTTGACTTGCTCTAACTTCTTCATAGGAGCTCAGATTTGAGTTTCGTTTGCACAATTTGAATCAGGGCGATGAGCACTTCGATCTAGTGTTGGTTCAAGAGAAATATGACCACTTTGAATTTTGAGCTATTAGAAACCCTCTTTGACCTTCGAGTGTGTCTGGAGCCACCTGGATCATGTAAACAGTGATAAGAGTTTGGCTGTGATCTCACACTTAGAATACTTGACAACACAACAACATAGATCACTCAGGACACATGAAAAATTCATTTCCCTCCATGAGACAACTTTCTGACCCGTTATAACAAGTGTGACACTTAAGATACACTTTGTGACGATCGTGACGACACTTGTGCGACAATGCTTAAAACTTTGCGAATGAGTGCGACAAATGTTTACATGGTTAGAAAAACTCATATACACAAATATAAACCCTTCAAACCAGCAAAACAGGATTCTACTCATTGTGTGAAAACCAATCATGTCAAAAGACTACAATTTACCCAACTTGAAAAGGGGAGCAAAATACTTGAGGAAAGTACATGAAATGAGTTTCGGTGTTTGCGTAAACAATGTGAAAGACAAGGAAGGTTCTGAAATTGACTGTAAGCCAAAATTTTGGAGGGAGTTGTAGCAGCTAACACAAAATCTTAGAAGAGTGTGTGATGGGATTAGAAGTGTATTCTTCCTCACTCTCAGGTTCTACATAATTTTCAGAAATAGAATATGATATATCTTCTGTGTTAGCTAAATTTGCTAACTCTTTTAGTTTTCCTTTCAGAAAACCTTTGGCATAGATTTTACAATTTAGTGTTGTATGTCATTTTCCTCGACAATAGAAACATTCAACTGAGCTCCTGTTTTTTTTCTTCCCTTTTGAAAAGAGTGTAATTTTAGTTTGTAAATTGCCTTCGATGTCTCCTGCTTTCATTATTTTTTCTTCTGCTAAGAGTGCTACTATCATCTCATCTAGAGATTTAAAATATAATTGGCTTAAATTAAAAATGATACTGACATAATTTGAAGATAAGTTATTCAACAATATAGCCTTTGTATCTTCATCATCTACTTTAGAGCCAATTTCTGCGAATTGCCTTATGAGAGATTTTAGCTCATTTATATGAGTAGCCAAAGATGTGTCATCATGCATTTTCAATTTGAATAGTTGTAATTTTACGGTGAACATTGCATTCACAGTTTTTTCTCCAAATGTTTTACTTAATTCTTCCCATATTTCCGCAGAAGATTTCTATAAATCTATAAAGTGAAGTTGAAAATCCAAGATGTTATCACTCTAAAATTTCTCAATGTTAAAGAAAGAAATCTCCAAGGTAACCACAAACCAACTTTTGAGATCAGGATCTAGCCTTCCTAATCTCAGAGAGGGCTCTCTTAAAGATTTAACTTTGTTGAGTTAATTGATTTTAGGCTAGTTATGTAAGCTTGATTGGGTTTTGATTTGAATTTGGGTGGTGAGATCACTTACTTAGATGAAAAGAGGGTTGCTTTTACCATTGGGCTATGGAGTCAAATGTTAGACAAGCAAAATTGGATCAAACTTTAAAAACAGTGTCTATAGGGCAAGATAGGTGAGTTATTACAGATCTCAAAGGCTGGATGGTGAAATGGTTTCTAATCGGATCCAGAGAGAAATTAAGGGTTCCTTAGGCCGGATTATGGAGGGAATGAAAGAGGTCAACCGGGATGGGAGAGGAATTGAGGGTTCTCAAATCCTGATATCAGAGAAAAACATATAAATGACCAACTGTGCAAAACAGAGTGTACTTAAACAAGTTCTGAGTTATATTTCTAGTTAATTCATTCAAATTTAGATAACATTTAAGTTTATGAAACACATAAGAAAGTAACAAAATCATACACAAAAGATACTTCACTCCAAATAGCTCATCTCATGAATCCTGTAATGCAATGCTTTTATTACTTGCTCTAGTCTGTTGACTTGAAAATTAGTACAATCACCCTTAGATTCAAGATCAAAATAACTCTACAAATGCATAGTAATCCACTCTTAATTCTTCGAATTATGAAGTATTTATACACAAGGAATTTACAAAATATCTCAAACTACATTGAGAACTAATCTAGGAAAAGGAAATATCTTCATGCAAGAAGATAGAGACAGCTATTGAACTGTTGTTGGTTGTCCCAGTTATTTAGGTTCTGTTGTCTTTAGTCTTTGACCATTTTCCCTTTAAGCTGCTTGGTTGTTTGGTCTTCACGCTAGATGTCATATTTACTTATGACCTTTCATCTGATACACTTTTATCTGTTTGTCTCTCAACTATATTTTTTTATCTGCCTCCTATGTTTAATCTTTTACCATGAATGCTCTGTCACTTGCTTTTACTTTTATCTGACACAGTAAATCACATCATCTGGTATCTTTTTGTTATGAAACCAGCTCACAAAAAGATAAAAAAGATAGATAAACGCCTTCAAAATAAGCCTCTTCAAGGGGGCAACCTCCTTTACATTACAAAAATGAACAATTCTTGGATGATACAAATGACAAGACCTCCTTTCTATACTTAGGAGTCTAAGGGGTCATAATATAATCAGAGCCAACATAACAATAATAATGTAAGGGCACAATAATAATAATAGTGGGCTTCTATGGGACACAATAATAACAATATGGGGACTACATGGGCACAACAATATAATAAGGGGGTTGTACTAATAACAATAAGGGGTTACACTAGTAGTATAGGGACCTAGCATGCCCCTCTCCTTCAAAAAGTGTTTTCCTCAAAGCTTGAGTAGTTCTTGATGCTTTTGTATAAAATTCTTGTCCTCCCATGTGGAATATTCAGCGGATAAGTTCTTCCACTTGATGAGATACTCTTAAATTGATCGATTTCGTAGTTTTTAGGTTCTTGTTTCTGTGACTGCTCTAGGTTCCAATATGATTTTTCCTTCCTCGTCAAGTTTTGGCAATATTGTTTGAACTGGGATCTTCTGAAACTTTTGAATGAATGACCACACTTCCTCGTCCTTCTTCCATTCATCCCTTGCTTCTTTTATCCAATCTAGTTGGATAATAGAAATAGCACAAAACAATGCTTCCACATCCTCATCCTTCTTGAGAGTGCATCTGCAACAACATTTTTTCTTCCCTATTTTGTAGATGATTTCAAAGTAATAACCCAACATATTTGTGACCCATTTCTTTATTCTTCTAAAGATAATCTTTGTTCTAAAAAGTACAGACTATCATGATCCATTTTTACCTTGAAGTGTCTTCCCATTAGATAAGGTCGCCATTTCTTAAGTGCATGTAGTATTGCCAACATTTCCTTCTCATAAATATCTTGCTTGAGATGTAGCCGTAAAAATACCCAATCGCCTACATCAAAATTTCTTTCACTACGATGTTGATCTACCTGTTGTTTCATTCGATTCTGCACCAAAGTGGCATTGTCCTTTAAAAGTTGGAGAACTTGTTGTTGATGCTTGATGTGATAGTGCCATTAACAAGCCCCCATAAGTTCTTATTCATCATTTGCAACTGAAATTTAACCTTCCACGTATGGAATTTATGCCCATTAAACTTTTCCAATGGAAAATATTCCATCTTTCACAAGAATCTTAATTTTAGAAAAATGATACCTTGGATTGTATTTGCTTTGAATTTTTTATTTTATTTTTACTCTAGACGATTCCTAGGTAGATCTCACATCCAGATGTAAGATATGGACTGATCGTTCACATTTCCCACACAAAAAAATTAACAAATATTTCATGTTAATTACTCAAGTCTTGCCAGGAGAGGAGGTTTTTTGAGATGGTCTTGCAAATTGATATCCATTCCCCGAAACAGTTGATCCAATCACATATCGTGCAGGTGCAAATATTGTTGTTGACACCTCCAAAAATAGCGATGCTCGGGACACTCCTTGACTTTCCACAATAGTCATATCTCAGATCTAGGTCAACGGTCTCATGCTCCACGATCACACTCTTATTTTTTATATCTTTATGCCATTATGTGGTACAATGAATATGATTGGACCTTGTTAGGCCTCGAATATGTCCATTTTTCCATCGCATAGTACCACTATTTCATACCGTAATTCCACAACTTGCCGCCAATTCACGTCTTACAATTTGTGGTTAATTATCATTAGTTTTCTTGAATTTTCAATGATTAGAGATGATTTTTCCATGATTTTCTAATAACGGTTTTGCTAAGTTCATTTTTCATAGGGTTCCATTGCCGAAATTCCTCACAAGTCAATTAAACTAGCTGCTACAGGTTAAGTACGAAATGCAAAAATCATGTAGGTGAAAATATCAAATTTGTGATCAAATGGAGAATAATATTGAGATTCTGACACACAGGTTTTGTTCCGAGTACCCTCGTTCATGTAACCCATAAACTATTTGTCAAAATTCATTACCATGAAGGAGTTACCATGAGGGGAATATTAAGTACATAAATAGTGCCGAATTCTGAGTTTGACTGTTTCGGCCACAATTACGTGGAGGACCATGATTTGATGAATTTATTTGTATTAAACAAGGAAACGGTTCCTCCATCCTTGCCATGATCAGGATGAACCCAACCGTGACCCATTCGAAGGCTCTTTAGAAGATTGCATGCGACCTCTTTTAGCCTGTTGTTGTTAGTCAAATGGTCATGCCTTGTTTTTCTCATCAACTAAAATGTATAAAGCATGTACGTTGTAGCAGCTATGGAAAAGTAGTAAGTATTCACAGAGAGTAGCAATTGTAGTAATAGGTAACTACAACAATAAGAGTAGCAATGATGATGTATACGCCATTTATATTCTGAACCTTAATACATCATTTTGATTTGGCATTAATCTCTGTAAGTATTATGGTGTTTGATTTTTTAATAGAATTGAGTTAATTTAAGCTTGCTCCAGGAGTGGCAAGGGCCCACAACCACCTGGAAACAAGTTCTACAATTAGTTTAGATCATAGGAATTACATTTAAAGAGTAAATCTTGTCAAACAATTTCTTACATCTTTCATGCTTTCATTTCTACACTTAATATTCTCGCTCTGTTTTGCATTTGAACGTTGTAGATCTGGTTTCCTAGTTGTTAAATGATTAAGTGAGAGTATTCGTTGAGCAACAATCCGTGACCTGAACAATATTCTTGGTATAATTGCATGGCATGAAACAAGTAATGAATCAACGTTAATCACTGTGTCACAAGAATAGGAACGAATTGATTATGCTCTGTTTATTTTCCATATGTTACCAAGTTTTGCAGCATTATGATTATGTGAGAATTGCTCAGGAAAATAGAAAAATGGATGTTGGTTACGAATTGAGTGTGTTGAAGTTAGCATGATTAGAATAGGATAAGAGTTTTGTTAAGATCAAAGTCTAATAGAAATTGAAGTTCCTTAAGTTTAATTTGCAATCAGATTTTTGAATTATGTTATACTGTTGGTTTGAAGAATCAAATAGAGGTTGCATTTAGTTCTTTGAGGAATAATTATGTTTGTTGATTGATTTCTCATGACCCGCGGTTTAGGCTTAAGTAATTATATTTCATTTGAGTAGAATTTTCTTGCTTTCCCTAGCATAAGTTTGATGCCTTTCGAATTAGTTTCAGTTGGTTTTAAGTAGATCTTATCATTGATTTGAGCTTCCTATCATCCAAAGTGAGAGTAGATAATAAAGTGGTTCATTTTGAGCTGTAGATTTCAATTCAAGTTGTTTTTTTTAAGTACTGAATCAAAGTGCCTAAGTTGTGATAAAGTATGTCTTAGGTTAGAAATGAATTTGCTTGAACAATAATTAAGCATTGTTTTCATAGTGATTAATAGTATAATTGATGTTGTGACTCATCTTATATGCATAATCATTGAATCATTTATACAATAACTTATATCTCCCATGATTGATGAGTTACATTGTTTATACTTTAATTCTCAAGTGGCTTGCAGACTAGTTGCTTGTTTGCTTTGCTATTAAGTGAGATTTTAATTAGTCAAGTTATGATCCAAATAGAGTAGTGATTAAGGTTTAAGGATTTAGTTTGATAAGCTTCTTCGCTTCAATTTGTGTGACTAAAAATAGTTTGAACAAACTAGAAACAATGATTCTGTACTTAAACAACAAATTGATTTTCTCACTCTAGTTTAGGTTAGATGCTCTGATCCTACGTTACCTGCGCTTGTGCCTCTAATTCTCATGACCCTGGATTGATAATTTAATGTTGGAATTATAACACATATAATTTCCCCAACAGATCCAGATCAAGATGAAGAGAAAATTAAGACAATAGTTAGTCATTCACAACAATAGGTGTTGAATTTCCTACGTAGCAACTCGGCTCTTATGCAATGTGGACCAAATATCAGGAGATCAAACTGAAAATCAAGAAAAATCGAATTTGGAGAGGCAAAATGGAAGCGAGGTCTTCTTCAGAAAATTTATTGTCACACTAGCAACGGTTCCTTGATTTCATTTATTTAGACAAGAAACAAAGGTCAATTTAATTTTACTCACAACCTATCCATCTCTTCATATTCATGGTGGTTCATCCAACCTTTAGATGGAGAAGAAAAAACCAGAAATATATATACTCAATGGCAACTGGTGGATTTTAGATAGGCTTGGATGCATGCAATCACCGTGTAACCAATTAATGGACAACAAATCAACCTTAGGATTCATGATCCGTGACTTTGTTGATTGTGGAACCTTCGGATCTTGAATAGGAAAATCCACAGACAAGAAAAGTCAAGAACGTCATGTCTTTATTTCCACCGGCCGCTAAAGTCACAAATTCGAACTCTTTTGAGACATAGATCAATCAATCAACCAAGACATAGCTATCAACTTTCTCAGTGATTGGCATTCATTCAAGATTCAACAACAAGAGAATCAATGAAAAAAAACATAGCCTATCAATAAATGATGAAAAATGAGACATCAATTGGCAAACGAATTTGCACAATGAGCCTCACTAATTTTAGCCTTATGGCTCTGATACGATGCTAGAAAAATTGAGACAGAGCAAAGAGAGCGATTAAGCACACAACCAATCACACTTTCATATCTTTATTGATCACAACAATTACAAATATATAGGACATAAATACTAACTTCAACAAATCTAGATCATGACTACAACTCCTACATAGGAAATAACAACATCTAGACTGACTCCTCGTGACTCATAATGACAACTACACATGACATGGAAGCATTACTTCCAACATGATTTTCAGTTTAGAGTGAAAATGAAGTATTTTTGTGTCAGGTTCAGAATAAAGATAATGATATTTTAGATAACTCGTTTAACTTGAAGCAGATTCCAAATTTTCAGTTTTTTTAATACCTTTTTTTTGGTTCTTTTTACATATAATTTTTTTCTCTTGATACATCATGCTCCTGTTAAATTTAAGTTTCCTTTTATTCTTAGCATTCCCTTATGTCATTTGCATTCCATAAAATTTTTGAATCATTGAGTAATGTTAGACTTATGGGTCTCATGTAGGATCTCTGAGAGCGGTAAAACATATGAGGGAGAGCTGTAAAGGTTAAATAAACTCCATTGGAAATGTTTATGGGGCATCTAAGGGATCTTGCTCTCAATTTTACAACATTATTTTGTGACTAAAAAAAAGTGCATGTAGTAAAATTTCATTATTCTCTAAACAAGTAAACATAATTTGTTGTTTGTAATGGCTACTGTAAAGGGAAAAGTTTTGTAGACTCAGTGGATCTAGACTGTAAATTCGTAGATCCCTAGCTAAGAATAATCAAATCTAGACTTATTCAATGGATCTAGGTTGTAAATGCATGACAATAATCAACTTAATCGAATTACCCTTAAGATCCAGATTTTCAGATTGGGATTAGTTAAGATGGATCCAACATTCTTAGCCATAAAATACTTAAGACATATTTTCTTTTATATGGTTCATCACTCTTAATTTCAGATTAGTTAAGATGGAATAACTCAAATGGGATAAGATTAAGATTAATAAGATAAAGATGAATAGTGTTACAATAATTCTTTTATGTGATCCCTAAGAAGAAAATCTTAGGTCAAAATTAGATCTTAATAGATATAATCAACCAATCTTAGATTGAAATATTAGCCTGATATAAGCAATATTCGATGGACCTAGACTATAAATGCGTAACAATAATCAATACTGCACCCCAATAATTTGTGTTATAGTTGTTGCATAAACTTGTAAAGAAAGAAATCCAGTCTTTGTCGTTTTCCTTCGTATTAGGCTTGTGAGATAGTAAGGCCAAGTTGATTTTGATCATGTACAAAGTTGGGAATAGTAAATTACCCCTGCATGCAGTGAAGTCTATATTAAGAGTGTGAGTTAATTTGAGTTTAGTCTATATTTGGAAAAGTCTAATTTAGTGTTAGTTTGCATGAACAAGTTAGCTGAAGTTCTTTTATATGGCTCATCACTCTTAATTTCAGATTAGTTAAGATGGAATAACTCAAATGGGATAAGATTAAGATTAATAAGATAAAGATGAATAGTGTTACAATAATTCCTTTATGTGATCCCTAAGAAGAAAATATTAGGTCAAAATTAAGATATTAATAGATATAATCAACCAATCTCAGGTTGAAATCTTAGCCTGATATAATCAATATTCGATGGACCTAGACTATAAATGTGTAACAATAATCAAAACTGCACCCCTAGAATTTGTGTTATAGTTGTTGCGTAAACTTGTAAGGCAAGAAATCTAGTCTTTGTCATTTTCCTTTGTATTAGGCCTGTAAGATACTAAGTCCAAGTTGTTTCTTTTGATCATGTACAAAGTTGGCAATAGTAAATTACTCCCGCATGCAGTGCAGTCTATATTAAGAGTGTGAGTTAGTTTGAGTTTAGTCTATATTTGGAAAAGTCTAATTTAGTGTGAGTTTGCATGAACAAGTTAGTCGGAGTTTAGTCAAATCTAGTTAGAGTTTGTCATGATTCCATATTTAGTAAGTTAGGGATTTATATACCTGTGGTTGGCTCATTGTGAAAAGTATAATGGCATAAGAGCCAAGAGCCATAGCTCAGTGATTGTGTATGTGATAAAGTTTAATGAATAGAAGATTGTTGTGTGTGAAATTGTTTTTTTCCTCATCTCCCTTTCCATCAAATTGGTATCAAAACTAAAATCAAGTTTAAGAATCTGAGAGAGAGTCAAAGTCACCATCTACTGTCTGGGTGAGAAGAGATTTTTTTTTATTTGATTGGTCTTACAATAACACACTCAAGAAATATTAAATTCGTGTTACAACACCGATGAGTGGAGGAAGTCGTGTTACAACCCCCCAAACTCTTAGCTCATTAACACGGGAACACCTTATCGCAAGATGCATTAGGGACACAGACAACAATGTTAGCCATAAGATTTGAAAATTTTTATTTGCAAAGTTTTTTAAAAGGACCAAAGACTACATGGGAAAGTATTAAATAAAAAAAACAGGCACACGAAGAGGCGCGTCAAGAAAGGTTCTTTTGAAAAGTCAAGCGGGTTCTTTTATGCATGGGTTAATGTTTTTTTTATTGGATGAATGAAGTGGGTTGGCCATAAATTGCTATATATATTAAAGTGTTACTTTAAAAGGGCTTGAATGGTGTCGTTTACAAAGGGTTCATGTAATTTTTGAAAAATGGATCATATAATTTTTTAAAGTGTTTATTAAAAGGTTGAAAAGTTAATGGTTTATTAAAGGATTATGAAATTTTTTTATAGGTCAAAGTGTGCTCATGAGTTATTTGAAAGTTTTGGAAAAGAGTGGTGTTTTAAAAAAAATTAAATATATATATAAAGGGGTTTTATTGGAAAGAGAGTTTAAGACTTTGCAAAGGTCTATTTGTTTGCAAAAAAAAACCTGGTTTGTTAAGCACGACAGTGTTTTGGGTTCGGAAAAATACCTTTATGAATGTGAATCCAGTGAATATTGTGCCTTATGAGGGCGCATATTAAAAATCATATTTTTTTCAGGGGTGATATGGGGATAAGTATCATGCAATAAGAAAAACAACCACCGGGCAGAAGAAACATAGTAGTCATGGGTCACAAAGCGCGATTGAAGTAAATTAAGAAAAGGAATTAAAAAGAAGAGGCAAAGATCATTGCCATTGTTGGAAGTAATACTAAGAGGGGGGGTGAATCAGTGTTATCATATCAATAATTTTTCATTTCCCAAACATATTTATATACGCTACTTCTGTGAAATGAACTAGCGTGTACACGCTACTGTGATTAGTGAAGCAGCATATACCTAGAGAACTTGTGATTTAGTTAATTTATCAAGTGTTGATCTATAACCAGTGCATCAGTAACTTATTAAACAATGCAGTAAAAATAGAATAAACAATCACACATGAACACCAAGATTTAAGGTGGAAACCCAATGTGGGTGAAAACCACCTACTGTTGTCGTCTTTGTCTTCTTTTAATAATAATAAAATATGTTTACAATCTTGTACTAGTGCAAACTCATACCCGTATGCAGGCACCCACCTGCAGAAGGCTACAACCTTCTCTCGTGTTCCAGCAGAAGGCTACAACCTTCTTGTACTAGCCAATGTGTTCACTGGTACATAAGCGCTAGCCTACAAAAGGCTACGACCTTCTCTCTTCCTCCAGGGACCACATTTCATAAATTTTCAGACTGGATGCTCCTGGTACACAACAATACACATGAAGGCCTCCTTTCATCAAATTTTCATACTGGACCCATCAGAAACTTTGAAACTCAAACTGCATCAACCAACAATCAGTTAATCTGAAGAATCAGATCATTATCACCAAAACACTATGCTGAACCCAAAAACCTGCATCATCATTGAAAACCAGTTGCACCTCAAAAATCATGCATCAGAATGTATATGCTACTTTACTGAACCCAACCTGCGTGTATACACTACTTCCTTTAATCAAACCTGTGTATACCTTCAAAACTTCTGAATCAAGTCTGTACCAACCAGCAATATACTGAACATCTACTGTCAATTTATAGAGCCTTACACAAGCAGTAGCAGAGATCACCCTTCTCACTTATAGAATCAATCAATCAGATATCAAACTTCTTATGCATTCAGTTTTACATTCAGATCTAAGAAGACTTCATTGACAGACAACAGTAAAACAACAGTGCTAATCAAATAGATCAGTCATATCTGAACAACATACATTTTCTTTTGCATATGCTACTTTGAAGAGCCGAACCGACGTGTATACGCAGCGTCACTAAAGCAAACCAACGTACAGATCTATAAATATTAACTCATAACTTCGTTGCTATTTCGGACTTCAGACAAACCCAGATCATGGCATTCAAAGAATAAAACAGGTGTACATAATTAGATCTGGCCCAACCAATATCAGATCATTCAATGATAAGTCATTTCAGGTCTCATGATCCTGATCCAACATTGAATTCAAGGTGCCCAAAATATTTTAAATCAAATCACCAAGATAGCTCCTGCAACATAAAATATACTTCAGATAGAAGTATTCCTTAGAAACTCTATAGAGTCTGAAGATTGTCCTACCATGACATCCTTTTGCCCAATAATCCTCTATTTTTCATATATATTTACCACTCAATAAAGCCATATCTACAAGGTTTTGATGAAGGTATGCATTGGTATGTTTTCTTGTTCATATTCAGCTATATACCCTATTGTTTTAATTAAAGTTGTAATTAGCTACTGAATCAGCTTGTTTCCGCACCTAGTCCAGGAATTCGTAGTTGCCTTCATTGTTCACAAGGTTCCAGAGTTCCATTTCAGCAACGAAAGGTGTGATGGATAAAGGATGACTCCCTCATGGATGCCTTCCTATATACTCGAAACTGTTTTCTAAAAAAAGGCACAGGAGATCGCGGTCAAACTCCAAGTCAATTGCCGGATTAACGCAGAACAGAGCCCGAGATTAGCTGAAACCTTATTGTTTTGCTTTCGAAATAGAAAAACGACGGTTTCATGGTATAATTTTAGATAGGATTAAGAGATATTATGCATATGATTTTCATGCAGTTATGCAAGAGACATGCTATAAAGCTAATGACCGCACTGTTATTTGGGTGCGCGCCGGATGATATGTTTTCTGAACAATTTGTGAATTTCGTGTGAATGAATTTGGCTTTTGTGTGTAAGCATTGTACTGATTTGAAGCTTTGAACTGCTATGTGGAGGGCCCCTACAAACAGTGGCAGGTTTTAATCAAATACAATATGATTTCCTTCAATTATTCAATTTCTTTGTTTTGTGTGATCATGTTGTATAATGATTTCGAATTGTTATCTGCATACGAACTTTACTTTGCTTTATACCTAGATTAGACTGTTGTTTACTTTTCTTTATACCTGGTACTGCACAGTTACTTCCTTTGCTTATTATCTAGCATAATTGATGTGTATTCAATTCATAGATGTGGCTTGGATTAATTTGTTTGAGCAAAAATTGAACAAGCGAGAAGACCTCTCCTAAAACAATTGAGTTCAATAGTATTCCTTCATAGCTGCTAGAGTAAGGTTTCATTTTGCACTTAGAGAATTAGGAGCTGCAGCAAAGAGATTTAAAATCAAACCCCAACAATCTAACATAGGTAAAATCACCCTCGCATCATCCACAAACTGATTGAATAGAAATTAATTCCTGGAAACTTAATTAACATCTTTAAGAATTACAGCATTAATACAATTGACAAACATCACCCCATCTTAAGATTAGATACAACGACCCAATAAAAACAACTTCTAAGTACATATTGTGCACCTATACTTCATCAGTCTACGCACACTGGTTGACAATTTATGATTGCCAATTCAAGGACATTGAATTGACCAAACATTTTGGTGTCGTTGTTGGGGAAGTATAATTAGAACTAAAAAAAACAAACAAAACCATCATTAATTTAAAACATGACATGTGTATGGATAGAGACTCTAGGGGTAGATTTGTAGGACGAGGAAGAATTTTAATTCCCACAAATCCACTCACTCCACCACGATTTCGAGATTCAACACCACCTACTCAAACCCAAATTCCATTTAGAGGTCGACAAAGACTTCCTGAAGTCTCAAGATGAGAAATTCAATCCAAAACTTCACCTACTTCCTCTACTGAAGCTATAATTGAATAAGATCCTACATCCCCAACCACAAGAGTTATCTTTCTATCCCCCACTGGTGAACAAATCGTGGGAGAAGAATTAGAAATTCCTAGTGAAGAGGAGGAAGT
This sequence comes from Pinus tabuliformis, assembly GCA_031772625.1. Lineage (NCBI taxonomy): Eukaryota > Viridiplantae > Streptophyta > Pinopsida > Pinales > Pinaceae > Pinus > Pinus tabuliformis. The sequence goes on along the minus strand of CM062804.1, from coordinate 340,331,288 downwards.
GGAAACTTATTCTGAACAACCATTGATAAAGGAACCAGAGAGATTAGGAGAACACTATCTTAGCTCCGAAGAATCTATCATGGTTGAAGAAGAAAGAGAAGTACATAATGTCCATAGTGAAGAGGATAGGATTGGAGGCAGAGGAAGAGGAAGAGGTAGATCTAAAGGAGGGGGTAGAGGCAGAGGGAATTAAGATCCTTCGGGATTCCCTATTCTTGATGAAGATACAACCCTCACAATGAAAAATATATCACCCTTGATTCTTCCTCATTTCCATGGGAAAAGAAACGAAGATCTAGAGACATTTCTCTTCGAATTTGAAGTATTATGCAGATCATATGACTATCTGCATGATGCTCAAAAGTTGAAATTATTCCCTTCCACATTAAAAGACTCAGCATTATCATGGTTCATGAGTCTAGGAGTGCATTCCATAACAACATGGGCACAGATGAAAGAAACTTTCTTGGGCAAGCATAAAAATTATTGTATGCCTAGTAACCTTAAAGTTGAAGTCTTCAAAATGACACAAAAAGAAGATGAGAATCTTGAAGACTTGGTATAAAGATTTGTTTATAATGTTAAAAGAGAAAAAATGGATAATTTGGACGAAGAAACCTTAAAAGCTCTTTTACTCAGAGCCGTTAAAGATGAATGGATCAATCTACTTAACCTAACAAGAAAAAGGAGATATTTCCCAACTACCATTTGCAGATATTTGTGATTTATGTGTACATATCTCAAGGGGCGAAGAAAGAATTGGAAAGAGTCCTAGAGACCCTCTCTTATCAAGAATAAACAAATCTGTAGCTAGGACAATTAGTAGGGCAGAAATAAGAAATCTTCTTGACACCTTTAAAACAGATATTTTAGGGAGTTTAAGTGAACAAATAGACACCCTTAAAATACCAAACAAGCAAAATTTCGAAAATGTTGCATTGTCTATCTTCTGTCCCAAATGTCAAAAGAAACATGCTCTGAGAGAATGTCTCTTAGACTCGAAAGTCATAGAAACCTGTGTCATATGTGCTGATAATCATGATACAAAGGAATGTCCATCCTTACCAGGTCTCAAGGCTATATTAAATGATGAAGGAATCCCAGAACTAGTAGACCCTCTCTACTTTTTTAGCTAAAAGACCATGAAAAAACCCCCAACCAAATCAACCACAAGGATTTAGACCACAACAATTTTCCCAATCTTCACAAAGTAATTGGAATTCAGCCTGGCAACCTTGGGCTCTGCCACAATCACAACCTTGGAATCAAGGATGGCAAAATCCTTATGGAGCTTATGCTCAATATCAACAATACTCACCATCACACATTCCACCACAATTCTTAACCCCGTCTAATCAAATTCCTAAAACCAATCAACTGCCACAAGTCCCAGTACAGAGTCAAAACCCACAACTTTCCCTACCATTTCCACAAAAATCAAATTCACTACCCGCTCAACCACTTCCAAATCCTAATAATAAAGTACCACAACAACCAATATACAACATGGAGGGTCATAATCCTCAAACTTATGTAATAACCCCACTATACCTAAACAATGTTCAATTAAGGTCTGGAAGGTTATTACCAAAAAACCTCCTGTTGTCATTCAAAAAACAAAATCAGATCTTGAAAAAAATAAGAATCACCCAAAAGAAGGAGAGACCTCTCTCCCTCAAAAAGAAACTAGGAAAACATAAGAAATTCCAATAAATGCTCCTGTCATAGAACAACCTTCAGTATCAGTTAAACCACCTTTCCAAGAAAGGTTAAAAATCAATGAAGGAGTAGAGAAACAAATTATCTTGCTTGATTACAATATGATGGATGAATTGAGAAATGTTTGTATTAAAATTCCTTTATTGCAAGCCATAAAAGAAATATCAATTTTTGAAAAAACAATTAAGGGATTAAGTACACAACGATCAGGGAGAAGAAGAAAAGATATAAAAAGAATTCAGTTAGTCAGGAAAATTGCAGACATTATGATGGGGAAAACGAAAATCTAAAAATATCTAGATCCAGGAAGCCCCATTGTAAAAATTCACATCAATGGAACTGAAATACCAAAGACACTGATTGACCTAGGGGCAGCCATAAACATAATGAGCAAACAAGTTATCGACACACTTAGGCTTCCTAATCTTCAATACACACCAACCTTGTTGCAATTACCAGATAGATCCGTTATTAAACCAAAGGGTGTGTTAGAGGATGTTTGTGTATCCTTAGATTCTTGGGAATATACTGTTGATTTCATGGTCTTAACACCCAAGAACAATCTAGGAGGACATCCCTTAATTCTAAGAAGACCTTGGTTGGCTACAACAAATGTTTTCATCGGCTGTAGGTCAGGTGATATGTTTATCTCAGATGTAAGTTCTACAAAGAAATTTACATTATATCCCCTTGCAAGAACACCAATAGATACAGAAACTGAAGAATGGGTAGAAGATGAAGAAGACATACAACCCATTTTTGCCACTGAACAAGTAAAAGAGGAAGACAAACTTTTAAATCTGCTAGAAAATAATGAATCTTCCTCACATTATGAGCGTAGTCGAAATGAATATATCTCCTCTAAACAAGTATCATTATTGTCCATGGAAAAATTTGGGAATTCCTTGATAGAAATCTTTCCAGGAAAAACCTTAAATATTAATAAAAACTTGGAAGACATTCAAAAGAAACAATTGACAGAGATTTTATAGAAACATTCTTCTGCTTTTGCATGGGAATATATTGACATGAGAGGGATTGATCCTAAAACTTGCATACATCATATCTACATTGAACAAAATGCAAGACCAGTTAGACAACCTCACAAAGAATGAACCCAAATCTAAAAAAAATTGTTAAGGAATAATTGCAGAAATTATTAAATGTAAATTTCATTTATCCAATATCTGACAGTGAGTGTGTTTCACCCCTAGTAATCATCCCTAAAAAGAATGGAAAATGGAGAGTATGCATTGATTACAGGGAATTGAATAAAGCAACATTAAAAGACCACTTTCCGCTACCTTTCATAGACCGGGTCTTAGATACTTTAGCGTGAAAAAATATTTTACCTTCCTGGATGGGTTCAGTAGATACAACCAGATTCAAGTGGCCCCTGACAATCAAGATAAAACCACATTCACTTGTCCATGGGGAACTTATGCTTACCGAGTACTTCCCTTTGGGTTGTGTAATGCTCCCGCAACATTCCAAAGGGCAGTCCTTGGCATTTTCTCTGACCTTATCCATGATTGTGTGGAGGTATACATGGATGATTTCACAGTCTATGGGGATTCTTTCAATGAAGCACTAGGGAACCTGGAGAAAGTCTTAATAAGATGTCAAGAAACAAACCTCTCATTGAGCCATGAAAAATGTTTTATGATGTTTAACGAAGGAATTGTTTGAGGTCACCATATTTCCAGAGATGGAATTAAGGTAGACTCATCTAAAGTGGAAGTCATTTCCAAGTTGTCAAAAGGATGTCAAAAGTTTTCTCGGTTTCACCAGATAATATAGAATATTTATAGAAAACTTCACAAAAATTGCATCCCCACTCTTTAAATTACTTACAAAAGACTGTGAATTCAATTGGGATTCTGAATGTCAAGTTGTCTTTGAAACATTGAAAAAGAGAATTTCTTAAGCACCCATCTTAAAAGGACCTAATTGGAAATTGCCCTTCCATATCTCAACAGATGCTTCAAATTCAGCCTTAGGAGTTGTTTTGGGACAAAAAGACCTCACTCCTTATGCCATTTATTATACCAGTAAAAATCTAACCCCTGCAGAGTTAAATTATACTGTAACCGAGAAGGAGTTCTTAGCTGTGATTCATGCCATTAATAAATTCAGACTATGAAACTTTTGTCCACACAAACCATTCTTCCATTAGATACCTAATGAATAAACCAGTCACTAATGGAAGAATAACCAGATGGCTCCTACTTTTACAAGAATTCAACATAACCATTCTAGATAGGCCAGGAAAACAAAACACAATTGTTGACTTTCTATCTAGAATACAAAATGAAAACAATGATCGACCCGTAGAAGATAAATTTCCTGATGAATATCTTTTTGCAATATCTACTAAATCACCTTGGTATGCAGATATTGCTAATTATTTAGCCACAGGAAAAATGCCATTTCATTTAACTCCTAGAGAAAGAAGAAGAATACTCCACAATAACACATCCTACTCATGGATAAATGAAGAATTGTATAAGACAGGACTAGACCTCATCATCAGAAGATGTGTTCGAGAGGACAAAATACTGGAAATACCAAAAGCTTGTCACGATGAGCCATGTGGAGGACATTTTTCTGACAAAAGAACCGCTTACAAAATCTTGCTTTTAGTATATTATTGGCCTTCCAATTTCAGAGACACCAAGGAATATGTTAAGAGATGTGACAGTTGTCAGAGAATGGGCAAACCTACTCCTTCAAATGAGATGACATTGCAGCCATAAGTACTTATCAAACCATTTGAAAAATGGGCATTGGATTTTGTTGGACCAAGCAGCCCACCTTCAAAGCAGAAGAAATACATTCTGGTATGTACTGATTATGTTACTAAATGGGTAGAATCTAAAGCACTTCCTTTTGCTACTGAAAATACTATAGTTTCATTTCTTTTTGAGGATATTTTTATTCGCTTTGGTGTGCCAAGAGAAATTGTGACAGATCAAGGAACACAGTTCACATCCAAACTAGTGCAAAAGTTTGTGGACCAATACAAGATAAAACATCGGAAGTCAACTCCATATCACCCACAGGCCAATGGACAAGTTGAGTCCACAAATAAAGTGATCGAGGCTATCCTTACAAAGACTGTACATCTACACAGGAAACACCGGGTAGAGAAACTTCCAGAAGCCTTATGGGCCTATAAGACTACATGGAGGAATACTACAGTACATACTCCCTATGAACTTGTTATGGAAAGCAAGTCTTACTTCCAATAGAGTTCCAGATCCAAACCAATAAGACAGCAGTCTAGTTAGATCTTGACTTGTCAAAAGCCCAGAAGCAAAGGATGACACAATTAAATGAGCTCGATGAGATCAGACAAGAAGCCTTTCAGAGGACCAGCTTAGTGCAACAACAGAGGTCAAGATGGCATGATAAGTACATTAAAGAAAGGAAGTTTCATCTAGGAGATTGGGCATTGCTCTTTGATTCAAAATTCAAAAATTTTCAAGGGAAATTCCAAACCCATTGGCTTGGACCTTATGAGGTTGAGAATATCTTTGATAATGGTGCAATTAGAATTAGGACTATTGATGAAGAAAGAACTCCTCTATTAGTAAATGGACATCGACTCAAGCTTTACCAGAAACCATTAACAAGAGAGGAATTTGTCAAAATATTTCAGGATAATTCAGAATTGAAGATGGTCAAGAAGAATTCTTCTTCTTTTCCACCTTAGAAATTTTCATTCAGTTTGTTCCTTATTTAAAAAAAAAAAGGAAAAAATAAATATATATATATATATATATAACAAAAACATAATAAATAAATAAAATTGTATAAACATGAAAACCAACATGTTGGCATATATATACATAAAATTTAAAGTGAAAACCAATTTATTGGCACTTCAATTTTTCTTTTCAAAAAAAATAAAAATAAATCTCATCTACTAAAGCTTTCTTTCTCTTAAGCTGCAGAAACAACAACTTTTTGCAACTCGTCCAAATTTATGTAGCTTGGACAAGTTTCCGCAGCCAAACAAATTTCTGCATTCTAATATTTTGGAAGTCTACAAGAATGCTTGTTGATCTAGATTAAAGGACAGTTGACAACGATGCACCTGCAAAAGATCAAAGGACAACAAATAAGGTACGTGTTGCTTTAATTTAACAATAGGGAAAGATATATAGCATGTATGAGTAAGGAAATACAGTACTAGAGTGCAATCATTATAACCTAAGGGTAATGGCCGTCTAACGAAATATCATATGCCACCACTCTAAAAGTCATGTCACGACCTTGTGCCAAATCTGCCAAATTAATTACCAAATCATAAGTTTGAATGCGCCTAACGATCGAATCCATTTCCATAATCCTCTTGATAACCCATCCATTCTTCTCTATTCCTACACTCCTCTATTCTTTCACAATCACACCATCTTTCTGCCAACCAGCAAACCTAACCAGTCCCATTTTCCTGTCAAGGTAGCCAATCTTCGAGGCAAAGCATCCTTCAGCATGGGGGTAATTGTTCGATTTGAGCCAGTAGGGAAGAAATTCCTAGAGGGGTGCCCACAAACTAGGGAGTTGTTGCAAAGAAGATAGTGGCTGCAGTTCATTGAGAAGTTTAGCAGTTTCCATGAAGAGGTAACCAAGACATTTGCACGCTCCTTCGATTGAATGGAGGCTGAAATTGGGGACATAAAGCTCACGGTAACGAAGTCTATGATTGTTGAGGCCACCGAGTTGCCAAGGCATGGAGAAAAATAGTTTAAAAACAAAGGGATTGTTAGCGAGGACTGGAGGGTTTTCCTCAAGAATCCAAACCTGGACACAACGGTCTACAAAAAAGGTATTCCAAGCTCTGCTCTTAAAAACAAATGGAGAAACTTATTGCTTGTGCTTCAGAAGTTTATCACTTGTGAGGGTAGGTTTGGACAAATGTACTTTTATCATGTTAGAATGATGAGGCACTTCCTGAAGGATCATCAGATGAACCTCCCCTTTTTTCTCTTGAATAGCCTCAGGAAAATGGCTACAAATGTTCAAAATAAAGTTCAATGAATAGAAAACACCATGTACCATCATGGTTTGGTGAAAATATTGGTCAAATTTCACCTCCGAAGTATAGGGGATGACTGGGAAAGTTTCTTAACAAGGAACCATTTCGAAGAAAAATCCCCAGAAAAACCAAGTAGCAGCAAGGCCCTTAGAGGGAGAAAAAGAACCATAGAGATGATAAAGGAACATGCACCTCAAACTCAGACAGAGGTAATAGAAGAAGCGCTGCTTATAGTAAAGATTTTGCAGAAAATGAAAAGGGTAAACCCTAGAAGAAAGAAAGCTAGCCCAGATAAAGAAGAACTCTCACAAACTAAAACCCCTCCTCTAAAAGAAAAATCAGAGAATAAGCGGAGGAAAGTGCAGAAAACACAAACCCCATGGTTGAAAAGGAGCACGCGGTTGAGCACAACTAAACAAACAACTTCAAAAACTACAGGATACATTAACCTTAAGGAGGAAAGTGAGTCAACTGAAGAGGATCCAATAGAGAACACTCCAATAGAGGATGAGCCTATTGGAAGCCCTGGGAATTCTCCAAAAGAATCACCAAGATCATCACCACAGCCATACAGCTCACCTCTAGGAAGCCCGATACATAGTCTAGGTATTGACCCCGCACAATAGAAAATATATGAATACATAGAGTCACTAGAGAGGAAGGCGACAACAACAAAGGAGACAATACAAAGCCCTGGAGAAGGAAGCAACCAGGTAAATGAACAATCGGCCTCAAACATCTTGAAGCAGGAGATCTTTGAACTAGAAACACTAAATCGGTATCTTAAAAATGAAAATCAAGCCCTGAAGACACAGAGTGAGATACAAACCACCAAGAGCGACAACCTAATTCTACATCTAAGCTTGTGGTATAAGAAAAACAAGAAGCTGAAGAAAGAGAACAAAATTATGCAGAGAGAGATAATCATTTTAAAGTACAAAATCCTAATGAGGAAGCCTAGAATTCCAATCTCTGCCAAAAAGAAGAAAACAGTGAAACAGGGAGATGACAAACCAGAGACACAAGCAGAAGACAAGGAAAAAGTGTATGAGGACATACAACATCTCCAGTCTGGGGGAATGTAGAGTCTGAAGATTGTCCTACCATGACATCCTTTTGCCCAATAATCCTCTCTTTTTCATATATATTTACCACTCAATAAAGCCATATCTACAAGGTTTTGATGAAGGTATGCATTAGTATGTTTTCTTGTTCATATTCAGCTGTATACCCTATTGTTTTAATTAAAGTTGTAATTAGCTACCGAATCAGCCTGTTTCCGCAGCTAGTCCAAGATCCTGTAGCCGCCTTCATTGTTCGCAAGGTTCCAGAGTTCCATTTCAGCAACAAGAGGTGCGAACGGATAGAGGATGACTCCTTCATGGATGCCTTCCTATCCACTCGAAACTATTTTCTAAAAAAAGGCACAGGAGATCGCGGTCAAACTCCAAGTCAACTGCCGAATTAACGCAGAACAGAGCCCGAGATTAGCTGAAACCTTATTGTTTTGCTTTCAAAATAGAAAAACAATGGTTTCATGATATAATTTAAGATAGGATTAAGAGATAATAGGCATAGGATTTTCATGCAATTATGCAAGAGACATGCTATAAAGCTAATGGCCACACTGTTATTTGGGTGTGCGTCGGATGATATGTTTTCTGAACAATTTGTGAATCTCATGTGAATGGATTTGGCTTTTGTGTGCAACCGTTGTACTGATTTGAAGCTCTGAACTGCTATGTGGAGGGCCCCTAAAAACAGTGGCAGATTTTAATCAAATACAATCTGATTTCCTTCAATTATTCAATTGCTCTATTTTGTGTGATCATGTTGTATAATGATTTCAAATTGTTATCTGCATACGAACTTTACTTTGCTTTATACCTAGATTAGACTGTTGTTTACTTTTCTTTATACCTGGTACTGCACAATTATTTCATTTTCTTATTATCCAGCATAATTGAAGTGTGTTCAATTCATAGATGTGGCTTGGATTACTTTGTTTGAGCAGAAATTGAACAAGCGAGAAGACCTCTCCTAAAAAAATTGAGTTCAATAGTATTCCTTCATAGCTGCTAGAGTAAGGTTTCATTTTGCATTTAGAGAATTAGGAGCTGCAACAAAGAGATTTAAAATCAAACCCCGATAATCTAACATAGGTAAAATCACCCTCGCATTATCCACAAACTGATTGAATAGAAATTAATTCCTAGGACCTTAATTAACATCTTTAAGAATTACAACATTAATACAACTGACAAACATCACCCCCATCTTAATATTAGATACAACGACCTAATAAAGACAACTTCTAAGTACATATTGTGCACCTATACATCATCAGTCTACGCACCCTGGTTGACAATTTATGATTGCTAGTTCAAGGACATTGAATTGACCAAACAAACCCTTTTCACTTGCACCCCTTGGCCTTATGCTCTTCTCCTCCTTATATAGTTTTAGGTCTTTCTCAATACCTCGGACCAAAACCACTTAGAACTCGTGGTATTCTTGGACGGGGTCAAATAGTCATTACACCGCTCAATATTTTGGGCTAATACCATGGTATTGACCCCTGGTATTTTCTACTCTTGAAATGCTTTGATTTTCCAACCTGTACATGTTTTTCCTCTTGCGAAAGTGCATGTATACATATACACGTTTTTTTTTTCTATGGACCTGCGTGTATACGCTGTTTTGACTAAGTGGACCTGCGTATACATCTTAAACTGATTTTCACCATCCTTTACCTTCAACTTCTTCATTCTGATTAGTAGACTTTAGTTCCATCTTCATGTTCTTCTGTACCAATGCCCTGTTACATCTGAATGGATCTGTTACACTGTGGGTTGCCTTTCATCAAAACTGAACTGACTTGTGAGTGAGTTGCCATCAAAGACAACACTTATATCATAATGCTAACAAGGACTTGATGGCAACCATGCTGGTGTTGATTATTGCAAGCTCTAGAAACTGTTATAGATAACAAGCAACAGCAAAATACGCTCCCCCTTTGACATCAAGGGCAAAGGGTGGACCAAGTTATTCTCCCCCTTTTATATACATTATGTTGTCCATGCTCCCTCTGAGTACATGCCGAGTCTGCAGAGATATGATTCAAAAGCATATCATGATTCTATAACTCAACTAAGTGAGTATGAACTTCCTATCACCAATGACTCATACATACATCAATCACCCAACCAAGTGGGGATGCACCATATTTGACTCATACACCCAACCAAGTGGGGATATACCAATTTTTTATACATGACAGAATTACACCAATTATTACATCATCCATCCCATGCAAAGTGGGGATACAAATTACATCATATGCCCAATAGAACTCATTGAAATATAGGCCATGATAGGAGAAGTCATATCACACCCTAGATCTTTACATGACTTATGCAAAAAATGATATAAGTATCTGAATCCATAGATGAACTCAGCAACCATGATGCCAACAACGCTGGATGTGTAATATCCCTCCCCTTAATAATAAATAATAAAAATAATAATAATAAATAATACAAAAATAATAAATTAATAATAGAAATAATAAATAAATCACTTAGTAATAAATAATAAAAATAATAAATCATAAATGTTAAATAATAAATGATATTAAACAAAATATATACAAAGAAAATAAATAAAAATAATAATAACCATACTAAAGCTCTAGATAAGAATAATAAAATAAGAAAACTATCAAAAAAAAGGAAATAAAACAAAAAAGTTAAAAATCAAAAGAAAAGTAAAGAAATAAAACAAGAAAGTTAAAAATCAAAAGAAAGTTGCATGTAGACACATGGAGTGTGTGCATGTGGTTCCCCTTCCAATGTTTGTTCTATTTAATATATGGTGAGGAAGATGAGAGGCATTCCTGCATTCCATCATTCCGAGATTCTATCTGTCATTCTTTGGGGAGAATGGTATACTAAGACTTAGGAGTCACTGGCAGTAGTACGTTGATTGAGGGCTCGGGGGTGGCCAGTTGTAGCAGAATCCTTGCACAATTGAGCCTACGGTTGGGTGGAGAGTCGTCCCCAAAACTTTGTTGTCATCTGGCAAACGTTGATCACAGGTAAAATAGGTATGTACTTATTTGTTGATTCTGATTAGGAAATTAATTTTATATTTACTTTGGATTGTTATAGGATGTCAGTGAAGGCTAATGCTCCCCCTGAACCTGTGCTATCTGTTCATTGTCACCAAGTCATTCATCAAGGCATCTTTGTTAGTCAGATAAAAATCAATGAACAAAGCGTATCGTCAGACTGTAATCATCAATATCAGACAAAGCACCCATATCAGAGTCTGACCCACTGTTTTTCTGTCAGAAAAACATATATGCTCCTTCAACCACAAAAACCTGTGTGTATATGCGACTATACTTCATGAAACCTGCGTATAATAACCTTCCTCTGAAAACTAGATTTAACAGCTGGATGATGCAACAACTACTCCCAACTTTTCTCTGAGATATTCAAATGTTTCTCTAGGAAGCAGTTTAGTGAATATATCAGCAACCTGTTCATTGGAGGGAACATACTCCAATTTAACCTTTTGTTCAAGCACTTATTCTTGTACAAAATGGTACTTAATGGGTATGTGCTTGGTCTTGGAGTGCGTGACAAGATTTTTCGAAATACTGATGGCACTTGTATTGTCACATAGAATGGAGATGGGTGGAGTGCATGTGATCTGAATGTCTTGCAATATTTGCATCATCCAAAGTAGTTGTGTGCAGCAAAATGCAGCAACCACATATTTTGCTTCAGCTGTAGATAAGGCAATCGAATTTTGTTTCTTGTTGAACCATGACACTAACCGAGAACCCATATAGAATGCACCTCCATTAGAGCTCTTTCGATCATCAACATTTCCTGCCCAATCTGCATCTGTAAATGCATGAAGAGTAAAATCTGTATCTTTAGGATACCATAGTTCAAAGTCCTAAGTTCCTTGAAGATATTTGAAAATTCTTTTGACTACCTAGAGATGTGATTCCTTTGGATTTGCTTGGAACCTTCCAACAATTCCTATTACATGCATGATATCAGGTCTGGTACCTGTTAGATAAAGCAAACTTCCAATCATAGATCTGTAAGTTGGTTGGTTTACTGCTGGTGATTCATCTTTAGAACTGAGACTGCATCCTGCTACCATTGGAGTACATACTGGTTTAGAATCTTCCATTCTTACTTCTTCAAGATCTGCTTGAGATATTTGGCTCGTGAAAGAAAAATACCATCTTTTGTTTTTTGTACTTATAGACCAAAAAAATAAGTAAGTTCACCAAGTAAGGACATTTCAAATTCTTGCTACATTACTGAAGTAAAATTCTGACTCATGGATTCTTCATTGCTACCGAAGATGATATCATCAACATAAACAACAATAATTAGCAGTTTATCATTTTCAAGCTTTGTGTATAAATTGCTATCTGCAGAACCTTTTGTGAAACCTTGTTGTTGTATATATTTGTCAAAGCAGTAATACCAAGCCCTTGGAGCCTGTTTCAGACCATAGAGAGTCTTTTTAAGATTGCATATGAGTTTTGCATCATTTCCAAGAATGAATCCTTTTGGTTGTTCAATATAAACTTCTTCTTCTAAATCTCCATTAAGGAAGGTTGATTTTACATCCATTTGATATACTTTGAATTTTCGAAAACTAGAAAGAGCAAGAAACATCCTTATGGCTGCAAGTCTAGCAACAAGTGCAAAAGTTTCTTCAAAATCTATACCTTCTTGTTGAGAATATCCTTTACAAACAAGTCTGGCCTTGTTTCTAATAACTTCTCCATTTTCCTTCAACTTGTTCTTAAATATCCATTTTGTTCCTATAACATTTTTATCATGAGGTCTAGGAACTAACTCCCAAGTATCATTCTTTTCAATTTGGTCAAGTTCTTCATCCATGGCCTTGACCCAAAATTCATCTTTGCAGGCTTCATTTACATTTTGAGGTTCGGTGGAGGATATTAATTTGCTAGATAGCTTGAGGTCCCTGTAAGAGTTCTTCTTGTCTGCACACCAGCCCCCTTTTCTCTTAGAATTTGAGATTCTGGATGATTCTTCTGAACATACTTAGATGGAGTCTTTTCCATGTCTGTTGTATCTTCTTCTGGTGTTTCATTAGTTTCTTCTTATATATCATTTTGATTTGATACGGAAAAAAATTCCCCAACTTCCTCATTGTCATATTCCTCTGTTGATTTCATTTGTTTCGAATTTTTGCATGCTTCATCAATTACAACATCAATGCTTTCAACAATTTTCCGAAGTCTTTTATTATAATATTTGTATCCTTTACTTCTGGATGAATAACCAAGAAAAATTCATTCGTTTGCTTTGGGTTCGAACTTACCAAGTTTTTCATCAGTCCTTTTGATGAAACATTTGCTTCCAAACACTCTAAAGTGTTTTACAGTAGGAGGATTACCATACCAAAGTTCATATGCAGTTTGATTGCTATTTATCTGAATATTTGCTTTGTTGAAAATAGTCATGACAGCAAATGCAGCTTCACCCTAGAAGGTTGCAAGAGTTCCAGATTCATGAAGCATTACTCAAGCCATTTGTTGAACTGTTCTGTTCATTCTTTCCACCACACCATTTTGCTGAGGAGTTATTGCGATGGAGAATTGCCTCTTTATTCCATGTTGTTCACAAAAGTCAAAGAATTCATCTGATATGAATTCTCCCCCTTGATCAAATCTGAGACATTTTATTTTTCGATTTGATTCATTTTCAACTAAAGCTTTGAAGGCTTTAAACTTTTCAAATTCTTCATCTTTATGCTTTAGTAGACCTATCCAACACATCCTGGAAAAATCATCAATAAATAAAATAAAGTATTCTTCTCAACAAGGTGACCTTTTCCTTGTTGGTCCACATCAATCAGTATGGATGAGTTCAAGAGGCTTACTTGTTCATCCTTCTTTTTTATTGAAGTGAACTCTGGTTTTCTTACCGACTTGACATGGTTTGCATATGATATTTTCTGGGATGCTAATATCTGGAAGATCATGAACGGCCTTGAGCCTGCATACTTTTCTTATTTGAGAAAAGCTTAGATGTCCCAATATTCTATGCCATAGCCAGTTTTAATCGGTTTTGCTTAGATAGCATTGTTGTTGTCCTCCTTTGAGTATGTATAAGTTGTTTTGAGTTCTTGTTCCTTTGATCACGGTCTTTCCTGTATCAAGCTCACGAACCACACATCCATTTGATTGAAACACAACTTCATTTCCTTGATCACAAATTTGATTGACACTCAATAGGTTATTCTTTAAACCATCTACATACATGACATTTTCAGCTTTAACCTTTTATTTCAAGAAGACAGAACCTTTACCTTTAATGACCGCTGGAGTGTCATTTCCAAATGAGACATTCTTTTCTTTTTCTAAAGCATTATATGAATGAAGTTTCTCTTTATCACCTGTCATGTGTTTGAAGCATCCATTGTCGATGTACCACTAATTTTCTTGTCCTTCTGCATACAGATCTATGCCACATTTTTCTAATTGATATTCTTTCTTTCTCCATATCTTGGGATTTAATGATGTTTGCTCATTTTGAAGTGATGACCGAAATTTGCTCCTGCATTCAGATTCTTCATGACCAAAGTTGTTAAAAATCGAACGTTCTACTTCATTTTCAAAAGGAGAAAAGTTATTATAAGAACTTTTCTTGATTCCTGTTACACTCTTTTGATTTCGTGCTTCTCTAGTCATGATGGTTTTGTAAGAAACACATTGAGAAGCCTTATGCCCAAATTTATGACATGAAAAACATTTCCCATTAAAGAAGTTTTTGCGATCATAGAATATTTTAACATTTTTTACTTGTTGGTTGAAGCTTCTACTGATATTCATCTTTGGAGTAAATTGGGTATGATTTGCCTGATGAGTAATTTTAGGCCTTCGCTGACAATTGACATATTGTTCATTAGTCTTTGTTGCATCAAGATAGCTTCTAGTGGAGGCTGACGGCTTCTGTGATTGAGATGATTCTTCAGTATATCCAAGACCTGTCTTTATTAGAGGAGAACGCTGAACTTTGATGATTTCATTTAAAGTTTCAGATCCTTTAGCAAATCTAAGATTAAGAGATTTTGTCTTCTCAAGTTTTTTTCTTAGACCCACAATTTCACATTCTAGATTTTCATTATGTTTTTCTCTTTCAGTGAGTTGGTGTGTCAACGTATCGATGATCATATTCTTTTTTTCTAAATAGATTTTGAGTTTAGTGATTTCTTCAAGAAAGTCTTCCTCTTCTAAGGCATCCAAAAAATCATCATTGTCATAATCCATGAGTAGTCTATAATCTTGGTCAGTTTCATCTTCATCACTATTGGATAAGCTATCACTATATTCATGTGTATAATAACTCTTATTCACTACCTGTTTTCTATTTCCTTTTGCATATTCCTTTCATTTTTCATATTTATCTTTAGGAGGACATTTGGCAGCACAATGGCCGACTCTACCACAAGCAAAGCATTTGAAAGGTAGCTTACCTTTGAATCTTCCAAAACCCCGTTGAAGCTTCTTAACAAAATTTACCTCATCTTTTTCTTCTGGAATGTGTTATGATTCATTGTGCTCTTCCTTTTATTTTCCCTTTGATGATGCTTTAAAAGCGACTTCTCTCATATCTGATGGACCTCCTTTTCTCATTTCAAAGGCAGTTAGGATTCCATGGAGTTGAATCACAGTAATAGTTTGAAGATCCTGTTTTTCTTCTATGGCAGACACTTTTGACTCAAATTTAGAAGGAAAATATCTCTCAAATTTAGAAGGAAAATATCTCAAAATTTTCTCAACTAAAGTAGATTCCTTTATCTCTTCACCCATATTCTTCATACAGTTAACAATCTCATCTATACATAAAAAGTAACTAGCAACACTCTCATCACTATGCATCTTAATAGTTTCATACTGAATTCTGAGAGTTTGAAACTTGGCACGTTTTACCTAAGAGTCTCCTTCGTAGCTCTCAATGATTTTGTCCCATATCCCTTTGGTTGTCTTGAGTTGCATGAATTTGACAAATTCTGATTCTGACAAACTTCCCAATAACGTATTGACAACTTTGGCATTGGTTTCATATAACTTCTTACCTGTAGAGTTTGTAATAATTGCCGCTGGAAATTGATATCCTCCTTCCACAATTTCCCAAACATCGACTCCAAGAGATTGTAGATAGGCTCTGGTTCTTCTTTTCCAATATACTAAGTTGCTCCCATTGAAGATTGGTGGTCTAATGGATCCCATGCCTTCGTGATTATTCATCTTGAAAGATCTTCCTTCAAGCGATCAAGCTTCTTCTGAAGGACTTGCTCTGATACTAATTGTTGGAAGTAATATTGAGAGGGGGGGTGAATCAGTATTATCATATCAATAATTTTTCATTTCCCAAACAGATTTATATACATTACTTCTGTGAAGTGAACTAGCGTGTACACGCTACTGTGATTAGTGAAACTAGCGTATACCCAGAGAACTTGTGATTTAGTTAATTTATCAAGTGTTGATCTATAACCAGTGCATCAGTAACTTATTAAACAATGCAGTAAAAACAGAATAAACCATCACACATAAGCAACACACATGAACACCAAGATTTAAGGTGGAAACCCAATGTGGGTGAAAACCACCTATTGTTGTCGTCTCTGTCTTCTTTTAATAATAAGAAAATATGTTTACAATCTTGTACTAGTGCAAACTCATACCAGTACGCAGGCACCCACTTGCAAAAGGCTACAACCTTCTCTCGTGTTCCAACTTCTACTGGAAGGGAGCTACAACCCCCTAGCTCTTGTACTATCCAATATGTTTACTAGTACATATGCACTAGCCTATAGAAGGCTACGACCTTCTCTCTTCCTCCAGGGACCACATTTCATAAATTTTCAAAATGGATGCTCCTGGTACACAACAATACACATAAAGGCCTCGTTACATAAATTTTTCATATTGGACCCATCAGAAACTTTGAAACTCAAACTGCATCAACCAACAATCAATTGGTCTGAAGAATCAAATCATTGTCACCAGAACATTGTGATGAACCCAGAAACCTGCATCATCATTCAGAACAAGCTACAACCTCAAAAATCATGCATCAGAATGTATATGCTACTTTACTGAACCCAAACTGCGTGTATACGCTACTTCCTTTAATCAAACATGTGTATACCTTCAAAACTACTGAAACATAAAACTTTTGAATCAAGTATGTACCAACCAGCAATATACTAAACATCTACTGTCAATTTACAAAGCCTTACACAGGCAGTAGCAGAGATCACCTTTCTCACTTATACAATCAATCAATCAGATATCAAACTCCTTATGCATTCAATTTTACATTCAGATCTAAGAGACTTCATTGACATACAATAGTAAAACAACAGTACTAATCAAATAGATTAGTCATCTCTGAACAACAAATTTTTTCTTTTGCATACGATACTTGGAAGAGTCGAACTGGCGTGTATGCGCAACTTCACCAAAGCGAACCAGTGTACAGATTTGCAAATATTAACTCATAACTTCGCTGCTATTCCGAACTTCTAACAAACCTAGATCATGGCATTCAAATAATAAAACAGGTGTACACAATTAGATCTGGCCCAACTAATATCAGATCATTTAATGACAAGTCATTTCAAGTCTCATGGTCCTTATCCAACATTGAATTCAAGGTGCACAAAATATTTCAGATCAAATCACTAAAATAGCCCCTGCAACATAAAATATACTTCAGATAGAAGTGTTCCTTAGAAACCCTTTTCACTTGCACCCCTTGGCCTTATGATCTTCTCCTCCTTATATAGTTTTAGGCCTTTCTCAATACCTCGGACCAAAACCACTTAGGACCCGTGGTATTCTTCGACCAGATCAAATAGTCGTTACTTCGCTCAATATTGTGGGCTAATACCATGGTATTGGCCCCTGGTATTCTCTATTCTTGAAATTCCTTGATTTTCCAACGTGTACGCGCTTTTCCTCTTGCAGGAGTGTGTGTATACGTATACATGTTTTTTGTTCTATGGACCTGCGTGTATACATTGTTATGACTAAGTGGACCTGCGCATACATCTTAAATTGCTTCTCACCATCCTTTACCTTCAACTTCTTCATTCTGATTACTAGGCTTTAGTTCCATCTTTCTATTCTTCTGTACCAATGCCCTGTTACATCCGAATGGATCTGTTACACTATGGGTTGTCTTTCATCAAAACTGAACTGACCTGTGAGTGAGTTGCCATCAAGGAAAACACTTGTATCATAATTCCAACAACCATGTTTAGAGAGGTTCAAGTCGCAGCTGAAGAACCAAGAATTCTAGCAGAAGACAAAAGAGAAATCGAATTTGATTGGTGTAGCGTGGATCTACTACCACCTCCTATGTTTACTAGTAAAAAAATTGATTTTTGGGTTGTCAAAATGAAAACCTTTCTTCGAGGCAAAGAGTTAATTGAGTTTTAGTATAATAGCCCATATGATGAAGTTTGTGATGCTTTAGTATTGGATTTTATAAAATAAGCATTGGATGAGAATTTTTGTGCAAGGTTACAAAAGCTACATCTTCCAAGGAAACATGGAAAATACTGAAAGCAGAGTTTGGTACAAAGGAAAGTGGCATGCAACAACAAGATGTATCACAATCGGTTGAAGAATCAATAGATAAGGTAGCCACAAATCTAAGAGTAGATGAGAAATACTTTGGGAAGACAACAAAGCTTGGAGATTCTGTGTGTATGGATGAAGAATTCACAACAAAGATTGCAAAGAGAGAAGTTGAAGCCTTTGTGTGTGAAGCAAAGCAAGAGCATATACATGCTCATGAACTCCAATGTAATGTGGATGGTGAAGATGATGGTGAATCCCACTGTGACGTGACACATGTGGATGGTGAAAACAAAGTGAGATGTGAATTGGTGAATTCAGTAGCAGCTGATGAATTTGGTGAAGTTGAAATAGTTAATGAGCACATGCATGCTTGAATATTCCACCATAGGATGGATGAACATTATGTTAATGACACTCGTGGTATATTTTTTGAAAAAGGGATTTGATCATGGAAATATCGAAAGTGCCATGTTTGATGAAGAACTGAAGGTTAAAGCTGCCATTGTAGCAGCAAGATATGAAACAGTTGGAACTGTTCATGAAACAGTGTGTGACCTAGCGGTAGTTGTTGATAAAGAAGAGGATAAAATAATTAAAGAGTTTTTTATGAGAATATCCACTGATGACATTATAGTGGAAGATAGTCTCAATGTAGCTAAAGAGTCAGAGAAGGAAACTCTCACTATAGAGCACAATGAAGATGTTTTTAACATTATTTTTGAATATGTTGGTGTTAAAAATAGCATGGGAGCGGAAGTTGAAAACAAAGTTATTGATGCGTTTGATGCAGATTTGAAGCTCAATGAAGAATGGATTGATAAGTCAATTGAACAAATTGATGATAGTCTTAAAGTAGCAACTAGAATAAAAGAATTGAATGAAATTGTGAACGAAAAAAAGGAGAGTGATTATGATTTTACATGTAAGCCTAATGATGATCTTGAGTGTATAGATTACAAGCAAAAAGACACAATATTTGATAATGAAAGTGAAGATAAAGATATGGATGTTTCTGAAGATGAAGAAGAAAGAATTAAAACAATTTTTCAACAATGGAGTCAAGAAGAGATCAAATTTTTCTATCAAGAAATATGGCAGAAAAAAGATCATTAATATGAAGCGTAAGAAGCAAAGCAAAGAAGACAATTTGAAGATGAATATTTGTGGTAGCGGTCCATGAGTGAAAGAATTGTTGAAAAGGAAGTTGTAGAAGACAAGCTAAAAACAAATACAAGAGAAGTCAAAGAAAAATTGCAACAATAGCAAGTGAAGAAATATGGAGATTACAACGAAAAAGTGTAGCTGAAAATGAAGCGGTTTCGAGGGTATATAATTTAGAAGAAACGAAAAAGAAAATCCAATATTGTAAAAAATTTCAGTTATTGTAAGCCTAGCTAAGACTTAGACCAACAAGCATGTTTAAGTTAAGATTGAGTCAATTTCTATTGCAAGCCTAGTAGACATAGTTGAGTCATGTTTGAGTTATGTTGAATCATACAATTGTAATTAAGGGGGAGTGTTAGAAATAGTAAATTACTCCTCTAAAAAGTGGTCTATATTAAGAGTGTGAGTTAATTTGAGTCAATTTGAGCTAGTTCGAGTTCAGTCTATATCTGGAAAAGTCTAATTTAGTGTGAGTTTGCATGAACAAGTTAGCCGAAGATGATTCAAGTCTAGTTAGAATTTATCATAATTTCATATTTAGTAAGTTAGGGCTTTATATACTCATTGTTGGGTCGTGAAAAATATGAGGCCAGAAAAACCAAGAATCTTATCTGATAATTGTGTATGTGAAAAAGTTTAATGAATATAAAATAATTTTATGTGTGAAATTCTCTTTTGCCTCCATCAACCTCTACCTTTCCATCATACAATCAACCTGGATTCAAACTTAATGAGGGCTGGAAAATTTGGTGAACTTAGGATTTTGCATGTGAAACATTGAAAATATAATATGAATTATGACAGCCTTCTAATACGTACCTTCAAAAATTCAATATTAAAAAATAAAATGATAGCATAGTTTGTGTGCATACTGATCTAGCTCATGGAGAAAAGACACATGATGGTGGTCATATAGCTCATGGAGAAAAGACACATGATGGTGGTCATCTGAATGATGCGCAGGGGAAGTTCAAATTAAGATGCTTTATTTTATTTTTATTATTGTTTCCCATTCAACTTATTAAATGGAAAGAATTTAAAAGAGAAATGAGGAAGCTTTATTCAGATCTAATGGAAAGCATTAATGATAGGGAGGGTAGGTTGAATTCTAAATGTTTCGTTCACTAAAATGTAGAAATTATGGATGAGAGACAATTAGGTACATATGGATGGTAGATTTTCCTTTGGGTTTTGAGTATGGATGGTAGATTTTCCTTTGGGTTTTGAGTTTGTAGGGAGGGTAGATTCTCATTTCGGTTTTGAGTTTGGAATCGATTTGCAAAGAGTCCCACCCGTGTTCAAATCTCTGGAGGCATCACCCATACGCCCGTAGTATAGGAAGATACAAGCAATAAAACAACAAGTCCCATCACCAACTGTGGCCTCTAGAGTTTTGGTGTTTGGAATCGATTTGCAAAGAGTCCCACCCGTGTTCAAATCTCTGGAGGCGTCACCCATATGCCCGTAGTGTAGGAAGATACAAGCAATAAAATCGCAAGTCCCATCACCAACTCCGACATCTGGAGTTTTGGTGTTTGGAATCGATTTGCAAAGAGTCTCAGCCGTGTTCAAATCTCTGTAGGCGTCACCCATACACCCGTAGTGCAGGAAGATACAAGTAATAAAACAACAAGTCCCATCACCAACTCCGGCCTCTAGAGTTTTGGTGTTTGGAATCGATTTGTAAAGAGTCTCACCCGTGTTCAAGTCTCTGGAGGCGTCACCCATACGCCCGTAGTGTAGAAAGATACAAGCAATAAAACAGCAAGTCCCATCACCAACTCCAGCCTCTGGAGTTTTGGTTTTTGGAATCGATTTGCAAAGAGTCCCACCCGTGTGTGGTTAGGTTATTTTTTTTAAATTTAATTTATTTTTATGAATTATTTGTTTAGTTTTTAATTAAATTTTATATTATTAATTTATAAAAATTATAAACAAAAAAAAAAAAATATATTAAAAGCATTTAAGTAAATTATAAGTAATAAATTTATCCATAAAAATAAAATAACTTAATTTTTTAAGATATAAATTTTAAAATTTTATATAAAAAAGAAACATATATAATAACTTAATATTTTAAAATTAATTTTATAGAGGAAATTTATATAAATAAAATATTATTATAATTATTTAAAAAAATAGGATATATATATATATATATATATATATATATATATAAATGAAATGAAATGATATTTAAAGTTTACGAAATTAGAAATAGTATATGAAATTATTAGTTTTCTTTTTTTCGCCTTTTGCAATTCAATCTTTTTCTTATTCAAATTGATGATGAGCTGGCTCAACCTTGCAACAATCTCCTCGCTGAAAAGACAATGCCAAGAAACCAATGCTAACACAATCCCATAACTTTCTCTGATGTCTTTGAATGCATCACATTCCAAAATGAAGTGTTTTTGATTCCACTAGCCAAGACGTGCAAAATGTACAAACTCGTTCTTCCCAAGCTTCTTTAGGCCTTTTCCACCATCATGTTTCACACAGAAGTTGATGCGAGTTGGTCCTTAATTGAGCAATAAGACCCCTCTTTTCCCCATACCCTTTTACGAAACTTCTTCATAACAAAATTCTTTAGCTCCTTCTCCATAACAAAATTCTTTAGCTCCTTGCTACTAGTTGGACCGACATTGAGGTAGATATTCCATTTTTGCATCCATGTGTAGTATAGTTTCATCCATGTTTTCTTTCTTTCACTCATGCCTTCATTGAAAATAACATTAAGCCATCTACTTACTCTCATTTGCTCAATTCTTTTTAGATATCTTATGAGTTGCACCATAGCAATTGCTTTGATGGGAGTTGCTCCTATTTCACTCAACATTATTTCATACGCTACAGAACTTTTTATTTTGAACTTGCTCATGATCAAGAGTTTTTGGATTTTCTTAATCTGTTTCCATTTTTGACAAGGTGCTACTAGCCCACAATCCACACCCATATAGCATCAGTGGACAAACTAGGAGTCCAAACCAATCTAGATCCATCTTAACTTTGGATTTATCAAGAGTCTAGAGGGATCAAATTTCTCAAAGTGCTAACATTTTTTCAACTTTTGCACTCAAAAAAGAGGTATGATATTACTACCCAGTATGGAGATGTGGTAAAAATATTTTACTTTCACTCTCTGTCATAAATAAAATATTTCTATCCCTATGTGGAGTAACATAAATTACAAGAGATCAAGAAAAGACCTTATAAACATATTATTCTATATTTCTTAAGAACATCTCAATGCAAAACTTATATAAACTATTTGAATATCCATATTAAATAATTTATTTCATTATCAACTTCATATATATGTATAAAAAAAGTATTTAATATTAATGATTATAAAATATTTTCATGATGAAAGAGAAGAAATAATAGAAAGTAAAAAAAACAATTAATTTGTAATAGGAGTAATTAGATAAAGATGTGTAATTCATCCAATTCCTAATATACTAGCGTAGATCCATCTTAGCTCCAGATGTAACATCTTAACATATTCACATCCCGTGAAATTTGAGAGGGAATTTTAACATATTCGCATCCCATGAAATTTGATCCCTCTCAGCACTTAGTAAATCCGAAGTTAACATGGACCTAGCTGGTTTAATTCCCCTCTTTAAATATGCCATATTCCATATGAATACCATGGGAAATTCCCCTCTTTCAATAGGCTATATTCCACATTAATACCATGAGCAATACCATGGTTTCTAGTAAACTTGGAGCTATATTCCACTGGTATTGACCAAATCATGTTTATGTTAACTACCTAACAAAAATTAATAAAAAATAATAACGGATAATTTTTATTTTAATATAAGGTTTTTTTTATTTCAAATTTATTTTAACTACCCAATAAAAATTGATAAAAAAATAATAACCTAGAATTTTTATTTTAACATAGGGTTATTTTTATTTTATTTTATTTTGTCAAAATGTTTATATAGCCACAACATTTCTTACATACTAGATTGGAGCCACAAATTTTGATATGTAGCACTTATAATAATAACAATAATGTTTACATAACCACAACATTTCTTACATCCTAGACTCGAGACACAAAATTTGATATGTAGCATTTATTATAATAATAATAATGACGATTTGATATGTAACATTTATAATAATAATAATGACGACGACACTAATTTAATATGGGTTATAAATAAAATAGTTCAATGTGTAGAGTTAAGTAATAGTAAGGTGTACTTAAAAATTATTATTATTATCCAATTTTTAGGTCAAAGCCAAGCCAGAGACAAAATTAGTGTATAAGACCCCCTTGTTTGTGGGACAAGGGACTTGCTGCCACATGCCCTTAACTATTAGACTCACTCAAGTTGTATAATTAATGTGGATAACATCCACAAATAAAATATATTTCAATTATATATCATTAGACTCAATCAAGTAGTATAATTAATGTGGATAAGGTCCACAACTAAACTAAAATATTTTTCAATTTTATTTATATGGCACAAGATAACCTTTAACACCAATCCAATCGTACAATTTCAAATGGAGTTGTCTTTAGTGTGACATTTTGGAAGCTTTTCCACTGGGTTTTTCCGATTAACTTTCTCTAAAATCCGGTAGCAATTTATTGAAATCACAAGCTTGATGGGTAATCCTACAATCAAAGTGTCTTAGGGGGTTTTCAGGATGCTGAATCCAAATATACAATTTATTGAAATCACAAGCTTGATGAGTAATCCTTGCACAATCAAAGTGTCTTAGGGGTTTTTCAGGGTGCTGAATCCAAATATGCAGTTAAAATACCAGTGTAAATAACACAAATCAAGATTTCACCTCAAATTTTTCCACCGGGCACCCCAAAATCCAAAAAGTCGTACTAAAGACAACTCCATTTCAAATATCATTGTCCTAAAAAAATATTGTGATTTTTTGTTGTTTAAAATACATTGTTGAATGCATCAATAGATTTATTGCCTTAAAAAACCCTTGGAACATTCAAAATCTAGAGATTAAATAACTTAAACTCAAGTTTTTTAAAATATTTATTAGATTTTAGGTAAAATAAACCCTAAAAGAGGTCATTTTATCTAGTACTCAAACTACACCCCTATATATGGTTTAAAGAAGTTTGAAAAAATAAATTATTATTACTAAAACATTTTAGAAATTTTATTATTCTATTTTGGTCATCCCACAATCTAATTGATCAATTTCCAAATAGTCAAATCTATTTATAAATTCAAAAATGCAATTTAACTAATAATAGAAAATATACATATATTGTTTCACATACATAAATATTATTTTAATCAGATGTACCAAACGGAATCAAATTTCTCAAAATACAACATTTTTTTTAAATTCTTTTTTCTAAAAGAAATTTGTACTTTAAAAAATTTGATCTCCCTAATACTTATTAAATCCATAATTAAAATATATCTTTATTAATTTTAATACAATTTTAAATATATAACATAATTATATGTAAATGTATCTAAGTAAAACAAGTTCCATTACATTTTTACAAGCTCCTAAATTCAAACGCTCACGTATTTTGGTGGAGTACCCTTACATTTTGACAAACTGCTAAATTTAAATGTTCACGTAGTTTGGTGGAAAGAATTACCACTACATTTTGACAAAATGCTAAATTCAAACGCTCCCGTATTTTGCTGGAAAGATGAAGTACCAATACATTTTGACAAATTGTTAAATTCAAATGCTCACGTATTTTGGCGGAAAGAAATACTATGACACTTTGGAACAAAATACTAAAATCATGAGCTCGAGAAGCGGGTAAAATTTCGCCATCAGGATACATATATATAAAAAACAAAAAAAATCCATATTTAACAGTAATTGGACTTACATTTGTTGCAATGCTGTTAGGCTACCAAGCTCCGGGGGAAGTGACCCATTAAGATTGTTTTCAGCAATGCTCCTGAAGACAAAACCCCACAAGAAAGAAATAAGTTCCTAAATTAAAAAAATTCCCAAGTAAGAAATAATTCCTGTTTTCTTTGTTTTGCTGTTGCTTTCATTGAAACCAGCTATTTCTGTATGATATAAAGTGATGTAAGCATCCACAGATTAAATGAAGTTGTTCAACTTCAAGGAACTGAACTGAGAGCCTGTTATATCTTCCTAGTTCCTACTTTCACAGAGATATAGCATATATGCATTCCATACAATAGGGAAATCACTAGCATTTAAGCAGGAAAATGTGAAGCAACAAATCAGTCTGGCGATTTTTTCCAGCTCCTATGTAGTGCTCAATTTCATATTTGTGCTCCACTTGAGTAATAAGTATGCGTATTTACAGAGGGGGGCAGATCTTACAATGAAATCAAACTTCGAAGATTTCCAAGCTCCTTTGGAACAGGGCCCGATAAGTTATTTGCTGCAAGGGACCTGAAGCCATGAATGTTATTGAAAATCAGTAGTTTAAATTGCCAACAGAAGAAATCCCTTTTCCTAACAGTAGTTAATGATTTCAAGTAGTATGACCTATATGAAAGATGCCGATCAATAAATTCTACCTAGCTAACGCAAAATGAAAGAAAAGTTCTGCAGAAGTTCATTATCTTGATTAATTTTAAAGAACAAAAAAGACAGAATCTCACAGGTACTGCATCCGTGTGAGGTTACCCAAGAAGGCAGGTATTGGTCCTGTTAAATAGTTTTGTGCCAAGTTCCTGCCATGAAAATTCCACCAATCGCTCTGTCAAGGCCTCGCTTTATATAAACAGAATAAGTAAACATGCACATTGTAATGTGGTCAGTTCAATTTGTAAAAGCTGAAATTATGTTTTTG
This sequence comes from Pinus tabuliformis, assembly GCA_031772625.1. Taxonomy (NCBI): domain Eukaryota; kingdom Viridiplantae; phylum Streptophyta; class Pinopsida; order Pinales; family Pinaceae; genus Pinus; species Pinus tabuliformis. Next base: position 340,304,900 of record CM062804.1, on the reverse strand, counting down.
TGTCTTGTTATTTTATTTTTTTTAATTGGGGATAGGGAATTAGCAACCTCCCCCTGTATATTTATATTTAACAGTGAGAAAATTGTATATATCAGAAATTCATGGTTTAGTCTAGGACTGAGAAGCAGACCACTCACAAGACATTTATATCAGAAATTCATAGTTTAGTCTAGGACAGAGACCACCTGCATATAGTTTAGTCTAGGACTGAGAAGGAAACCACCACCGGCAAGCCATATATATCAAAAACTCATAGTTTAGTCTAGGACCTAAGGGTAGACCACCCACAAGCAGAAACTCATAGTTTAATCTAGGACCTAGAGGTAGACCACCCACAAGCAGAAACTCATAGTTTAGTCTAGGAACTAGAGGGAGACCACTTGCAAGCCACTTACATCAAAAACTCCTAATTTAGTCTGACCTAGAGACCTCAACCCCCATATATCAGAAACTCATAGTTTAGCCTAGGAACTAGAGGGAGACCACTTGCAAGCCACATATATCTCATAGTTTAGTCTAGGACCCAGAGGGAGACCACCAGCAAGCCATATATCATAAACTCATAGTTTAATCTAGAACATAGAGGGAGACCACCTCCAAGCCACATATATCACAAACTCATAGTTTAGTCTAGGACCTAGAGGGAGACCACCGGCAAGCCACATATATCAGAAACTCATAATTTAGTTGGACCTAGAGACCACAACCCACATACATCAAAAACCCATAGTTTAGTCTAGGACCGAGTGAGAGACCATCTGCAAACCACATATATCAGAAACTTGTAATTTAGTCTGACATAAAAACCTCAAACCACATATATCAGAAACTCATGGTTTAATCTAAGACGTAGAGACTCCAACTGGACCATCTCAACCATTCTAGCTAAGACCATTGACCGCTGCTGAAATTAAGTTACTAATCAAAGATTTTGGAAACCGATGCCCTGATATAATTACTTTGGACTCGTTTTAATTCCCCCTGAGTAAAAAAATGACAATTCCCTGCAGCCATTAGATGGAATAGTATTCAATTTCACTGAAAATGAGATACAGTCTTACAGATCCCAAAGTTGAGTCAGGTTAACCAGTTCCGGCGGAATTTGTCCCGTTTTGTCCAGTGCTAAGACTTTCCTGCCAGCAAGAAGGCGGGTACCGGGTTAGGATATTTGAGCTTTGCAATTTTGGTCTAAAAAGAGGCCGTTCGGCTAATCAATAAAGGTCAGTACATAGAATCCGATTTAAGCGGATAATTTAAGAACCTTACAAAAAAAAACTGGAAGATTCAAGAGAAGTTTTTACATTTGCATTATATGGCAAGTTTCTCCGTTGTTGAAGGTGCAAACACACTTGAAGGCAGGATTCATATGCAAATCGGTAATGGGCGTACTATCGATGGCTAGTCCAGTGCATGGATCTCCAGTAAGGTTCCATGTAGCAGAAGACTCTATGTTCCACTTCTGAGCAAGTGACTTTATTACCTTAGCTGTCACCAGGAAAAGGAAATGAATTGATCAACAAAAAATATATATGTCAAAAACAGAAGACATGAGAACGCTTGCAGCCTGCGGTCATTTTTCGGAAACATATCCGTGGTTACCTTCAATTGGGTCCGTGACGGCTGCTGATTGAACTCGCTGAAACAAAGTGACACAATAAACAATGCTCAGAAAAAAAGTGCGGAGAAGCCAAATCGGGAATGGGATTTGGAGATTAGACATGATGATGGCCCGATTTGGTGTTTGCGCGCAAACTGGCAGCTCTGGGCAATATAGCAGGGCGACTCAATTGGGGGATATTATAACAAACACGGATTGGTGTTAAGGAGTGTTAGACATTTCAAAGTATATCATTGAATAGTGAGGTTGTAGAGTAAGCCACCTCAAATGTAAAGCGAAGGATGAAGTACAGACGGACAGAGTGAACACAACAAGGTAGCAGGGGCCGCAGGGATGGAATTTGACCTGCAAGGATGAAATTTGACAGGCAAATTGTCAGTGACTGAGTGGAATTTGACAGGTAAATTGTCAGTCATTAAGTGATTTTTTGTAAGGGACACAAAATTATATAATTGTTTGCATGATACGGTGGATTTATATTAATTTATTAAGTTAATTAACAAGTTATTACAATTTTGGCGGGATGTTAATATATTTATTTATATTAAATTTTAAAAGAGTTAATTAATTATTTTTTGCTAATTTAGCTGACCTTTTTTATATTTAAAAGAAAGATTGGACGATATTATAACAAACACAGATGGTTGACATATCATTGAATTGTGAGGTTGTAAAGTAGACCACCTCAAATTTAAAGCGCAAGCAGGGTAAAATGTAAACGGACAGAATGCACAAAACAACAAGGTAGCGGGGCCAGGGATACAATTTGACAAGCAAATTGAAGTTGTACGGTAAACTACCTCAAATTAATTAAAGAGTTAATTAATTTTTTCAGCAGAACTTTTTTTTTTTCTCGCTAATTTTACGTGACTTTTTTAGAGTATAACTTTTGAAAGATATAGTACAATGCACAAAACAAGGTAGCGGGGCCAGGAATATAATTTGACAAGCAAATTGAAGTTGTACGGTAAACCACCTCAAATTAATTAAAGAGTTAATTAATTTTTTCAGCAGAACTCGCTAATTTTAGGTGACCTTTTTTAGAGTATAATTTTTGAAAGATAGAGTACATATACCGATATACTATACCAATATACAATCATGAAGTACATATAGGCTGCCACCCAACAATATAATAGAGGATCCAATACCAGCAGAGTGTGAGTAAGTTGACTGCCCCAACAACTGAATCGTGTACTCATGTGCAAATCAATTAGACGATATTATAACAAACACGGATAGATGTTGACATATCATTGAATTGTGAGGTTGTACAGTAGGCCACCTCAAATTTAAACTGCAACAGGATAAAATCTAGATGGACAGGATGCACAAAACAAGAAGGTAGCGGGTTCAGGGATGAAATTTGGTAGAAAAATTCCACAAAATAATAAAGTAAAAGAATAAACTAGCGGGGCCGGGGATTTAATTTGATAAGCAAATTGAAGTGATTTGTCCATAACCAAAAAAATTCCTTACCGGTCAATATTAAAACATTAGTTTTCAGATTTAAAATTCCTAGCCAACTAACAAGGCAAAAGAATAAAATTCGTTACCGGTCAATATTAAAGCATTAGTTTTCTGATTTGAAATTCCTAGCCAACTAACAAGGCAAAAGAATAAACTAGCGGGCCAGGGATTTAATTTGAAAACCAAATTGAAGTGATTTGTCTATTAAATATAGCCAAAAACAAATTCCTTACTGGTCAATATTAAAGCATTATTGGTTTCAGATTTGAAAGGCCTAGCCAACTGAGGGCTAAGTTGAATTGAATTTTCAAAACAAAAACGTGAACGGGAAGACGGAGAAAATGTTTTCAGGGAACACAAAATGATAAAATTGTTTGGATGATATGGTGGATTTATATTAATTTCTTAAGTTAATTAATAACATACTAGAAGTGGTTGGATGTTAATATATTGTATTATATTAATTTTTACATTATATTAATTTTTAAATTAAAGAGTTAATTAAATATATTGTTATTTTAGTTAATTTTACGTGGTTTTTATATATTCCAAAGTAAAAGTATAACTTAATATTATTATTAATACTTAAGAGTTAATTAAATATATTGTTATTTTAGTTAATTTTACGTGGTTTTTATATATTCCAAAGTAAAAGTATAACTTAATATTATTATTAATACTTGATGACTTTCGTTACTCAAGTATAATAGTTCTTAAAAAACATATTTACATTTTAAAGTTGGTTTAATCATTTTAATAGTTATTTATTAAAAGTTAACATTATCACTATTATTTTATTATTACATTTTAAATTTAGTTTAATCATTTTAATAGTTATTTATTAAAAGTTAACATTATCACTATTATTTATTTTATAAAAGTTAACATTATCACTATTATTTTATTTTATTATATATATGTTCGTTTATTTATTTATTTTAATATTTATTATTAATTTTTAAAATATATAATGTATTAATATAAATAAACATGTAATATCTTAATATAAATGAAAAATATAATAAATCTTAAGGGTTAGTTTAATTGGTCTAGTCTCGATTGTTAAGTCCTCGTTTGTTAAGTACTTGGTTGATGGGGAGGCCACAGGGTCAATTTTCCTCGATGCCCTTGGGGTTAGGCTCTGCTAGTCTGCCCGTGCTTTAAAAGATTCTCTAAAATTCCCTTCGGGGTTGATCTGCCCCAGATTTTCTGTCTGTGGATGTAACGACCACTTTAAAAGATTCCCTAAGATTCTCTTCCGGGTTGATCTCCCCCTAAGATTCCCTTTGGGGTTGATTTTCCGTCTGTGGATGTAATGACCACTTTAAAAGATTCCCTAAGATTCTCTTCGGGGTTGATCCGCCCCTAAGATTCCCTTCGGGGTTGATCTGCTCAGATTTTCCATCTGTGGATGTAACGGCCACCCAGTGACCGTGAACCACCCGTAAAAAAAATGAAAAATAGATTAAGTTTTGAAATAAAAATAAAATTTATAGTGTGTTTAATTATTGAATGTATAACTTATGATGGTAGTTTAAATGGTAATGAAAGTGTTATGAGGTACCATGTAAACTATGTGATTTTATCTTCAACCCTTATGATTGAAGCCAATAAAGGGAAAAAAATACAAATTCTATTTTCGTATTTAACTTAGATAAGCACTTCTTTTAGAATGCAATATTTATGATGAACATAATGAAAGAAATGACTTATTGTTCAATTTTTTTTATTTTTTTTATATACTAAATGTAATATTTGTATTAGAACAAGTGAACCATATTAATCAAAGTTATAATACAAAAGCATAGTAACATAGTTCATCACATTCTTTCGGTAAAAATTAAGTGTCCTTCCACAAAAAAAACTAAAAAAATATTGTTACCATGCAAATAATTTGAGATAGAAGTAACATGGCATGAAAAAACATGCAATAAGTAAGAAAATCTCTTAAAGACTTGACCTGGAAGGGTACCTTCTATAAGTGCTCTAAAGTATAGATAACAACTTCCAGGTGCACATTTTCAATCAAGGTATTCCAAGGAGTGAGCTTTAACTACAACAACCTCTAGTTTCAATAATAATAATATATATGTGATGTCCATACCCTCTTCCATAATCATATAAATGTTGTTGAAGGAAGAGTCCCTGATAGAGACAAAGATCAAGGGAGGGGGGTACAAATGAAACTCTTGTGGATATGCAAATGATATCAAAACCCTATTAAGCATGGAGGATAAAGGATCCAGTTTGGATTCCAGTTCAAGATATTTCCTTTAGTGATTTTGTATGAAGGTATTGACCTCTTCAAAGTGTCCAAGTACCAATAATTGGGTGGCAATTTCCACTATACATTAATCCCTCAAGCTATTCTTAATTTGAGCCTTCTTATCCCAATAATATTGCCAATGTGTCCATTTCATGGAGGAATTCATAACAAAGAATTGAACCTTTACCATCTCTTTCTCACAATGTTAACCCCTCATCTCATATCTCCAATTCACACAATACACAACACTCACTTTTACAATGGAAAAGGAACAATTCTTCTACCAAAGAATGAATTCTAGGACAACGATAGCCAAGATACTAAGGGGTTCTAGAGAAAACCAAACCCCCACCTTTTCCTTTCAAATTCAAGTTGCTTGGCTTGATGCTAATGTGACACATTGATTGAGATGGGATTTGAAACTAGATAAGACAAACCCAACAAGAAATAGTCATTCCCTTAACCTAGACATAGGAGGTGACCTCCTTGCCATTCTCCTCGTTAGCACAAATGTTATGAAAAAGAACCATAGAGCAATGTTGGCTAGGTGAGTCTCAACTCCACGTTTATTCCCTTTTGCATGAGGGTACAACTATTAGCACATGAGCCTTATGATTTACTAAAAATTATACTCATGGGATGGCTTTGAATATTTCTCTCCTATCATTTATGACTATTGATCCTTCACTACTACACAGATCAAGGTTTGCTTTGTGGTTGAATCTTTTATTCCAAGTTTCTACAACCTTAAAAAACCCAACTCCTTAAAATCTTAAGCTAAGTTAAGGATTTTTTGAATGAGATCAATGAGAGAAAGATTTTTTCTTTTTCAGTTGTGGGGGTGAGTGGGGTGGGGTGAGGAATGCAAAACTAAGGATCAAATAATAGTCAAAGAGTCCCCTACCACAATCGCAATGTTTTTTTTTTGTAAGCTGGGGTGGGACTCTCCGATTTACATGTCCATAATACCCCTCTACGGGGGAAGGGTCCCAATTTGAACCAAACTTCCGGTTCAAGATTCATTTCCATTGCCGCTTGACTACCCATGTGGACTTACAATCGCAATGTTAATCCTAACATCTTTTATCATTATTAAACCTTGATAAACTACAATAATTTTTGCTTTGTTATTGGATGTTGTGCCAAGAGCTCATGTAAACGTTTATTTCTTTTGTCCCTCAAGACCATATATGGCCCCCCAAATCATGTCATCCTTGGGTTTTCTTTTGATGCTCTCTCAAATAAAAGTGTGTTGTTTACTGTATGATATCTAATGTTGAAATTCTTCATCCCCCAATTTTATTTTTTACATATAGGACTTGTTTGGTTTTCTTAATTGGAAATTAAGAAGTGTCGATAACTACATGATGAGAGTTTCTAGCTAGGAATTTTCCTCCACTTCATAGAAATTTGGATTGAGTTTCTCCATTCCATCAAAGAAAATTGTCTCAATAATAATCCCCTCATTTGGTTTTCCACTCCCTAGGGTGTTTCCTATAAAAATTGAAATGATTCCCAGCTAGCGATATTTTCCAAGAGAGAAGTTTGAGAATAGTAGTCCAAACTCTTATTGTTAGGAATAAAATAAACTCATTGAGAGCAGTCCCATTACTCCAAGGATCTATGGGCTTCCTAAGATTCACAAAGATGGGGCTCCCCTTAGACCCATTGTCAATACCATTGGTGGTCCTACCTACCTTTTAGCTAAATTCCTTCCCTTAAAGCTTAAACCCTTAGTTGGTCGTACAGAGTCCTTCGTCAAAGACTCTGCTTCCTTTGTTGAAGAGCTCAAGAACATAAAGCTTGACCTTGGGGATATTCTTGTTAGTTTTGTTGCAGACTCCCTTTACACTTGCATCCCTATAAATGAGGTCCTAGAAGTGATTAACCACCTAACAGATCCCGATACAGCTCGGTTAGTTGAGATCTGTCTGACTTCCACCTTTTTCAGTTTTGAGGGCGAGTTCTTTGAGCAAACCTGTGGTGTTGCCATGGGCTCACCCCTTTCCCCTGTCATTGCTAATCTTTTTATGGAGGATTTTTAATCCAAGGCTCTATCCTCGACCCGTCTCCTACCTAAACTCTGGAAAATATTTGTTGATGACACTAATATTATCTGGTCGCATGGCCAAGAGGAATTGGATCTCTTCTTCCATCATCTCAATAGTCAATCCGAAGCCATTAAGTTCACCATAGAATAGGAAGTTGATGGTTGCCTCCCTTTCCTTGATGTTCTTATTTCTAAGAATATTGATGGTTCCCTCTCTCACCAGGTGTTTCGGAGGAAAACACATACAAAGCAATATATTCATGTTAGTTCCCATCATTTCCTTGCTCAAAAGTTGGGCATTCTCAACACTCTCGCTACTCGTGCCCTAAGGATTTCTAATGTTTGAGAAAGAGAAATACCATCTTCTTAATGTCTTTGTTGAGAATGGTTATAACAGATACCTGGGTCAGAAGGCTTTTCTCAAAGCTTCTAATAAGTCGGTTGCTGAAAAAGATCATAAAGATCGAATCCCAAGGGTCCATCTGCCTTATGTTCAAGGGACCACTGATAAGATTTCCAGGATTCTTAGGAAGCATAATGTTCCCTCGACCTTTAGACCCATTAATACCATTTGTAGATCCCTCAAATCTGTAAAGGACCCTATCGACCCTAAGGACATGAATGGGGTCTATATTATTCCTTGTTCCTGTGGGACCCCCTATATTGGTGAGACTCGGCGCTCCATTAATCAAAGAATTAGTGAGCACGCAGCTGATCTTAAACATAGGAGAACCAAGTCTTCCGCCCTAGCAGAACATGTGGAGAAGACCAAACATCATGTCTGTATTGAGGAGGCAAATGTTATTGCTAGAGTTTCGCAATTTCATCACCGAAAATTTAGGGAAGCCATTGAGATTGAAAGGAGACCAAGCAATCTCAATAGAGAGGAAGGTTGGAAGATCAGTAGTTGCTGGGTCCCAGCCCTCACCTCATAGTTGTTTCCTCCCTTTCTGCCCCTCCCTCTTTTTATAGCTTGTTCTTAGGTTTTTCCTCTTCTTATCCTTTAATTCCTTTTTGGATTTCTTCCTTGATTTCATATAATCCTTTTCAATCCTTTCCTATAGGGTTAGGTTATATAGTATAAGATATTTAATGAGCTTATTTATGTTCTAAATTCTCGACTTTTCTAATATGTTTATTTTAGTTATTATTATAACAATTCAATAAATCCTTACTAGTACTAATTTTCCCAGGCAATAGTAAGACTCGTTCCCATAAAGTCTACTATATATTGATACCCTATTCATATCGTATACTACTTTTAATATAGGTTAGATATTAGTAGAGAATTTCCCCCTTTCATGACTAATTTAAAGAGATCTAGTATACATAATATAACGATAATTATAATTATTTTAATCCTTTCATTTTATAATATTATCCATAGATCTACTAATTTTACATTAATTCAACATAATTTAATAGATGTTAAATATTAAAATGCCCCCCCTTTTTCATGAATAATTCTGAAGGGATCTAGTATATATCATATAACGATAACTATGATCATTTTAATCCTTAATTAAGACTAATACTATAACATTATTATAATAATATTATAATATTAATTATTAGTTATTATTATACCCTTTTTATTACTAACTATTATTTCTAGCTATTTTAATATATTATAGCAATTTTAATTTAAATATTAATCTCTTAAATAACATATGTTAAATATCAAAATAATATTTTAGCATTATAATATTATATAATTAAAATTGATTAGTCATATTGAGCCGTTCTTGGTCAATCTTAACCATTTATCTAGTCTAACCTTATATAGCCGTTTTTTAGCCAAATCTAGCCGTTGGATGATCTGTTATCCCTATTTAATACGTAGCCTTGATCTGGTTCTTCAACTTGTCCTGACGATGAGCCACACTCGTTGGTTCAAAATGCGTCGACAAATGTTCTATCATGTGATTTCCGCCGAAGAATTTCTCATAAATTAATTTTTAAATTAAAAAGTTAATTAAATATGTTGTTATTTTAGCTAATTTTACCTGGGCTTTTTTATATTTAAAAGTAAAAGTATAATTTAATATTATTATTAATATTTATCACTTTTATTATTGAAGTATAATAGTTGTAATGATAACCATGTTTTAAAAAAAAGATTATGTGATTTGTATTCTTTTTTACTTTTAACAGTTATTATAGTTTTAATTTGTCTTTCAACTAAAAGTTTGTCTTTCACTAAAAGTTTATGTTGCTTATCTATAGTTTAATATTAGGAATTCAATTTTTGTTATTTTTTATTATTATTTAAATTTATTTATTTGTAAGGTGATTGGTTGAGGTCTCAAGATTTGATCCCAAAATTTGATGGTGAGACTTGATTTACATGGCCACTGTCAGTTGAGCTACCCCAAGTGGACAAATCTTATTTTTATTATTTGTTTCTTTTTTCTACTATTGACTTATAATTTTTCTCCATATTTTCAATTTAAGATGACTTATTATTATATTAAAAAACATATTTTAATAAATTTAATATAAAAAAATTATATATATATTATAAAAAATAAAACACACATATTAGTTGTTTTATTTTTGTGATGAAATCTCTCTCTTTATTGTTTTTTAGTTTAATTAAGCTATATTAGCATTGTTACATATTAAAGTTGATTTAGTCATTTTAATAATTATTTAAAAAAGTTATCATATTATAGATTATATTGTTTATTTAGTTTAATTAAGTATATTAAGCCATTTTAAATTTAAATTGATTTAGTCATTTTAATAATTATTTAATAAAATAATCATATTATATTATTATTATTAGTTTTTAAAACATGGCATATATTAATATAAATAAAAAATAGATTTTGTTTTGAAATAAAAATAAAATTTATAATGTGTTTAATTAATTAATGTATAATTTATGATGGCAGAGTAAATGGTAATGGAAACGTGTATGATGTAAACCATTTGATTCTATCTTCAATCCCTATGATTGAAGCCAACATAGGAAAAAAATACAAATTTGATTTTCATATTTAACTTAAATAAGCACTTATTTTTAGAATACAATATTTATGACGGACATAATGAAAGAAATGACTTATTGTTCAATTTTTTTTTAAGTAATATTTGTATTAGAACAAGTTAACCATCATTAGGGAAATTTTGAGGTCTAAAATGGGTCTTTTAAGGAAATTATAAAATAGTAGTGGAAATAATAAAATAAGATTAGATTACATCATCAAATTTTAGAGGGAAAAAAGAAAAAACTATTTTTTCAACTTATCTCCTTATGAGTTTACTCAAATTTTGAGTACCAACACTCATTGGATGTTGAATTTGATTCCTCATCCAATGAGTACTCATGTTGCATACTTTTGATAGACCTTGCTACATGAAAAATGAGAAATACATGAAAAATGTGATTGTAATCACGTTTTTTCATGTATTTCTCATTTTCCATGTAGTAAGGCTCATGGCAAGTATGCAACATGAGTACTCATTGGATGAGGAACTGAATTTTTGATCCAATGAGTACTTTCACTCGAAATTTGAGTAAACCCTAAGGAGATAAGTTTAAAATACAAGTTGAAAAAATATTTTTATTATTTTATTATTTTTTAGTACTTTCACTTTTTTACTACAAAAATGGTGAATCATCCCCCATGGTTGACATCATCATCTTGAATCCTGTTGGTTCTTATAAAGTTTATTTTGGTTGTACATTTTTCTTAGGAGGCTCATTTTAGACCTCAAAATCCCCCTAATGATTAATCAAAGTTATGATACAAAAGCATAGTAACATAGTTCATCGCATTCTTTTGGTAAAAATTAAGTGTCCTTCCACAAAAAAGTGTCATTCCACAAAAAAAAAAAATGTTATTGTTACCATACAAATAATTTGAGATAGAAGTAACATGGCATGACAAAGCATGGAATAAGTAAGAAAATCATTTAAAGAGTTGACCCTAGAAGTGTGTCTTCTATCAAGTCCTATAAAGTATAGATAACAACTTCCACGTGCACATTTTCAATCAGTGTATTCCAAAGAGTGAACTTCAGCTAAAACAACCTCAATTTCAATAATAATATATATGTGATGTTCATTCCCTCTTCCATAATCATATAAATGTTGTTGAAGGAAGAGTCCCTAATAGATACAAAGATCAAGGGAGGGGGGTACAAAAGAAACTCCTGTGGGATATGAAAATTATATAAAAACCCTATTAATCATGGAAGATAAAGGGTCCAATTTGGATTCCAATTCAGGATATTTCCTTTGGAGATTTTGTATGAATGTATTGACCTTCTCTCCAAATTGTCCAAGTACCAATAATTGGGTGGTAATTTCCACTATACATTAATCCTTCATGTCATTCTTAATTTGAGCCTTCTTATCCCAATAATATTTCCAATGTGTCTATTTCATGGAGGAATTCACAACAAAGAATTAAACCTTCACATCTCTTTCTCACAATGTTAACCCCACATCTCATGTCTCCAATTCGCACAACACTCACTTTTACAATGGCAATGGAACATTGCTTCTACTAAGTAATGAATTCTTAGGACAACGATAGCCAAGATACTAATGGATTCTAGAGCAAACCAAACCCCCACCTTTTCTTTTCAAATTCAAGTTGTTGGGCTTGATGCTAATGTGACACATTGATTGAGATGGGTATTGAAACTAGATAAGACAAACCCAACAAGAAATAGTCATTCCTTTAACCCAGACATAGGAGGTGACCTCCTTGTCATCACCTCATTAGCACAAATGTTAATGAAAAATAACCATAGAGAAATGTTGGCTAAGTGAGTCTCAACTCCACATTCGTTCCCATTTGCATGAGAGTACACCTATTAGCACAACCTTAAAAACCCAACTCCTTAAAATCTTAAGCTAATTCAAGGAGTTTTTGAATGAGATCAATGAAAAAAGATTTTTTCTTTTTCAGTGGTGGGGGTGAGTGGGGTGGGGTGAGGAATGCAAAACTAGGGATCAAATAATAATCAAAGAGTCCCCCACCACAATAGAAATGTTAATCCTATCATCTTTTAGCATTATTAAACCTTGATAGACTACAATCATTTTTTCTTTGTTATTGGATGTTGTGCCTGTTGAAGAATCTAGGGCATCTAGGTTATAGTGAGATTCTTCTGATAATGATAACTATTTGTGAAGCACTTTTACTTTTCTTATTAGCACAATATTCTCTTATTGTTATTAGTGTGTGCTTTCTTACTTCATCAAATAGTTACTAAAATAAAAGACAAGAAAATAAGATGTTGGCTCTCAGTGAGGGTAAAACTTCTCTCACCTAGAGAGGAAAACCCTTCTACAAAATTCTCTTATTGAAGCTTCAATCGATAAATTCCAAACCTTAGACCCTTGATAAGTAGATCCTTCAAGCACAAGACACAGTCTCTGTTTCTTTTCCCTTCAATTGATGTCTTCTTCTAGGTTGCACCTTGATCTCTTCCTTTACACTTCTTCTGGCAATTGCAGAAACCCTAGGTCTCCTTAGAGACCTCTCCTTTGGTGTCCTTCTTTCCTTCTCTACCTCGCTTGGAAATTTTCCTTCTCCTTGATACTTAGGCTAGAGAATGAGGCCTTT